>JAZHRO010000015.1:10080000-10577500 GCA_037157565.1 Thalassia testudinum
TAATCAGAAAACAAAGAGACACATCCAAATCAGACCCAAGTCTGTAAGGGATTTAGTGTCTCAAGGTATGATTGCTGTGAAATTTACAGGATCCAAGTATAATACAACAGATCCATTTATTGAAGGACTTAATAGATCTTTAGTTCTTAAGTTTAGACTCGGGATGAGACTGAGACTCATTGGGAATTCACCAGCAGTAGCAACCCAACCTAATTGAGTGGAGATCTCACAAAATAGGTTCAATGTGGTAATAGCTATAAATCCCAACTAAAGGGGGTGAGATTTGCATGATAAAATAAAAGTGTGGAAATGTAAAACCAATCTCACAAAAAGTCAATCACACAATATGCACAAGTAATTTTTAGGTGGAAACCCAAATCGAGTAAAAACCACCACCTAACCCTCTTGAGTTAGGATTTCCCGATTGACTAAGTCGATCAAAATCCACTAACCCAGTCACTTAAATGAGGGTGACTGAACCTCAATACAACAATGCTACTTTGAACGAAGATAGTGTGCCTCAAACCCCTCCTCTTCACGAGAAGGATTTTGTCTTTTGATGGAGACAGGAATTCGCAACACGAATACCCAACCAATAAATAAAGTAAAATACAAATCAAACCTATAGAGACACAAAGTATATAAATGAAACTAGCTACTACAGGTAAAAGATCTTCCCTTAGGTTGAAGTGCGTCGGTTTGATGATGCGGGTGCGTGAATCACTCAGTGGCACTTCGTCGCTCTCGTAACTGCAGAGGGAGAGCAGGTGCGCAACAATGATGAAGCTCTCTTGGAGTGGAATGGTGAAATGGAGAGCAACAACTTCTTCTAAAGTATTTTGGACACAAATAGATGTGGAAAATGTGTTGCTTGGTGTGTATTTGCAAGGCAAGGGTACTCCTCTATTTATAGAGGGTCTAGAAAGGCTTTAGAAGGCCTTGGAAGACTTCCATAGCCGTTGGGATTCATCCGAAGGCAAGGCAAGTCGCAATCAGAATCATTAATGATTCTGACAGGGTCATCAGACATCTGGGAAAAAGATCAGACGTTTGGAAGTCACTTTTGAGACATCTGGGAACTAAGTCAGACGTGTAATTCTAGACGGGTTCCCTTACTAACTAGGTTTAGACCTAAATAGGGTTCTAGTGTAAAACCATCAGACGGCATACAGGATGTTTGGCACTAGGTCTGGACATCTGGAAACATAATTAAGTGTATGAATGGATTCCCAAGAGCTTAAACGGCTATAATCCTCAAGACAAGTGATTTCGACTCAATAGAGGTATAACGGTCACATATCAGATGTCTGGGGTCCCCTACAGACGTCTGATAGAAGCTTAAAGGTCATTTTCCTCAACGTTTACTTTGTTAGCCAACGTTCCACTAATTGACGTCTAACACAACCATCAGACATCTTCTGAGATGTCTAGACTAAGGTCTGGATGTCTGATTTCAAAAGACAGAACCTACTAAGTCCAGCTAAGTTATTGGACGTCTGAATTAACAGTCAGACATCTTAAAAGTCAAGATCAATCGTCTGATTTCCAGATTGGACGTCTGATCAGGCTGTCTGATGCCTATCTTGGATTTCTAATTTCTCTATGAAAAGCCTAAATATCCTAGTTTTGTGCAAGTGTACTTAGGACTACTGTGAGGGTACTGTGAGACTCTTTAACATGCTACTAAGAAATAAAAGAGCAAATAACAAAGAGATACAAAGTACAAGATAGAAAAAACATCTATCCTATTCTTTTGACTTCACGCTTTCATTCCTCGTGAAGCTCCTTCTTCTCTGTCAAGTTCCTCTAATCCGCCATGGATGCGAGCTCGAACTCAGTCTCTACACTTGTCTCCATTTGCAATTTACCTTAAAACTAGAACTCAAGAGCAAATATTAAATAACAAGTATTTTGTTATCATCAAAATAAACGACCGTAGTGCTTTAGCACCAACAAGAACAAGGTGTGTGAGGAACTAGTTGACACTCATTGTTAGATGCTTTTGCATCTGAGTCCAATCTCTGGAAGCCTTAGTGCCTTAAGCTGCAAATTTAGGAAGAGGAAAGGCTCTAAATGGGTTCAAGCCTTATGGCAGGATGTGAGTAGTGCATCCTTAGAGAACGACACCTATGTGAGTGTTACTATGGGCTGTAGTTTAAGGAATATGGTCTTTCCTGAATACACTTATGAAACAGGATAGGGTGCATGGCCCTTAAGAGCACCGACCTTGAAGATTATCACCAAGAACTTCATTCTGTTGTTACCACTTTACACCCCACATCAAAGGTCTACAGTTCAAGACTAGTTTCACTTTATTCTTGTGGTGGTGAAGGCGGATGACTCTGGTAAGGGTTCAAACCGGAAGGTACTTTTACTGAAAGTAGAGTGTGGTAGTCGAGGAATTTATCATTGAATTTCGATGATGAATTTGTGGGGGAAGGTTGGATTTGAGAGCCTAATTGCATCAATCGGGATGCAATTAATATATGGTGATGTGAAATTCATATTGAAATTAGTGAGATTTAAGAGAAGTTTTTAGTCTCATACTGGAAGTGGATAAACTTCTTGGTGGGTGTAAAAGGCTTGTGCCTCCCAAGGCTTATGTAGCAAAGAGTGAGAGGTGGGGTTGGGGACTACACACACATATGTGAGCACCCCGCCCTGCTCCAACCCAACTCTGGCTCGAGTGAGAATCAATCTGAAACTTGGAACTTAAACTCTTTTGTTATGGATTTTTAATCTTATGATTTTGGCCTGGATTGGTCGATCAAAAAATAAAGCTGATGGATCAACTATTTTTGATCAATCAATGTGTTTACTTTGGTTGATCAATTGGTTTGGTCGACCAAAAAGTTAAGTTTGATCGATCAAACTAAATTGGTAGATTAATTGCCATATTTCTATAAAACGGGAATTTTCATAAATGTTGGGTCGTGGGCTCCATATAAGGGCAATGAGGGGGCTCTCATTTGACGTACAACTAAAGTAGAAAAACTCTCTCCACACTCTCTCTCCCTCTCTTGTTCTTATCTCACTTTCTTGGTACATTTGTTTGACATGAGATTAGTAGAAAAATTTCTAATCGATTTTATCGATTTTGCACAAGGTTGAGAGTCATCTATGAGAGGTTTTTGATTGATCTAACTAATTATTTGTAGATCAATCAGGAATTTGGTTGATCAACCAAATTATCTCGGCTTTGTTTTTCTAAGGTGATTTTCGAGGACGTCTAAGATTGGAGTGTGTCGAATGTTGGATGTAGATCGTCGTATCATGGGTGGAGTTTGTCAGACCCCGATGCATCGGTATTATGGGGGGTGATACCTTCTTTAAGGGATGTCCTTAATGGGTGCTTTGATTGGAGTAAATCTAATCCCTTCTCATTTGTTTATTTGTTCTATTGCATGTTATTTGTTCTTTATTTATTCTGAATCTTGTTATATCATGTTTCACTTGCTTGATTTAATATTTGCAAAATCGTTGGAAATGCATATATTTTTATTTATTTATTTCCTATATGCGTTTATTTCAATAAAAAGCTCATAGAGGTTGGGTTGCACCCCCATCCTGGTTTTGCAATCAGACGTAATTAGAGCAACCATAGAATGTGTAGGCTCTCGTCAACTGTTACTTGCATTTGGATTACAACTTTTGGGGAAATGAGTTACACAATTCCTGGAGCTTGGAGAAGTTGGAATGTTCATTGTATGGAATGTCAAATCTGCAGAAAATAACAAATAAAGAATAAATAAATGGAGGTGGAGGAGGAATTTCTAGTTTTGCCATCAACTTAATTTTGAAAAATGCCATTCCACCTATAGAAATTGTTGCATACCACACTTTTAACAGTGAAAGAAGATTTTTCTATCGCTGACCCTGAAAAAAATTGGGATTCCTCATTAACATTATGACCTTATGCTATATGTATGAAATGGAAAAGGAAAAAGATTTGAATTAGCATTGAAAACAATCTCTTAATTTGCTAATGTTTCAGTCATTGAAGTGGTATTGCCCTTTTGAAATCTGCATACAGTCAACCAAAGGCAATGCATCAGTCACTGTCCAATCCTTGCACCTTTATTAAACCCATGTAAAAGTGCAGGAAGCTCACATCATCATCATAAAATTTGCAAATGTCACAATAGTACTCCCCCATATTGATGTCGCAATTATATCATACTTGGGAGCCTAACAAAAGCACAAATCATCACAGAACATTTAAAAGCTGGAAATAAAAACCACATAAGAGAAACACGACAATGTGAAACCGAACCCACTTGCTGCTCAGTGACGCAAATCAAGCATATCACCTGAACACAAACAACCACATAATCAAAAACCAATAAGAGGTAGAATCATCAAAACTCCTATACCTACAAAAAAATGAAGAAAATTAAATCTTAGGATAAGATCAAAACTCACCTTTTTGACCTCACTGTGGGGAAGCTCATGCCACTTTTTGCATCCCATACACCAAACAAACAATCAAATAAAGCAAGAAAAAGGAAAAAGAAAAGCCACTTAGAACACAAAACCCATCTTCCAACCTATACATAAAACACGTAAAAACACTTCTGATTAAAAAGATGAGATCTTTAGGGGACATTATCGTGGACTCGTTGTGGCAATGGTGACAGGTGAAGACCTCCCTACTCAATTTCATGGCCACCTTGACAATCTTGCTCCTTGCTTACAATGGCATGGATCGTGGTGGTGGCAAATTCAGGTTTTGATTCTTGAGGTCTCTCCACCTTGTTCACTGACCTCACGCTGACCCTCACGGGCCTCTCCGACCTCGTTAGGACCAGGCACTAGTAGGGTCAGATGCCGTTGGGGGATGGAGCCCACCGGTAGAAGGTAAAGAGGATTATTCGCTAGCTCTAGCTAGACCGCACTGCGATTCGCATCCCCGAGGATCGAAGTCGCCTTCTTCACTGAGCTCGCATTGACCCTTAAGGGCCTCCTTGACACTATCATGAACATCGGACATCCCCGACCCACTCTCCTTTCTCTCCTCCGTTCCCCAGGTGCTGCATCGGATCTCCATGACATCTCATCCGAGACACCTCGATAACTCCACCCAAGAATGGGTGTAGCTCGCCTGACAAAACTCTTCCGACCAAACTCTTCCGCACTGCATCCAACCTCCTTGACTTGCTGGAGAGCAACTAAAAGCGAAGTTAGAGGGATGTGAGGAGGGATTTGGGAAAGGAGGATATGTGGAGATGATGGGGTTTGTTGTGGGGAGTGGTAGCATTGAGAAGCAAAGGGAGCGAGTGGGAGGAGGAGAGGGAGAGGAGGCAATGGAGGAGGATTGTTGCTAGATAGAGGGCGACGTTGTGTCATCGCAAGGAAGGAGAGGGGGAGAACGTGGGTCTTACATGAAAATGATGGTGTTGCTATAGGTCAGACTTCACATAAAAAATGCTTTGGGATGAATGAGAATTGAGATAGGTGAGAGAGAGAAAGGATGATCAGGGAAGCAATAAAAATCAAAGAATGAGTGAAATTAAACTTAATCACTAAATAATTTACATCAAATTTTATTTACAAACTGTGAAAGCTGCGCTGAGTAATGATAGGCATGTTCGTAGTTGTTATTATTATTAAATATTATTGATGTCAGGGTGGGGTGGGGGCCACACACATACCCATTGCCGATACCAACGAACCCCAAAGAGCGAGCAAGCGGGAGAGAGCACAGCCGGGGGGCGGTGTGTGTTTGGGTTGTGGTGCTTGTGTGGGGGTTGGCGGCGGGAGTAATAGGTGAAGACAGGGGAGAAGAAGGGGAAGGGAAGGGACCACGTCTCCCAATCTCCGCCGCGAGGATATAAACGACTCCCATCACACCAGCAGTAGCCCGCAGCCACAACAACACCAATACCCACTCCCTCACCATTAGGCACACCCCTCATACCAAACTCTTTCTCCTCCCGATCTTCATGGCGGAGGCTCCCTCTGGTTCAGACGACGATTTCGGCGCCCCAGAGGATTTCCCATGGGTAAATCCCATCCATTCAATTCAATCCATTCTTTTCTTTCTTTCATCTTTTTAAGTGTTAAACGCAATGGAATGTTGTGAAGAGCTTCACATGCCTTTTGCCTTTAGGAGGAGAGTGGCTCTGAGGCAGCTGGGATGCTGTCCCCAGAGCAGTTGTCTAAGGTCTCAGAAGACGTGGCGACGGGGAATCGTGCCTTCCGCGAGAACAAAATTGAGAAGGTCTGTGCAGAAGCCGTACCTCATTGTGGGAAATTCAGTTCCACGTCGTGTGTGAATGAATGACCACGGTTTTATTGATTCTGCGTGTTTATTCTTCTTCCTCCTTCAGGCAATCCAAAACTACTCCAAGGCACTGAGTGGGAAGCCCGGCGATCCTCTCACCCTTAGCAACCGAAGTACCGCATTCTGCCGGTCAGTTGTTCCTTTCTCTCTTCTTTTTGTGGCTACGTGGAATCCTTTTACCATGTGACTAACTACAATGGAAGTCAGAAGTCATCTTCCTTGTAATGCAATTGTGGCCCCACTTGGCATAATCTAATTGGGTTCTTCTTTTCATTGGAATTTGACTCCTTTCTGACCATTTACACTGCTTCGAAGAATATAGATGAAATCAAATCAGCTTTCAAAATCATTATCACGTGCATATAAACAAGGTGCCGGCAACCAATCATGTGGTTTGATGGGATTGAGTTCCATCGTAGCAAACCAACTATGGCCCATATGTAACTGAAAGATTGCCACTGAGTTTAAATTCAACGTCTTTGATAACTCAATTGTAACCACATTAGTTGATACGATGATATATTATCATGCATTGATGACATTTTCGAATCCTACTAGAAGCTGAACAATTCCATGTAATATCTATATCATGGTGAACTGGATAGGGTCTAAGCTCATAAATTCATGTGCCTGAGCCACAGTTTTGGCTTATATTTGTTATCGACGATCGCGGATCAGAATTGTGTAAAATGTTCTTGGATGACTACTCTGACAGAAAATGGCATATATTGCTTATGTCAAAAAGATTTTTCTAGATTCTTGTATGCTGTTTGGCTTATGTACTTTCTGTTTTCAAACAGACTTAGCCAGCTCCTGAGAAATCGCTCTGCATCCGAGTCTGAGTACAAGCCTCTCAATGGGCTGGATCCTACAACTCATGCTGAGGTATGCTGCTCTAATTTGTGCTGATTTTCCAGCAGGAATCTGTTTCTTGTTCTTGTGCACATCGATAATTACATGGTGACTTATACCAGCTCGCACTAAAAGATGCGGAGAAGGTTGTGGCTTTACGGAACAATTCAGCCAGATCATTTTTTCTGAAGGGCAATGCTCTCAAGTTGGTAATTGCATAGTTGCTTATGTTACTTGGCTTGCTTTGCAGTTATAGTTCTCTAATAATAAATATTCCGGCATGCCTAAGTGTTATTTTAACAATGTTGAGATTCATCGGAAATTGTTCATTCTCTTGTTGGTAAATGAGATTAATGATCGAACCAGGAAACTTTCTCTGTGGGGGCTCAATTATACAACAAGTTCATATAACTATGAATTAAAAAATGGAAGATAAAATACACATTATACCATCTGTGCTAATTAGAAGGAAAATATTAATATAATATTCTTAGCTTATGTTATTATTTATGTTTGTATGACTTTTGGGGTTTTAGCTCCTTAGGGGCACTACTGTATTTTTACCCTTTTTGGTCTCTCTCTATTTAAGAGAGCCTGGGGTTTTTAATAATGAATTGAATCATTTTAACCAATTTGGTATTAGAGCACCGGTCTTAGACCGTGGCTCTAGGTATCCTACCCCTAAGGCCTCTGAACCTTTCCACCAAACCCCTTTCTCTCTATCTCTCCTTGATCGACGCCAGCCTCTTTCACCGATGCAGCGCGGCGGCATCGTTCGATGGCCATCTGAGCGATGTTGCGGTTGCAGAAGTGGTGTAGCAGAGTCGTGCGGTTAGAGGCAGCGCGCTGCAGTGTCGTTTGGTGATCCCCTGAGCTGCACGGCGACGATCGAAGCAGCGTAGCAGCTGCAGAAGCGGTGCGACGGTGTTGTGCGATCACAAGCAACGCGTTGCGACATCATTCGGTGATCACCTGAGAGGTGTGACAACGATTGGAGCAGCGCAGTGACTGCAGAAGCGGTACGAAGATGTCGTGCTGCCAGAGGCAACGTGCTGTTACACGTGTGAGGGAACTGTAGCCCATTTCTAGGGCTACTCTCCTGATCGCAGGGAGAGAGAGACCCAGGTCTCCTTGGGGCCTTCTCGGGTGTTCTCCCCGCACCCGGGTTAGGGCAACGCTCGTCCGAGGGAGCCTTCCGTTGAAAATGCAGATCTGAACACATCTTGTTTCAGATCTATTGATGATTTCTTGAACATAGAAGGCTGATTGAGGCTTCCGGATTGCGAAGATGGCTTTAGATGATCAGTCTGAGGTGGCATCGGGCTCTCTTTCGGATACTAGGGTATTTAAGAATCCGTTTTTCGATTCCATCATCAAGTTAAACAAGAACAACTACCCGTGTGGTCCTAGACCTTCCTTCTAACTGTTAGGGGTCATAAGAGCAACATTTTTACGGATCCAGAGCCTGCAAATAAGTCTGGCACAAATGCCAACTGGGATAGTGACAACACCATGGTTTGTGCATGGCTTATGTAGACAGTTCCTCGAATAGGGGATGACATCATGTACGACACCACAGCAAAGGATATGTGGGAGTCCTTGCATGACACTCACATGCCAAGAACTTCGCATGGGTTTTTCAGGTCTTTTACAACCTCTTCTACTTGCATTAGGAAGGATGCATGCTACCACAGTACTACTCCCTCATGAAGGGAATGTTTGAGAGGCATTACTCCTATCTATCAGGGTGTGCCTGTGAGTCCTGGAGGAGCTTTAGGAGACAGTTGGTAGTCTCCCTTTTCTTGGCAGGTCTCGGACTTGAGTATACGACAACCAGAGATCAGATCTTCACTGCTCCTAAGCTTCCTACCCTGGAGGAAGCTTATAGTAGACTCAACACTCTTTTTCCTGCCTCTGGTGTCAGGCGTCTACACTGACTGCGATCCCTGGACGTGGCAAGGGTGCTCCCTCTCCTGCACGTGGTCGTGAACACACTCTTTTGGTACACACACTAGGACTCCGTGTACCTATTGTGGTAGATTGGCTACTCTGAGGCTACATGCTGGCAGAAGCATGATAGGCCACCTGTGGCCAATTAGGCTGTCGAGATCACAGATGGAGTTCTCCCTAGTCCTGATGTTAGTTCTCTGAGTACAGAGATTGAGACATTGCGGCAGTAGATTGCTTAGTTGGCTCAGGCATCTTCTTCTTAGTCTCTAGATACTGCAGTTATTGCCACCTCTTCTGAGGCACCTGCGACTGGTATGTCGTCACTCTTATCTTCTGGTGATTGGTTGATTGATTCTAGTGCATCTAAGCACCTATGTGGCGACATGAGCTCTTTCTCTCAGTTAACACCAGTTACACTGCCAGGACCGTACAGGTGGCAAATGGGAGACATTCACCATTAGTTGGCAAGGGAGATATGCCTTTATCTCTTACTTTGAGACTGACAGATGTTTTCTATGTGCCTGATTTTCCTTTGAGTTTACTGTTTATTAGCAGTATTACTAGAGATCTGAACTGCCAAGCTATATTTGATATGTCCTTTTGTGTCTTGCAGGACAAGTTTACTGGGAAGATGATTAGTGGAGGGTGTGAGGAACGGGAGGTGTACCGTCTGAGCCATACTGTTGCTGCTTCTATTACCCAAGGCATTGCTTTTGCTGGATCTCCTCTCCAGTGGCATCATCGCCTTGGTCACTTGCTTATTGATCGCCTTAGACATGTTTTGCTGCACATACCCTCCACTATTGCTCTCACCTGTGATGCTTGTCAGGTAGGCAAGCACCACAGGGCTGGTTTTTCCAATTCTACTTCTGTTTCTTTTATTGCTACATTTGACTTGATTCATATGGATGTTTGTAGTTCCAGTCGTACTCATGATCGATTTGGGAACATATATTATCTTGTTTTAGTGGATGGTTTTTCCTGTATTTCCTAGATGTTTCTCTTGAAGAATAGGTTCGATGTAGGACAAATTATTGAGAATTTTGTTAAAAAAATAAAGACTCAGCATTCTTGTCTGGTGAAACATTTTGGTTTGATAATACCTTGGAGTTTTGTACTACTTATTTGCGCACTTTTCTAGTTGTGGCATTATTCATGAGATCACGTGGCCCCGCACTTGTTAGCAAAATGATGTTGCTGAAGGATACATCGCCATATTCTTGAAGTTACTCGTAAATTGCTGATTCACCATTCGGTTCTCTCTCGTTACTGGGGTGACACTGTTTTGATTGCCTGTTTTTTGATCAATAGTATGCCTAATGCTGCTTTACATGAACGGATTTCCTTGCAGGTTATGTATCCTGATCAACCTCTGTTTCACGTCACCCCTCAGACTTTTGGTTGTGTTGCCTTTGTTCACTTGTTGGGATCGAGTTGGGATAAACTAGCACTGAAAGCAGTTAAGTGTGTTTTCCTTTGGTATACTCGTACGTAAAAAGGGTATCGGTGTTTTGATTTAATTACTTCTCGACATTTTGTTTCGGCGGATGTTATTTTTCATGAGGCGATACCCTTCTTTTCTACTTCTGCTGCTGAGATGCCTTCTGAGGATGATATGACGCCTATGTCATTTACGCTCATTCGCTTTGGGAGTTTGCCTGAGATTCCTCTCCTTACACCACCACCACCATCACCACCACCTGCTATGTGGTCCTTTCCTTGTTTGACTGAGTCCCTTCAGACATATGTTAACCCTCATACTACTTACTAGGGCCCCCAACCCTCACCTTCACCATCAACTTCTCAGGTGAGTCCTTTAGACGCTGATGCGGGTTTGCCATGTGCTGATCACAGGGATATGACAGATGATGTGGCAGGCGATGATCTAGATCTTCCGATAGTCCTTCGAAAGTGACCATGGACCTGCATTACTTCCCTACAGTCGGAGCACTTGCTACTGACGGCTTAGCCCTTAGGTTTGTTGGATTCACTCAGGCATTCGCTGCTACTCAGATTCCAGTGACTTATCGTGAGGTCATGCTTGATCCAAAGTGGCGGGTAGCTATGGAGGATGAGATGGCTGCTCTTAGAGGCTATGGGACCTGGGAGTTCACTCCACTTCTAGATGGTGCTACACTTGTTGGCTGTCGATGGGTGTTTACTGTGAAGTTAAACCTAGATGGAGGTGTTGCCAGATACAAAGCACGCCTCGTGGTAAAGGGGTTCACCTAAACTTATGGGGTAGACTTCTTTGACACATTTTCACTAGTTGCCAGACTTCCTACGATACGGGTGCTGGTCGCAGTGGTAGTTAAGCTAAATTAGCCTTTCCATCAGTTGGATGTGAAGAATGCCTCCCTATGGTGATCTCCAAGAGGAAGTCTATATGCAACAACCTTCTGGCTTTGAGGGTTAGGAGGAGTGAGTGTGTCGACTATGGAAGGCCATCTACAGCCTTAAGCAGAGCCCTAGAGCCTGGTTTTAGAGGTTGTCATAGGTTGTAGAGGCAGTTGGATTCAGGAGATCGACAGTCGGTTTCTCTCTTTGTTAAGAGGACTGAATGAGGTACTATGGTACTTCTTGTTTATGTTGATTTAATTGTCACAGGAGATGATGAGTAGGGTGTTGCTGAGATTAGGTGCATTGTAGTGGAGCAGTTTGTCATGAAGGACTTGGGAGCTTTATGATACTTTCTTAGTATTGAGGTTGCTCGCAGTAAAAAGGGCGAGTCCTGTTTCAGAGGAAGTATGCATTAGACATCTTGCAGGTGGTAGGTATGTTTGGGGTCAAGGAGGCTAATATTCCTATGGACATCAAGATGCACTTTATGATGATGATGCACAGTTGGTAGACAACAGGCGGTATAGGCAGCTTGTGGGCAAGCTGCTATACCTCACTATTACGAGGTCGGATATCTCCTTTGCGGTGGGGAGATTGAGTCAGTTCATGGCCAAGCCAACACGTCAGCATTGGAATGCAACATTGATGGTGCTCTGATACATGAAGAAGGCTCCTGGGAAGGGTCTCCTCTTCGCCAAGGGATCTTCTATGACCTTGGTTGGTTATTCTGATGCGGACTACACCGGATGTCATGTGGATCGCAAATCCACTATTGGGTTCTGCACCTTTTTGACAGGAGTCTGATTACGTGGAGGAGCAAGAAACTTGGCATAATTGCGAGATCCAGTGCTGAGTTTGAGTACAAGTCCATGGCTCAGATGACTGTAGAGATGATGTGGATCAGGTCTTTGCTTACTGACTTGCAGATACAGTTTTTTAGCCCAATGGAGATGCGATGTGATAACAGAGCATCTACCTTTATTGCCAACAATCCAGTATTTTATGAGAGGACGAAGCATGTTGATGTTGATTGCCATTATACGAGGGACATCATTCAGAAGGGGTTGCTATATACCACACCAGTCACATTTGAGGAGCAGATTGCCGACATTTTCACCAAGCCTTTTTCCAGATTGTTATTTGATTTATGTGTATCCAAGCTGAACATGATAGATATCTATACTCCAACTTGAGGGGGAGTGTTAGCATATGTTATTATTTATGTTTATATGGCTTTTGGGTTTTTAGCTCCTTAGGGGCACTATTGTACTTTTACTCTTTTTGATTTTTCTCTATATAAGAGAGCTTAGGATTTTCAATAATGAATTGAATTATTTCAATCAATTAATATCAATCTCTTACATTTCATATTCCTCCTTAGGGATTAATAATAATTAAGCATTGACTTTCTAGCTATATCCAAATTCTTTAATGAAACAAACCTTGATAGTTGAAATGCTTGAAATTTAATTACTATAAAGAAAATAAATTTCCAAAGAATATATATTAAAAATAGTCTTACCTAATATTAACGAAAGGAAGTACAAATCATGCCATATCCCTATTGTTAGTGATTTATGAAGGTTGAAGGGCCATGTGGCAGTGCCACGTGGTAGTCGGTTAGGCCACGTGTCTATGCCTTGTGGCAGGTGTTTGGATGTCCACTTAGGCGTCGGTTTTGGTAGTTCTTGAGTCCTGTTTGGTCTTTGCTTAAGTTGTAAGTTTTGTTTAATTAATATGTTTGTTTTTAGTAGATTTGTTTAGAAGATTTGGTCTTTTCTAAATTAGGAGATATGATTTTATTAGGATAGAATTTGCTACTCTCTTTAGAGGATTGTGATATATTTTCTCTTTTATAAAAGAGTCTTTGTAATCATTCTTATTTTGAGTAAATAATAATTCTTCCAACACAACTACTCTCCTCTTTCTTCCAATAGCTGTTGGCCACCTTCTCTCTCTCCAAGATCGCCAGCTACTGCTGTTCTCTCTCCTTGTTCAATGTGGAACAATCTTCCTTGGATTGTTTTTCCCACACGCCTAGGAGCCTCTACGCTCCACGTTGCGCCAACCTTGACACGGTTTCAGAGCCTACGATTTAGGCTCCTCGACGTGCGTGTTCTCTTGGCCATGCTCGTGGCTCCCATTTTCGACAAATCTTCCTTGACAAATCCAGTGCCTTACGCAAAGTAGGAAGATCGTAGGTCGAAGAAGATGAAGGATGCCATCGCTACGCCACCGATGTCACGCTGTCTATAGGAGAGGGCATGGTGGTTGTTCCGGGAAAACAATCACGTTGCAAGGTGTTCCAACTATATATTGTGGGCCCGTGCCTTCAAGATATTTGTTGGAGGTCAAGAGAAACTTAATATGCTCCTGGAGGAACCATCGAAGTAGAAGGATGACAAGAAGAAAAAGAAGCAAGAGAAGGAGAATTATACCATCATGAATTGGTCACGTAAGGAAGCAAGAGAAGCAAGGCATGATTGTGTTCAAACGTGATTTGCGGTTACGTAGGGAGGCAAGGAGAAATGATGCATTGAAGAAAATATCTGAGTTGGATAGGTGAGCTTTATCTGATGGTGATTGTATAGAGCGGTGACAGATGCAGATTGTGGTTTTGGAAGAAGACCATAAGAAAGAGATGGACTAGAGAGTAGAGACAGAAGTCCCAGCAGCTTTGGCTTAGAGAAGGTGATGTAAACACTAAGTTTTTCCATTTGGTGGCTAATAGTAGGAGGGTGAATATGATTAGTGCCCTAAATGTAGGGGATGATGTTTTGCATCAGAGAGGTCAGATTTGTGATGCTTTTCGATCTCATTATCATGATTTCACCATAAGGCAGGATGGTGATTGGCACTTGGGAGCCTTGGATTTGGGTCAGGTTGGAGAGGTGGCGAAGGTCAGACTTTTGAAGGAAGTTGGTAAGGAGGTTTTGTGTGCACTCAAGGGCTTGAAGGCAGACGGTTCTCCTAGACCTGATGGTTTCCAGGTCTTATTTTTCAGGGAGATGTGGGAGGTGGTTGGTCCGGACGTCATGGCTTTAATTCGAGAATTTTTTGTGGGCAACGTGGGTTTTGATAGATTGAATCAGTTATACTTGTTTCTTTTGTCTAAGAAACCAGGTGCTGAATGTATTGATGATTTTCGGCCTATAGTATTGTCAAATTCCATTTACTTGTTGGTGGCAAAGATTTTAGCAAAGGGACTATGGTTGGTTATGCCATATATCATTTCCCCGGTCCAGTCGGCCTTTATAAAAGGTAGATTCCTGCAAGACTCCTTTGTGTTGGCAGAGGAGATGGTGGCAACTTGGAAGAGAAGAGGTGTTCCTACCTTATTGGTGCAAAGGCACCTCGATCATTAATTTTGATGATAAGAAAACACGCGTATTTTGACATTTGCATTTGAGTATATAAGTTTCAGGTTTAATGCAAATGCAAGCAAGTGTGAGGAAAACTCAAATCCATGGTGGGATAGAGAAGCTTGATGGAGGAGGAGCTTCGCATGGAATTGAAGGAGTTTGAAGAATAGGATGGAAGTGTTGCCTATGCACTTGTATTTATTTTTTGCTCTTTATTTTTCTTAGAAATATTGTAAAGAGCCCAAAAGTATAATACCCTAGTCCTAGGAATACTTACACTATTATAGGACACTTGGGCAAATCCTAAAACCAATTTAGAAAATCAAAATAAGTTCCAGGTAGCCTTACCAGACGTCCAACATAGTTATCAGATGTCTGATATCGACTTTTAAATTGTCTGACAAATTGTCCAGACGACTAGCCACTTAGGCTGGAATCAATGCTCTACGACCATTACCTTTAGACATCCTGCCTATTGTCCAGACGTCCAATAAGACATCTGAGTTCTTTGCCAGATGTCCTGAAAGATGACTGCTGGCTTTTCTTAGCTAGCCAAGCTAAGTAGCCTACCATTTATTACTAGACATTCGTAGAGCCGTGCAGACGTCTGATAAAGAGACGTTTGACTAAAATCCAAGCTTGTCAGACCCAATTGAATCGTTAGCCCTCGGGAATTCAATTCCCACAGAGGACCTTCATCATCAGACATCCAATAGTTAGTCCCGACGTCCAATACTTCATCTGATCACTTTATACTAGAACCCTATTTAGATCTGATCCAAAATAGGAACAAACCTGTGCAAAATTAGACGTCCAATATTTCACCCAAATGTCTTAAAGTGATATACCTGATGTTCGACCTAGAACCTTATTTTCGTCCAATGAAATCAGGAACTCTGACTCTTGTATTAGACGACCAACTCTTTCATCAATTGTCTGACTTGTCGTCTGACCCAAAAATTAGATATCTGATTTTGGTGTCAAACTCATTTATAATTCGGATTTCGGCACCGATCTCCTAGAATTAGCTCTTAACGACTAAAAGAGGGCTTCTAAGCCTTCTTAAACATACCTAAGACCTCTCTATATATGAGAGGTCCTTCACTTGATAGAATACACACAAGAGATAATACTTCCACCATTTTAAGACTAACTAGCAAGAGATCAAGAGATGAAAAGCTACCACCACTCGACTCTTTGCATCTAAGAGCACCAACCCACTGCGCGATCACACCAATCTACATTTGCATTAAGAAAGTCCTTACGCTTATGGTAGCTAAGTTATCCTTTACTATTTTGGGCTCTATAGACTTCTGTATTTTCGTTTTGTTTGTGGTTGGGTATTCGCGTGGTGAATTCCCGTCTCCTTTGAGAGACAAAGTACTCCTTGTGAAGAGGAGGGTTTGAGGTACGCTACCCTCAAGTTAAAGTAGTGTGTTGTATTGAGGTTGAACTACCCTCGTTTAAGTAGTTCAATTAGTGATTTAGTCGACTTAGTCGACTGGGAAATCCTAAGTCGAAAGGCTTAGGTAGTGGTTTTTACCCTTCGGATTTTCACCTAAAAATTTGTTGTCTCTTATGGTGAATCTGGTTGTGTGATTGAATTTTATTTCTGCATATTGAATATCCTGCACCATTCACCTCCCTTCTAGTGCAATTTCATTCATTTGGAAAGTGGATTTTCCAGAGTGTACGACTATCTCATGACGATATTTGTTGGACATTCTTAGAAGGAGGGGTTTCTCGATGGGATGGGTCTAGTTGATGAAGAGGTGCGTCACCACCTCATCCTTTTCAGTCTTGGTGAATGGTAGGTCGAGTGGCATATGGATTCAGCCTCAGTGTAGTGTGAGACAGGGATGTCTCTTAGCACCAATGTTGTTTGACAGCTGTTGATACTCTTTCTGTTATGGCCTTTAGAGCTTGTATAGGTATTTTTTTCAATGGCTTTACTTGCCAGGGTGATGATTTGCTTTTGACACTTCTGTTACTGAATACGGATGATACAACTTTTTTATTGAAGGTGGAGCGGTTGAGGTCGAACATGTATCTTTGCTGGTGAGAATTTTTGCATCGTTATTTGGGCTCAAGATTAATAGGGCCAAATCCGTTCTTGTTCATTTTTCTTCCTCGGATTTAAAGGTTCGGAGTATTGCCTACACCTTGGAGTCACCGATGGGACATCTGCTTATTAGATATCTTGGACTCCTGTTGAAAGGAAAAAAACTGGTTTCGTCAGACTGGAATTGGGTGGTGGATCGTGTTGTGAAAAGGTTGTCTTCATGGTGCGGAAGGTTGCTGTCTAGAGGAGGAAGGCTTGTCCTCCTTAAATCCATCTTCTCGTTTATCTCGATTTTCTACTTTTCTATTTTTAAGTTGCCAAAGAAGGTTGTTTCACAGTTAGAGTTGATCAGGAAGACTTTTCTAGAAGGGAGCAGAGCATGTGGGTAGATTCGTTCAAATGGTTCCTTGGAATGATGTTTGTGCACCCAAGAAGGATGGGGGCCTTGGGGTAAGAAGGTTGGAGGCCTTCAACAAGGCTTTACTTTTGAACTGGGTGGTGAAGTTACTTTCGGGGAAAGTCTCCATGGTTTCCATCTTGATTGGTGATTCTTATGGCTTGGACATGAATTTGGTTGATAGAGTGGCTTTTAGGAGTGGTGCATCGGTTTTTTGGCACTCTATAAGACCTATTCTAGTGAAGAATGTTGGTGCTTTTGCTCCGATTTTGGGAAATGGGAGATTTTTCAAGTTTTCGATGGATAATTGGTGTGATTCAGGTGCTCTTTCAGACCTCTTTCTGAGGGTTTTTCAGCTCGTTGAAAATAAGAGTCATGGTGGAAGATGTTTGGGATGTAGAAAGGGAAGCGTGGGATTTTCAGTTACTAGTTGGGCTGTTCGACCAGATATGCAACGAATTTCAGCAGCTCCTACTTTTGATTTCAGATA
The DNA here is from genome assembly GCA_037157565.1 of Thalassia testudinum. Lineage (NCBI taxonomy): Eukaryota > Viridiplantae > Streptophyta > Magnoliopsida > Alismatales > Hydrocharitaceae > Thalassia > Thalassia testudinum. Next base: position 10,097,737 of record JAZHRO010000015.1, read on the forward strand.
TGCCGCTAGTCACAGAGAAGATGGACAGTTATGCTTGGAAGGAGGGGCCTTTTTTGGTTAAGAGGGCTTACAATAATTTGATTCCTAGTGCGGGGAACATTGATGTGGTGAGGTTGGATTGCGGGAGGATTTGGAAGTGCGGCATATCCCCCTGAAGATCAAGATCTTTCTTTGGATGCTTAGGAAGGAACGTCTGGTTCTTAGAAAGGTTTTGAGGAGATGGCACAATGACATTGATGCTACTTGTCCTTTGTGTGGCCAAACGGAGGAGCATCTATTCTTTGGATGTGATTTTTCTAAAGATGTTTGGGATTGAATGCAGTTGCGCACAGTGAATGTTTCCAGCCAGTAGGACTTCTGGACCTCTTTTCGTGATCGTTATGATCTTGATGTGGCCCAATGGATCAACACTTTTGCCGCTCTTTGGTGTATCTGGTTGCAGAGGAACGGGAAGATTTTCAGATTTGAGCATTGTTGGGTAGATAATGTCTTAAGGGAGATACATTTTTTGTTTGATTTTTGGCTTCAACATCTGCAAGTTCATTCCATTTTTAATGATTAATGCAACACCTGGATCTTCGGTAATCTTCCTTTTCCTTTCTCAAAAAAAATAATCATGAACTGGTTGATGAACTTGGTGGGTCTAGCCATCACCTCAAACATGCTCTATAAAAAGAGAGCATATGAGATTTGGATGGCCCTTGAGAAGAGGTGCACCATAAAATCTAGCAATGCTTGTATTACTGATCTGTATACTCATATATAGATAACTAGTCAGGGAGATCTCTCCTTGACTAAATATTATGAGAAGATGGAGGTCCTATTCGAGGAGTTGGAGAACCAAGAGCTCCTTTGCTGCGACAAACATGGGGAGACACGGGCGGTTTGGTAATCTACCAAGTTTTTATTGGGGTTGCACCCCCGTTATCGAGTCGCTCGCGATCAGATCCTTTGCATTTGACGGGAAGATGGATCTTGAGACCATCTTCTGTCGTCTTGAGAAGATGGAGATTCCAGACGAAGAAGTCATGCTTAGAAGCGACAACTTCACACTTGCAATTCCAGAGACAGGTGCAGGGTGTGAAGGGGACATGGCCAAGGTCCAAGTCATGTCTACCCTGAGTGCCAATATTGTTGACGTATAAATCATCCATAAGAGAGATGTTGGGACAGGTTTGGGAGGTTTTATAGTGGGCCTACTAGCACCTTACGTATAGACTCTCATGCTTGCTGACCTCGAGAAGATCCGGGCCATGTTTCAAGAAAACAAGAAGACAATGGCGGCCGTCGCCACGAGTATCAAGGTTGCCACAGAAGCAACAACTTGAGAGGTGGCAAGAGGTTACATTGTGGCTTCTTTCGAAGACAAAGTTGAGAGCATAGAGCTCCAAGAAAAAGAATGGTGGGGCATTTAGCCTCATCATCAAGTTCAGCAAGTCATCATTCTCTCGGCCTCGACTTGAGGGGGAGTGTGAAGGCTGATGGGCCACATGGCAGTGCCACATGGTAGTCGGTCAGGTCACATGGTAGTGCCACATGGCAGGTGTCTGGGTGTCCACTTGGGTGTTGATTTTGGTAGTCCTCGAGTCCTGTTTGGTCTTTGCTTAAGTTGTAGGTTTTATTTAATTGGTATGTTTGTTTTTAGTAGATTTGTTTAGAGGATTTGGTCTTTTCTAAGTTAGGAGATATGATTTGATTAGTATAGAATTTGTTACTATTTTTAGAGGATTGTGATATGTTCTCTCTTCTATAAAAGAGTCTTTGTGATCTTTCTTATTTTGAGTAAATAATAATTCTTCCAACACAATTACTCATTTCCTCTCTCTTCCAATAGCTGCCGGCCACCTTCTCTCTCTTTCCAAGATCATCGATTGCTACCCTCTCTCCCTGTTTAACGTGGAACAATCCCCCTTGGATTGTTTTTGCCGCATGCCTTGGAGCCTCTACGCTCCACGTTACGCCAACCTTGACATGATCAAATAGATACATGTATTTATCATTTTGAATGCATCACTTGAAGCAAGTCTAACAACTTTAATTATTTTGAATGAACTAAATGTATTTTCAAAGTGAAGTGCATTGAAATGATATGTAATAACAAATATCATAAATCAATTGGTTCCTTCATTAATTTAGTTCTTCCTTTATTTATAGATTATGAAACAATTAGTTCACACATTAAACTTTGTTGTAACACAATTAATGATTATATTTTATTTTCATTAATTTATAGCTTCCTTTATATATATATTTCGAAAAGGCTATGATTGTCTTTTTGTTGTTACAACAAAGTTTAATGTGTGAAAATTGCAAAACAAATGACAAAATGAGGATTTGAATAGACAACCTTTAGTACACAAGTGAATGCACAAAATCAACCAAGAAACTAACATATATTGCCATCCAATCAACATTTACATTATGCTTAATTAATCAATTGTTAGGGTGGCCTTCTCTTGGCACTTTTGCTTTACTAACTAATAACCCTTTACCTGCCTAGGCTCGCTTAGTTTGTGCCAACACTTGGTTTGGGCAGTGGGTACTTGAGTTTGAATCCTAGTATTACTTGGGGTTGGTGTTGCGGAGGGGCTATTTCCTTATTCTAGGTCATAAAAAAAAACTTTCATTTTCACAACCTTGCTTTTATAAGTCATAAAGAATCATCACAATACCCAATCGTCGTCTCCAGTTTGAGAAGAGTGGGAATTTTTTCTAGAGACTGTTGTTTGACTGATGCTCTTGATACACATTTTCTACATAGGAATAGAGATTTGAGGTTGTCACGCAAGTTAAAGAGTCAACTCAATGAGATGGAGATGCGGAAGTCCTTTTATCGCTGTCACGGAGAAGGTGTATCCTTTGACTTGAGATAGATATGCATCTCTGTATTTGAACATGCACATTTGGTGGACTGATAGTTGATGCACCCACATCTTGGTGTTGAGGCTAGAAAGCTGGTGTGCATATAAGGACACTAGAGTACATGATCTCTCGAAGGGATCACATATATCGACTATTGTAGGTGTACGCAGCAGATCGGGAGACTCGAGCTCAATCTATGTATATTGGGAAGTACAAAATTTCATACATGGTCGTATGAGTCTTGATCAGACTCATACATGAAAGAGAAGATAGTCCTTTGGGAAAAGATTGTCTTCATTCTCATCCTAATGATACAAGGAGAACATGAAAAGTATGTAATCTGTGATGGAATTTATTGTGAATTTGGGATTTAACTCTAAGCGTTATATATGTCTTTTAGTGTGAAGAATTTATAGGTATTTGGAATACTTAAGAGAGGCATAGTGTCATAATTTTACTAATCCCGAACTCTTCATTATTGGTGTAATGAAACCAATAATGATTTTTGTGGGTTCATATTTATTGGATTGATTAATGTGATTTAAAAAGTTAATTCACATTCAATTTAATGATTATTGCATCTAATTTGATTCGATACAAAATCTAAGAGTTATATTACAATTAATTTATATTTAGATACTATATCTAAACATCCTATAAATTATGGGCCAATCTTATAAAATTCAAGTGGGATTAGATTCCAACCCTTGGATGGAGATACAAGCTTCACACCATATTAGGATTAGATTGGGATCCTTATAAATATCTCTCAAACCTAAAGGGAAATTCTAATTGATTCCAATCAAACTAATTTTGTTCTAATTGTGTGCCCCCTCCACCTAACAGAGGTTGGATGGCCTTCCTTTTTGTTGGCTGGCTCCTCCCTACTTGAAGAGGGGAGGGGTGAAATTAGATGTCTGATGACAGTGTTAGACGTCTACTTTTGGAGATATTGATTTCTGAAATCACAACCATTGTAGTCAGTCGACCAACAAGTGTTGGTCGACCAAACAGTATTGGAACCTTGATTTCGAGTGCATTTTTGACTTGAATTCGAATATGATTCGATTTGACCTTTAACGAAAAACCTGGTACGGGTATTAGGGGGTATTTGCTTGTTTTTCAGTGAATTTTGTTTGATTTTTGGTTTTGATTTTTGTGCCTATGGATTGTTATGTGGATGCGATCCTTGTAAATCTAGGTGCATAGAAATTTCAAAATCTCAAACAAATTGGAACTTATTGTGAAAAGTGATTTTAGATTTATAATTGGATTACTTTTTTGAAATTAATATTTTCAAAATAATAGGATGCTCTCATTCGTTCTAAATTGCATCTCAAATTAGGGTTTACTTTGAAGACCACCTCAAAGTAGTTTCTTAGAACCATTGTATGAGAACCTCGGGCGATGAGAGGAGGCGAGTGGAGGAGGGTGAGAGGGCATGGTTGGCGAGGGGGAAGTGGCTCCTCTCGCCTACACCATGTGGTCTGTTACAAGTGTTGGGGATTGGGGCATTTGGCTAAGGATTGTCGCGATCCTACTCTTTTTCTCCATTGTCGTGGTTGGGGGCATAAGAGGAAGGAGTGTCCTCGGAGATTCCAGGATGATTAGCTGATTGTGAGTGGAAGACATCTCCCTCCTCTAATTGGGGAGATGCCAGCGGCTAGAGTAGTGGTTTCGTGGACATCGGAAATGAAGGGTCTCGACTCTATGTTGGATCTTTCCTTGATAGGAAATCTCCACCGTGGAGTCGACTTTGATAAGGTTAGATGGTTTGTTTCCCACTGTGGTTTGGTTTCGACTAAGTGGAAGTTTGCTGATTTATCGGTGAAAAAATTTTTACTCTTTGGTCTTGAGAAATTGGACATTGATCTTCCTAAATTTAAAGAATTTTCGCTTGGTGATGATTTGGTTCGATGGTCTCTTCCGAGTATTTATGAAGGAGCTTCTGATGAACGGATTCTGTTGCACCTGCCTATTAGATTTTGTATTCTTGGATTACCATTGAGATTAAGAACTGTAGAGACGATTGTTGCCGTTTGTTCCTCTTTTGCATGCATTAGAAGGTGTTTTGGGGTTGGTTTGCAAGGAGACGCCTCTTCAGTTCAAGTGAAGGGCGAACTGTTGGTGGGAAAATTGCTTCCATCAAAGGAGGTTCTATGCTTTGGAGGGTGTGTGTGTGTGTGTCATCACCTTTGAGGGGTTGAGGTTTGTAGGAAGCAAAGCTCTTTCTTATGTAGAGATCGTGTCGGCGGGAGTGCCAAGAGTTGATGCTTATGTCAATGTGCCGAAGATGGGTGCTGCTATCAGAGCACCGGAAGGTCCTATGGTTTGCGAGTTGCAGGTTGCTGAGTCTGCTTCGGTGGTGGCAAACTCAGCGCTTCGAAGATGGGAGGCTAAATTTCTTTCCAAGAAACTCGGCTGGAATGGGGACCGAAACGGAAACCTTTCGTTTCTGCTACTGGGATTCGAATTTGGAATCCTACAGCTGGTGCTAGCACTAGTCTCCCTAATTTTGGGGCAGACGGTTTTCCCACTTTGGTTACTAATTCAAATGTAGGAGCTAATATGGGATATTTTAACCAACGCTTTGAACAAGTGGCATCCAGATCGATACTTGGATCCAGATTTGGTGAGTTTTCTGATCCAACAGTTAATCATCTTCAACCTTTGTTTGTCGAAGAAGATTGCGTCTCGTTGGCTGCCATGTGTTTTCTGGTGTAGGACCCTATTGTGTTCGAGGGGTGGGTTGAGATCAGGCTTGAGATCCCATTGATGCTCGCGAGGATTGCAGCTTTGTTGCTGTGCGATCCATTGGCGCACATAGGAAATCTTCTGTTGATTGCGAGGAGCCTTGTGCTCACGCTTTTCACCTTTCGTAGGTTGATACCAGACCCAAATAGGGGTCTGATTGTGGTAAGCCTACTTGCTTTGTGTTTAACGTACTCGATTTTTGCTGTGCCATCTCGGAGGTTGCTACTACTTCTGATTTCGTGCAGGGGGAAACTTCCTTTGGCTTTTGGGTCTATATTTGAAGAATTTGCTGCTGCATCATTCCTTGGCACTCACGGGAGATTGGTTGGCACCCAACGCAGGTGGAGGCCGGACCCAAACCTGAGTCCGATTGTGGTGAGTACACTTGCAGCGCGCCTAAGATCAATGATTTATGTTGTGTAATCCTTGTGTTTGCTGCTGATTTTGTATAGGGGGAAACCAATCTTTGGTTTTTGGATCCATTTTTAATGGATCATGGAATTGATGGAGATGTTACACAGAATTAATGCAGGGTGGTTGAAATGGAGGGGTGCATCTGGTGTTTTCTGTGATAAGAGGGTTCCTTTAAAAGTCAAAGGAAAATGCTATCGAGCTGTAGTAAGGCCAACCATGTTGTACGGTTCTCAATGCTGGGCTATCAACTATAAGCATGTACAGAAGTTGTTTGTAGCAGAAATGAATATGTTAAGTTGGATGTGTGGTCATACAAGAAAGGACCACATTTTAAATGAGATTATTAGAAAAAAGGTTAGGGTTGCACCGATAGAGGATAAAATGAGAGAGGCACGTCTAAGGTGGTTTGGACATTTACAAAGAAGGTCACTAGATGCTCCAGTTAGGAGATACGAGAAGTTGGAGGTTGAACCCGCTAAGGGGAGGCGAGGAAGACCAAACAAGTGTTGGAAGGAAACTATTAAGCATGACCTCAATTACTTTAATTTAAGTTATGAAATGGCTGAAAATCGATCTGTGTGGAGGCAAAGAATCCATATAGCCGACCCTACTTAGTGTTGGAAAATGCTTGGTTGTTGTTGTTGTTGATGTGTTGCTGATTAAACAGAGGCAGACAATTTGTTGCAAGGAGAAGAGATGATAGGCAATGTACAAGCGCTAAGACTTACACCTGATGATGCAGGGTCGGATGTGAATGACGGTAGCACGAAAATAACAAGTCAAATATCAAGTCTAGAATTGGCCACAGAAAAACCTCATCTAACAAATTTGGCGAATCATCTAGACATATTAATGTTTTCCCTCGTAAGCATAAATTAATTTTTAGTGCTTGGTACAAGAAAAAAAGGTCCACATTGAGTTCTGCTACAAGTGCACGAAAGGAGGATGTAGATAACCAGGTGGCCAGAGTGGTTTGGGCCAAAAGGGTCCACAAGGGGGGAGTGATTATGGATATCAATTGTTAACATCCTATCTTAGAATGCTAGGGGTCTTAGAGATGATAGGAGAAGACAAATTTTGAACAGATATTTGGCTGAATGGAGAATTGATATTATGTGCCTACAGGAAACACATTTGGAGAGTCTTACTAAGTTAGAAACCAATATCTGTGGTGATCGGTACAATAATTATTTGGACTTGGAGGCGGTGGGTAGATCAGGAGGGGTGCTTATGCTATGGCACGATGACATTTTTAAGCTTTGTTTGTCTAGTAAGGCTGGTAGAATGATGATTGTGGTCTTCTCTAGGAAGTTTGACGGTTTGCGGTTTCTACGGTTTATGGGCCATGTGAAGATAGTTCAAGGATGATTTTTTGGGATGAGATTATGTAGGTCTCCTCTTTGATTGATGGCATGCCTTGGCTAATTTGTGGTGACTTTAATGCAACTTTATGGTTTGAAGACAAACCGAATGGCAGCAGGTGGTATATGATTTGGATCTCATCGATTTGCCTTCTTCTAGATTGCGATTCACTTGGAGAAATAGAAGTGGAGCTATGTCGTGTATTGATAGATTTTTATGCAACATTGGCTTGGTAGAAAATTTTCAGTTGGCAGATGTGATGATAGGCCTTTTTTTGACCATACCCCCCTCATGTGGTGCATCAATGAAAATATGAGATAGTCCACCTATTTCAAATTTCACAAATCTTGGCTTAAGGAACTAGGTTTCAAGGAAATGATCCGGGATAAATAGACTTCTACTCCCGTTTCCTCAGCCATACGCACACCATTCAATAGAATCAAAGCAGCTAGATTGGCTATGATGGAGTTCAAGTGCAATCTTAAACTACGTAGGGAGGAGACACGGTGTGATGCACTTTTGCAGATTTTGAATCTGGATAAAAAGGAGATTGCTCCACTCTCCAATGATGACTGTCTTGAGAGACGAAAATTCTAAGCAATTGTGTTTGAAGATCATAAGGAGATGGATTGGAGACAAAAATCAAGACAACTTTGGCTTAAAGAAGGTAATGCAAACATGGGTTTTTTTCACTTAATAGCTAGTGCAAGGAGGAGAAACATGATAAATAGTGTAAAGGTTGGAGATGAGGTCCTGAAAAAAAGAGGAGATTTGTACTGCTTTCAAAAACTATTTTCAAGACTTCACTAGAAATCAACAATGTGGTGATTGGCAGTTGGCAACTTTGGAGATGAAACAAATTGGGGAAGATGCGAAAATGGCTCTCATTAAGGAAGTTGAGGAGGAGGTTCTTTTTGCCATGCGTGGAATGAAGGTGGAAGGATCCCCAGGCTCACATGGTTTATAAATAATTTTCTATAAAGAATTGTGGGATGTTGTTGGAAAGGATGTTGTTGCTATGATTAAGGAGTTCTTCAAAGGCAATGAAGGTTTTGAGACGTTAAACAAATTCTATTTATTCCTGCTTCCAAAGAAAGGTAATCCGGAGTTGTTGGACTTTAGGCCTATTGCTTTATCGAATAGTTTCTATTTATTGGTTGCAAAAATTTTGGCTAACTGCTTACGTCTCATTTTACCAGATATTATTTTTCCGGTCCAAACTGCTTTTATTAGAGGGAGATCCCTACAAGATTCATATGTTCTTGTGGAGGAATTCTTAATAGCTTGGAAGAGGAGTAGGTTTTCCTCTTTTCTTTAGAAAGTGGAATTTTCAAGGGCTTATGACTCTATCTCATGGAGCTATTTATGAGAGATTTTGAAGAGAAGAGGCTTTCCAAATCTTTGGATAATGTTAGTGAAGAGATGAGTTACTACTTCATCTCTTTCGGTGTTGATAAATGGGAAAGCAAATGGTTCTTGGATACAGCCGCAAAGAGGTGTTCGTCAGGGATGCCCGTTAGCTCCAATGTTATTCAACATTGCAGTGGATTCTCTTGCAGCCATGGCATTCAAAGCTTGCAATGGTGGTCTTTTTCAAGGCTTCACAACTACTGGTGATGGAAGAGTCCTGACTCCCATCCTTCAATATGCTGATGTACATTTTTCATTGAAGGAGGAAGGAGGGTGACAAGACGTGTTCTCTTTGGTGAGAATTTTTTTTGAAATCTCAGGTTTCAAAATTAACACAAACAAATCAATTTTGGTTCCTTTTAATATGGGGACATTGGAGGAGAATGACATTTCTAATGTTTTGGGGACACCGGTGGTTAGATTACCAATTAAATATCTTGGACTTCCTTTGAAAGGAAAAAGATTAATTTCGTCGGATTGGAATTTATTGATTGAGAAAATTTCCAATAGGCTTTTGTTTTGGAGTGGTAAGCTCCTTTCTAGAGGAGGAAAATTGGCACTTCTTAAATCCACCCTTACTTCGATCTCGGTGTTTTTCCTATCAGTATTTCACCTACAAAAAAAAATCATAAAACAAATTGATATGATCCGAAAGAGATTCTTTTGGAAATGGCCTAATTTTGTGGGTAGATTTGCCCAACTTGTTACCTGGAATGAGATTTGTAAGCCAAAGAAAGAAGGTGGGCTTGGAGTTTGTCATGTATTGTATTTTAACAAGGCCTTATTGCTGAAATGGGTGGTCATATTACTAAGGAAAGATCTATGGTTAATTCCATATTCAAAGATTCTTATGGTGATTGTATGAACTTGATATAGAGGGTTGATGTTAATATAAATGGTATTTATGTAGTTTGGCATTCCATTAGACCCCTTTTATCAGAATTTTCAGAACCGTTTGTTCCTTCTTGAGGTGATGGATTATCATTCAGGTTTTGGCGTGATGACTGGTTTGAAAATGAGACTTTTTTTTTGCATATTCTTAATATGCCATGGTTAAGGATTTATGGGATGGAAATCTTAATTGTTGGGATATCAGGCTACTTGAGGGTTTCTCTAAGACCACTTTCAATGAATTGTAGCAGTTGCTACAAGCAATTCACGGTCTGTCCCCAACTGCTGCAGAATCGGATTGCCATCTTTGAAAGCATGGGACCTTTTTGGTTAATCGTGCATACAACTTGATTGCAAACAATGGTGTTAACCACAATCTGATTGATGGAGATTCCAAATTGATTTGGAATGTAAGATTCCTCTCAAGGTAAGACTCTTCCTTTGGTTCTTTAGAAGGAAACAGATAGTTACAAGAATGTATAGGTCCAAGTGGGTTTCGGGTGGAGATACTATTTGTCCTCTTTATCGAAATGCTAATGAAGATGTGCAACATCTATTCTTTGAATGCGACTTTTCCAGAGATGTTTGGGCACAGTTTAATCTCCGCACAGTCGACACAACATATTTTGAAAGATTCTGAACAAGCTTCAGAGATCATATTCATCTTGATATGGTGGGGTGGTGTTAGGTTGTTGCTATTATATGGAGTATTTGGCTACAAAGGAATGGCAAGCTCTTCCGTAATGAGCATTGTTGGGTTGACAATTTGGGTAGAGAGGCAAGGTGTTTTTCTGATTTTTGGTTACAAAACCTGTAAGTTCGTTCCTTTTTTCCATTAATTCAATTTACGGATGATTGTATTAATATAATTTGCTGGGCTATTAATTATAGGCATGTATAGAAGATGTTTGTGGCAGAAATGAAGATGTTAAGATGGATGTATGGTCATACAAGAAAGGACCGTATTTTAAATGAGATTATTAGAAAAAAGGTTAGGGTAGCACTGATAGAGGATAAAATGAGAGAGGCACGTCTAAGGTAGTTTGGACATTTACAAAGAAGGCCACTAGATGCTCCAGTTAGGAGATGTGAGAAGATGGAGGCTGAACCCGCTAAGAGGGGCGAGGAAGATGAAACAAGTGTTGGAAGGAAATTATTAAGCATGACCTCAATTACTTTAATTTAAGTTCTGAAATGACTAAAAATCGATCTGTATGGAGGCTAAGAATCCATATAGCTGACCCCATTTAGTGTCGGCAAAGGCTTGGTTGTACAATTTACGGATGATTAGGTAATCTTCCATTTTTTCTCTGAAAAAAAGAGATTAATTAGTAACCATAGGAGAATTGAATACGCATCCTCTCGACATGTGATGTAATAGGTATTTGTATGCCATTTTCCGTAATGTTTTAATGGTTTTATGTTGTCGAATGTTAATGATGTGATCATTGTGGCATGTAGAGTGGAGTGTTGGTGAGCAGGTTGAGTTATTTTTCATGTAATTTGTATAATTTGGGAGCCCTTCTACATTTGTTGGAATTTTGTGGAATGAATGCATATGTATGTGATTGGATGCATGGGGATGTGATTTCAAACATAATACATGAGAAAGATTAGAATGCTATTATAATTCTAGACTAGGATGAGATTAGTAATTTAATAGGATTAAATTAACTCTTCTCAAACAAACTTAGTCAAACTAGTAGGACTAGATCCCTTAATCATCAAATGGGTCATTATGATGATGATCATTGTTTAAAAAAACGTGCTTCGAGACGCTTGAGGCATGCACCTCAAGGCGAGGCGTGCCAAATTCGCCTCAAGGCTTAAGCCTCAGCTTGAGTGTGCGAGGCGTGCGCCTCGCTTTGTTGAGGCGTTGAGGCATTGGAGAGGTGCTGCCTCGGGTATGTTACTTTGTAAAATGGTCATGTGCTAGTCACATGACCATTTTTTTGACCTAAGCTTTGGCTCTAGCCCTAAACCAAATCTAAAAAACGTGAGCAGCCTCTAGCACCTCATTGCAGCCTCCACCAGTAGACCAATAGCTTTTGCTCCACCACATCGCAGCCTTCACCGACAAGCAGCTCCATGCAGCGCAGCGCGGTGCTCCAACGCCAGCAGTGCGAGCACGCAGCGGCAACGCTCTACGCAGCGTAGGCTCCACGCAGTGCAGCGGCAGGCTCCAGTGTAGCAATAGTGCTCCAGCGCAGTGCAGTGCAGCGTAGGTCCACGTAGCGTAGTGGTAGGTCCAGCAGCGCAGTGCAGTGCAGCGGTAGGCTCCAGCACCGCTGCAAGTCCAGCAGCGTAAGCCCGAGCAGTGGTTCAGCTCCTGCGCAGGTCCGAGACTCCAAGCGCAGCTCCAGCTCCAGCGGCAGTGCTCCACTCTTCAGCAGGACGCATTTGAGGTTGAGGTTAGTATGTTGAGGTTGAGCTTAGTATGTTGACTATAAGTTTAGGTCATTTCATTTAGGTTTATTTTTTAAGTTAGGTCATTTAGGTTGATTTGATTACCAATCTTTTTTATGCTTTTAAACATGGCGCCAAAGGCAAGAAGAGGAGGAAAAGAAGGATCCACTGGCACTGGCAGGTCTGATCTTGGATGGAAGTATTGCACGGAAATTGACCTTCAAGGATCTTAAAGGGAGAAATGATATAAGTATGTGAAGTGTAACTTCTGTGGAAAAACTATCGCAGGTGGCATTGCAAGACTAAAGGAGTACTTAGCGAAGACATACAAAAATGTGGGAGCATGTGCAAAGGTGCCACCTGAAGTTGAAACTGAAATTAAGGCCTTAGCAAAGAAGGAAGTTGGTAGAAGAGCACTTGAAGAAATGGAAGAAATCCGTCGTATAGGTGCATATACAGTAAAAGGTCCATCTGGGCATGATGAAAATGCACCTATAGGATCAAGTGGTGCATAAGTGGTGAAGGGTCCTATGGATTTATTTGTTGTAGGAGTTGAACAGAAAGTATGACCTGGAAGTGATGGACCTGATAATGCTCCTCAATGTCCTCCAAAGCAGATTATTTTGAATTCTTCTTGGAAGAAAGAACAAAGAATTAGAACGTGTCTTAGTATTGGTAGATTCTTCATTGAGAATGGATTGTCATTCAATTTGGCCACCAGTCCATCTTACTGGCAAGTGCTTCAAGATGTAAGTAACTATGGAAGGGGATTCAAAGGTCCTACAATGCATGAGTTACGAACTTGGATTTTGAAAGAAGTCAAGACAATAGCTACTATGATGGACCAAGCGAAAGCATCTTGGGAAGAGATTGGATGTAGCATAATGTCTGATGGATGGACAGATATAAAAGGATGCACCTTGATCAATTTTTTGGTTAACAACCTAAAAGGTACGTCGTTTCTGAAATCTGTTGATGCCTCTGATGAGATCAAGAATGCTGATTATCTCTTCAAATTGATGGATGATGTTGTTGAAGAAGTGGGTGAAAGCAATGTTATTCAAGTGATAACAGATAATTCATCAGCTTATAAAAAAGCTGGAGAGAAATTGATGGAAAAAAGGGAACATTTTTATTGGACTCCGTGTGTTGCTCATTGCATTGACCTTATGTTGGAGGATATCATGAAGCTACCTCTTCATGATTCTGTTTTCAAGAAGGCCAAACAAATAATTAATTAATTATATATATGCACATGCTTGGGTGGTGGCCATGATAAGGAAGCATGTAGGAGGAAACTTGGTGAGACCTGCCGTCACTCGGTTTGCTACTGCTTTCCTTACCTTGCAGAAATTACTAACAGCAAAAGATGCTCTTAAGTCTTTTTTCACCTCAAAAAGGTGAAAGTGTAGTAGTTATGCATTGAAGGTTCAAGGGCAAGCTGTACAAAATATTATCCTCAAAAGTAGAACATTTTGGCCTGGTGTAGCCTATGTGATAAGGACAATCAAACTGTTGGTGTTGGTTTTAAGAATGGTAGACGCTGAACAATATCCACCTATGGGGTTTATTTATGAGGCTATGGATAAGACTAAGGAAGCTATTGCTAAAAAAATTTTGTAATGATGAAAAGAAGTACAAGACAATCTGGGACATCATTGACACAAGATGGGATAGGCAATTGCACACACACTTGCATGCTGTTGCCTATTTTCTGAATCCCCAATGCTAGTATGAACCAACTTTTAAAGTTGATTCAGAAGTAAAGATGGGCTTGTACTCATCCTTCCAGAGGTTGATTCCTGACAAGGATGAGAGGTTGAATGTGGATCTCCAAATAGATGTATTTGTTAATTGAAGAGGATTATTTGGATGGTCCAATGCCATTGAGACTCGTTTTAAGAGGAGTCTTGGTAAAGTTCTTTCAATGATTCTATCATTTAAATTAATAAATTTTGTTAATTTTTTCCTATATACTATAAACAAAATTTCCATTACAGCAGATTGGTGGAGAGATTTGGTGATGAAACACTTGAGTTGAAGAAGTTTGCCATGCGCATTTTAAGTTTGACTTGTAGTGCATCTGCATGTGAGCGAAATTGGAGTGCTTTTAATCAAGTAAAAAGTCTAAATTTGCATTTTAAATTTAGAGTAATATATAATAATTAGGCTATAAAATTTAATGGTGAACTTTTCATTGAGTAGGTCCATACTAAGAGAAGGAATAGGCTGAGACAAGATAAACTCAATGACTTGATTTATTGTATGTTCAATTTGAAATTAAAATAAAGGAGGTGAAGAAAAAGACAATGGATGATCCTCTATGCTTAGAGGAAGTGGACTCAGATAATGAGTGGATTGCTGAGCTACAACTTTGTGAAACAGAGATTGATGCTTATGAGAAGCTTGATGCAACTGTAGCTCTAAAAGAGGATCCTATTGATCTTGAGCAGTTAGTAAGAGCAGAGGGAGGAATACAAGTAGGAGGAAGTAGAAGAAAGAGGCAAAAGAGAAAGGATGAGGGTAAAGGTAATATGTAATTTTTTATTTTGCTGAACTATAATGTTTAAAGTTACAAATTAAGGTTCTAACTTCTAAGAAATTATTTAAAATGACTTATCTTTTAGGAAAAGCTGTTATTGACGTTGATGAGGAAGAGTTCCAAGAGAGTGATAGAGATATTGAGGAAGATGTTGATAATGAGGCTAAGATGAAGTTTATGGATGACTCTTGGGATGATGCGACCAGCCCTAGTGACAACATTGATGAGCTTGATGGTGTTCAAGGAGGAGGAGACTAGAGTCTACAATGTGTTGTAGTTCTTTTGAGTCTTTGACGTGGATGTTTCATGTACCTTCATTTTAATTTATGTTTTAACTCTTAAGTCTCCCAATGGTTTGGAAAGTTGGTTTAGTTTGTGCTTTGTTATGGTTTCTAATCTTCTATATTATATGGATGTTTATCTTTTCATTTAAATGTCATCTCTCGTTTAGTTTCGTTCTTTCAATGTTGTGATAGAGAAAAAATATTATGAAACCGTGTCATTTATGTTATTATTTCCTTATTAGCACTTGATAAGTATATATCATTTCGTTTTCTATATTTTTTATGCAAATCCTGAGGCTTACATCTCGACCACCTCGAGGCTTACGCCTTGCATCGATGAAGGCAAACCGCCTCGATACCGCCTCGCATTTTTTAAAACCTTGATGATGATGAACCATTGACCTTCGCCAAGGCGAGGTGGGTGTAACCGCGGGTTGTGCCAATGAGTACGCTCCCTAAAAGAAGGGCATTGGCAACAACATGCATGTGGAGTAAATGCCTCGTTTCCCGAAAGGGATGGGCAATATGGGAACCAGCTCATCTGTAGTTCCCAGGCCAAAAGTTAGGTGCATATGAGAGTTCACATACGTAGTCCAGAAAATATGGGATCAAATCCCATGCCCACCACATTTACCTTCTCAAAAAAACAAAATGCATCCCAACATTATCCACTAGTCCAGAAAATATTTCATCCTTGAACGTAGGAAACTTAATATCCAAAAAGTACTTTGTGATACCAAGATCTTTAGTGATGAATTGAGAATGTAGAAAGGTCTTAGTTTCCTTAATCCCAAGTCCACACTTCCACTTAGTAAGATATTGTCAACATGAAAATATGAATATTTTGAACCAGCAGTGAGATGCATTTCAAAGACTTCTGATGAACAAGTAAACCCAAATCTTTTAACTGCTGTGCTAAATTTATAAACCAAGATTGAGGACTTGCTTAAGCCCATAGATTGCCCTTTTCAACTTACCATATCCTTTCTGAGGTTGACTCCATTTCAGTGGCTATAGGTCAAGTGAGGAAGATGACATGATCAATATCTCATAGAAGTATCTCTCTGCCTGGAAGGGAAAAAAACTTGCCACATTGGAACGGAAATGCAGAGAAACCAGGGGAAATCAGGGGAACGCTGAACTTGGGTATTTGAGGTCTATGCATGTAGACGGCATCTCCTTGAGTGGGTCTTTGAGGTCTATGTATGTAGATGGCACACGTGCACTAGGCACAGAGGCTCGTGATTTCATCGTAGAATCTTAGCTGCTAAGCCTCAAGCACAGAGAGAGGGCATGATACAACTGCATGAAGGTGCTGCGGTATAATAGCATGAATAGAGTGTTGTCATTCACTGGTATGCAAAGTGTGCAAACAGCATGCAGCTTCACATGGTGGTGGCATGTGGAGGCATAGATGCGATGAGACTGCACAAAGAAGAAGAAAGGGGGTGAGGGTGGAGGAATAGGCGGCCATGGGGGATGGAATATGAAACATGAAAACCTATGGGCTCCCCTGGTCTGATATCAAGTTGAAAAGAATCTAAATAATCTTAATTAAGGGGTATACCCTCTATAGAAATGCACCCAAGAAGGAATCACATGGAGGCCATAAAAGGAAAAGGAATACTTAAAAGAGGCATAAAACAAAAATAACTATAAACTTTAGTATGTACCTTGTCAAGTGTTCACGGAAAAACCACATGTACATATATTTCAATTTAATTTCTAACTAGAGCGTTTGCATCTTCATCCAATGATCTTTTTTCACCTTATTTTCAAAACAACTTGGCTACATGTGGCAGTCCTTCAAGCTCACTGATAAAATAATTGGGTTTATAGATGTAGCCAATGTTTTAATTGGTAAATATCTGGATATGGTAGCAGCCAATTTTTCTTAAACGATTATCAGTCTAAAATGGTTTCAAGTTGCTTATCCGCACAATTATCCATGAGAGCCAGGTTCCGTGGCCTTTGGCATTCAAAAGCTAATTTAACAAGTCCTTAATTTAAGATACTTGGGTATATTTCTTCGATGGTATGCAGAGAGCACTTATTGGGTTAGATACTTCCTAGTGCTTTGCATCTTCTTTAGTAGTTTGAGAAATTTATTAGTTCATAAGTTCACCAAATTTTTATTTCATTATTAGCTTGAACGCTATGATGAGGCACGAGAGGCATTTCTTTCAGGTCTTCAAGTTGATCCTCTTTGGTATTAAATTGTTTCTCCCATCGACTAACTTGTAATTTACAGTTCTGCATTACTTGAGTTAGTGTAATGGTTTGTACAATTGTTTCTGTGAATGTAGCTATGTACTTCAGAATTCTCTTCGTGATGTGGACAAGATTCTTGGTGATGCTGTTAAGAGGGCTACACACAAAAAGTTACAGCGATCTGATGACTTTGAGTGTACTCTCTGTTTCAAATTGCTATATGAACCTGTGACCACTCCATGTGGACATTCTTTTTGCCGCCCTTGTCTCTTCCAATCCATGGATCATGGCGAGTCTTGGAAACTTCACCTTGATAATAATTAGATAGGAAACTTTTGTCCAACCATCCAAATTAAATGTGCAGGAAACAAGTGCCCCATGTGCAGGACTGTCATATTCATCAGTCCTAGAACATATCCTATAAGGTAACAAGTTTGTACCATTTTCTTGTGTGCAGAATGGTTTTCAAGTACTCTTATCATTTAAGGCTTTTGGTTCCAGATAATGATGGATATTTTGTTTTGTAACAAGTTCTTCCTGCTTGACAGTGTAACTCTGAACAACATAATATGGAAAAACTTCCCAGAAGAATATGCAGAGAGAAAAGCAGAGCATGATGGTGTGACAAATCTAGGTGCTGATATAATGCCTCTTTTTGTCATGGATGTTATCCTTCCTTGCCAAAAGTTACCTCTCAATATTTTTGAACCTCGATATAGATTAATGGTAAGGTGGCAATTTGTTATTAACTTAAACATGTTTTTATTTTTTTGAAAGTGTTAAACGTATTTTTATGTACACTTCAGTTGGAGTTGATTACTTGAAATGAGAAATTTTTTTGTCCATGTTCATTTTTTTTTTATTTGATATAGAATGGTTCCTAGGTAATAGAAATATTTCTCGGAGCAACTTTTTTTAGCTTCATTGTTATTGAGAGATAGCAGTGGATAAACCTTTTATACAGGAATCAGATTAATTGTCTCATTAGCAAACTGATGAAGACATATTTTTGGTTGGCAGTTTTCCATTGGATGGGACTATGCATGATAGCTGTTTATTTTCTCCTAAAAATTCTTTGTCTGGGAGTAAGAAGTAGAGAATAAATTGGTACAAAAAACAAGAGGTGTAAGATTAATCATTCTGCAAATTCATCTTTGGTCAATTTTGTAAAGTTGGTGGAAGAATTATGCAAATGTTGTTTATATGAGAGTGGAACAAGAGCAGATGTTAATCTTAA
Organism: Thalassia testudinum; assembly: GCA_037157565.1. Lineage (NCBI taxonomy): Eukaryota > Viridiplantae > Streptophyta > Magnoliopsida > Alismatales > Hydrocharitaceae > Thalassia > Thalassia testudinum. The sequence continues at coordinate 10,116,110 of JAZHRO010000015.1, forward strand.
TTGAATGGGCTAAGGTCAGCAGTGTAGTTGTACAATTAACTGGTCCGCACCTTTGACTACCACACCTTTGACTATGTAGATGGTTTGGACCCAAGAAGTCCTGCCTCCTCTAGGATCTGTAAAGTGTATTGTCTCTGTGACAAGGATAAGCCAGTCTCCTGATGAACCTCTATCCCTAGGAAGTAGCGCAGCTCGCCTAAATCTTTGGTGACAAAAGTAGAATGGAGGCTTTCATCTTTGCTATCCCATCAATATCATCACTTGTCAAGATCATATCATCAACATAGACTGCCAAGATAACCACTCTCCATGTCCCACCATGCTCAGTCCTCTTAACAAATATAGAATGATCAATGGTAGATCGCTGGAACCCGACCTTCTTGATTTCTAGATTGAGCCTCTCAAACCAGGCTTGTGGGCTCTGCTTCAGGCCATAAATAGCCTTTCGTAAGCGACAAATAAGCTCTCCTTAACTGTCATAACCTGGTGGCTATCTCATATACACTTCTTCACCATATAAGAATGCATTCTTTATATCAAGTTGGTGTACAGGCTATTGCTTCACTATGCAACGGATAAGATAATTCTAATGGAAGTAATATGGGTAACTGGATCAAGCATGTCTTGCTGACATGTAGTGGGAATATGTGTAGCTGGTAGTGCAGTAGTAAACATAGCAAACGACTTCCCAAGATTTCCAGTAGGCACTGCTCTAGCAACTTGGTAGTGAGCACAACTACAAGGTGCCTTCCGAATAGCAATTGGAAGGTCAAGATCCTCCACCTTGGTCTTTTGCAGTGTATCAGGGGAAACATATTCCCTAGAAGGCTAGCTAGAAGAATTTGATGAACTTGCACAATCACCACTAGGGAGGAGAGAGGTGGCTGAGGTGGTGGTGGTGGGGGGGGGGGGGGGTGTGTGCAGTTGACGCCATGCATGTTGCCTATAAGTAACTGGTAATCCATATACATGAATAGGCTCTATGTGTTGTATATTGCTATTCTTTGTAGTAATGGTGTCTGGACTATGAATAAATAGTATTTGTTTCGAAGGGACTGGTGGTATTGGCATAGGAGTAGGAGTCCCTTCAAATGACAACTGATGACCAGCAATGAAGTATGGAACTGGCTCATGAAATGTAACATCAGCTCTTACATAGTGCTTCTTGTCCAGTGGATTATTACACCTGTACCTCTTCTAAGTACTGCTATGTCTCAGAAATACACATTTCATGGCTTTAGGGGCAAGTTTGTCCCTGCTTGGTCCCAAAATATGAATGAATGCTACACAACCAAACACCCTTAGTGGTGCATGAAATAGCTTCTTGTCTGGATGAACTTGCCATGGATCCTGCTCCTGTATTGCCAAATTAGGTAGCTTGTTAATCAAGTAGCAAACAGTAAGCATTGCATCTCCTTAATACATCTGTGGTATATTATGATGAATAAGTAATGTCTTGGCCACATCCAATATATAACGATGTTTCCTCTCGACTACCTCATTTTGTTGTAACGTATGGGGGCAAGAGGTCTGATGAATAATACCAAGGGACCGGTAGAAAGTAGCTAACTTTGCCATATAAAACTTAAGTGCATTATCGGAGTGAACAATCTTAACAACAGAAGAAAATCAGGTCTTTATTTGCATAATAAAAATTTCAATTATTGTACCTACATCAAACTTATCTGCAACAAGAATAACCAACACATTCGAGTGTAATCATCCATAATAAGCAAATAATAGCGATGATTCAATCTATTTAATACTCTACTTGGATCCCAAACATCCATGTGCAGTAGATCAAAACAAGTGGAATTTTGGGAGGAACTGGTAGGAAAACTGGATCGATGATGCTTCCCCAGTTGGCAAGCATCACAATAAATCTTAGCAGTAGGCAAAATATGGGGAATGACATGTCTTAACCTGTCTAGCGAAGGGTGTCCAAGTTGACAATGCCACTAAAGAGTTGTATCAGCACTAAAGGCAACTTCTCCCTGACATGTAGTAGCAAAGGTGTTTGATTCAGGCGATGCACCCCCCCATCATATCCGCCACCAATTGTCCTCCCCTTGAGCTTGTCCTGAAAAGTACAACCCAATTCGTTAAAGATGGCATGACAATGTAGATCTTTTGTAATCTTGCTAACTGACAGAAGGCTAATAGGAAAATCAGGGACAAATAAAACATCTGGCAATCTTAGTGATGGAGTAATTGCAACATCTCCTTGACCATTAATCCTGAAATTCTTGCCATCAGCCACCTGAACTGTCCTTCCAGGAGGAACGGACTGAAGGTGCTGAAAACAACTATATTCTCCACTTAGACGAGATGCTCTTGAATCTACTAGCCACATAGTGCTATTAGAAAGTTTGCTACTGGAACTCAAGGCATGAATAGTACTTGAGGCGAAAGTGGCAATATTTGTGGAAGTAGTGGGCTACTGTGTTAGTTGGGTGAGGTACTACACCACTTATCATAGTCTGCACGTGATACGGTATCACTCAACTCCTCTGAAGAAATGGCTTCGTTAGCCATGGGATGTCTACCATGCTTAGACCAGCACGTAGCCTCGACATGTCCAACCTTGCTACAATGAGAGCATATGTTTGAGGTTTGCCAGACTGACCTAACCATGCCCTATTCCCCTGGTAGATGGAATACCACGTCCACCATGTCCACCAGTATCCAGTAGAGCGGAGGTCTGGTCAACATTTGGAGTGGATACCTTCACGACCACTCTACTCATCTAGCTGAATACCTCAAGAGATGGAAGCTGAGAGTGTTATATTCCGTGACCTGGCAGCCTTATACTCAGGCCCATGTCCATCAAGGAATTGCAAAACTGTAAACTCTCTACTGTATGTCCTCTGGGTAGCACACGTGCAGATGGGTCTGCACGCATTATACCTCTCTAAGAGCCCCTTCAGGGTAGCGTAATACTGAGACAATGATTGACCCTCCTGCTTCAGGCTACCAATATCATGATGTATCTTAAAGACCTTGCTGGAATTCTTTTTATGAGAATACGTATCATGTAAAGAATCCCACATCTCTTTGGTAGTCTTGTAGTACATGATGCTATCTTTGGTCCGAGGCACAATGGAATTCATGATTCATGCCCAAACCATGTCATTATCTTTCTTCCATGTGGCATACTTCCCAGTTTTGTTTTGTGGCTCCGTCTCCATCAAGATGTGTTCCTTATCATGCCCCTCAATTGTTATGAGGAACATTTGAGACCATCTAGTATAGTTGGTCTCATCCAAACTCGTGATAGGAATAAAAAATAGATTCTTGTAACTTCTGCATCCATAGCGGTATCTGATGTCACCTTTGAATTGCTAGATGATGCCATTGTGCCTATAAAAGAGGGAAAACACTACCAACTGTGATATGAAACATGATTTTAGATTTGAAACATAGAAATGAGGAAGATAGTGGCCTCTTGATCATGAGATCTAAGATCTAGAAGTCTTAGAAATCATCTCAAGAGTCACTGCAATCCCTTAGGATCAATCGAGATTCATGCTAGGGCATGGGGAAACCCTTAGCAACATCCTTAAGGGGTGCTGCTCGCCCTCATCAACGCAAGGAGCCCCCTCCGAACCACTAGTAGGTAGTGGCAGCGGTGATCTGCCACTGCTGCCGGTGATGGCCTGATGCTACTGCTGCCTAGGAGTGGCGATGCCGTTGCTGTTCCCTTGTGGTCGATGGCGGTGCTGCAAGTGTTCGGGGCGTAGATTGCATAAAAGATAACTGCGTTGTAGTATAGTGCAAAATACGTCTTGACAAATAAATTAACGGAACTGGTGAGTCCCGGTCGATCGTAGGGAGGCAAAAAATGCTTTTGATTTCATGCTCATGTTCTAAATCTAATTACTAAAGAGCATAAACAATGAATCGCAATATATATATATATATATATATATATATATATATATATATATAAAGCAGAGAGTTTGAACATGAATTGCAACTATAACTAGACAATTTCTAAGCATGAACATAAACTATCTATGTAGCAGAACAAGGGCACCACGGGTGGTCTGTGGTGGCCTTTTGGAGAGGTTGAGGAGAGCAGCAACGATCCGCCAAGATGGCTCAACAGATGCTTCAGACGGAGATTGAGAAACATAGGTAGAGAAGATGGGAAGAAGGTAGAGGAGCTGTAGAAGGAGGAAGAAGAAAACCATGGCATGCCTTCAAAGGGGACCCTTAGGCCTCTTTTTATAGCTTTTGTGAAGGGTATTTAGGGTATTGAAGCCCTTAATTTTGTGTAAAAGCTTTAGATTAATCAGATCTGTTGATCGGGAGATCAACGGTCCTGATTAAGCCTTCCAAATCCTTCTCCATTCACGGTTTAATCTGGTGTTGACACCTGGTGCAATGTGCGCCCTTGGATCTTCATCCAACGGTCTCCGCTCGCCCGCGCTCGCCGCTGCCTTCGCATGCCTGTCGCTTAGCCTTTAATTGCGCCTCAAATCCTAAGCCTTCTCAGCCGTCCGATCTTTTGATCGGACAGCTTAAAGAGCATGTGCTGTGCCCTCTCGATTCCTAAGGCATGCGTCATCACGTGCGTCTTCATCTGATGCCCCCATGCCCGCCACGCGTCCACGCCTTCACTACCCGATGAAGATCCTGCGGTTGAATTTCATCTGCGCATGGCCGACTCCCACATCACAACTCGAACTCGCGTCCTGCGTTGGTTGTTAAGCACGCTCTCCGTTGTGCTACGCATGCGGTTTGTTGCGGTTTCCATCTCATGTGTAGCTGCCCTCGGCCATTGAATGGAAATCCAACAGTCGAGATCTCGTCCTCGCTTGATGAAGCGGTTGGAGGTGGGCGGCGTGGATGCATCGCGGCTGTTGGATGACGATCCAATGGCCCACGTCTTTCCTTCCAAGATTGGGGCGCAGTGAAGGGCGGTTGCGATGGCACCATCGTGGCTGCCCATTTTCTTTTTGTATCTGATGATGTAGGCCTTCGATTGAGTTGATTTTTGGCCATTGGATTGCGAACATCGATCCGGATCCATCTGTGCGGTTGGATTTGTCATCTGAGGTCTGGATATTCTTCAATTTGCCCCTTGGCTCTTGCTTCTTTTGTGGACTCCCTAAGGTGCTACGGAAGTCTAATTGATGCGATCTTGGAAGCGTCAAGACTCTCGTTGTCGTTCTAAACAGATCCATAAGGTTGGATCGGTCATCTGCAGCCCTGAATTACCTGCAATTATTAATACCTCTCAAATATCACATTATTATGTATAAAACATATAAACCATCTAGGATGCAAAGTACGATGTGTATGCATGCAGAATGCCCATGTTAAGCTAGGTTCTACCTTAATTCAGGCAAATTAGGGCTTATGATTGCTGCGCAATCAGCAGGGGAGAGGTTGCCAGCGAAAGAGAGGAAGATGTGTTAGGGTGGAGGGGTTACGGAGGTTTTGTGCGGGTGGGATACTGGAGCACCGATTTAGGATTGTTGCTTTGATGCCAAGTCGGAATAACTGAGTGATCTATTCAATTATGATGCCCTACACCTTTTTATATAGAGTGGTGAAGGGGAAAATTGGAGTACATGTCTAGGTAGAAATATGCAATAAAAAAAAGAATTCAAAAGATTCCAGTGTTTAAACACTAACATACTAACAAGATATGATAATAAGTTGCATCGTATATTGCAAATAATCTCGTGTTCCATAAGATGGCCAAATATGTCAAGGTAGATTGCCACTATTCACAAAGGCTTCCTCCTCATTACTTTGTCAATTTTGAGAATCAAATAACAGATATTTTCACCAAGGTGCTTCCCAGGACCTCCTTTGATAGATGCTGTTCCAAGTTGAGCATGATTGACATTCATGCTCAAACTTTAGGGGGAGTGTTGAGATTTATTTCTTTGTTCCTTTTCCTTATTTTCTTTTATTTTTGGACCTCTCTGTACTTTTCCTAAATCCTCTATATAATGAGGGTTAGGGCTTCATAGTAAAACAACCGATTCATTTCTTTTAATGTATAGGGAAGACGATTAGTGGTGGCCATGAAGGGGGAGTATAGCATTTGGTTCAACCTCCTTTTGCTACTACTAGTATCAACTATTGCATGAATTTTTTAATTCCTAAGGTATTATGCACAAGACTACCTGCCCCTATACTTTGTTGAGTTACGTGTTATTGTGAGGGGCTATTTGTAACTTGTTTTTTCTTGTTGGGCATATTGTGTTATTTTTCCATTGTCTCTCTCTATATAAAGAGACATAAGGACAACTTGGTAAAAATAAGACTTCTTTTTACTTCAACTTGGTATCAGAGCTCTAGGTTGAGGTTTCCACCAAAAAGAACCCTAACCCTACCTTAAGCCCTTTCGTCGGGAGCCATGGCCACCATCACCGGCGGTAGCACTGGCCTGGATTGCTGTCGCAGCAGCAATAGCATCACTGATTGTCGCCGCCGTTGCAGCCGGAGCGTCGCCATGCCATAGTGTTGCTACCTTAGCGTGCCGCAGCGCTGTTGTCCTAGCTTGCCACCACCCTACTGCAGCAACCACAGTGACGCAGCACTTGATCCAGCACCTGATCGCATCGCTGCTGTGGCTCCTCGCTGCCGCCTTGCTGCAGCTGGAGGGTTGCCTGAGCACTGCCTAAGCCCTGTGCGGCTGCTGCGGGGTGCTTGAGTGCTGCCCAAGCCCAAGGCCTACACGGCTGCTGTGGGGTCGCCTGAGCACCGCTCCTGGCGTGTGTTGCTGCTGCGTCTCTCCTTGAAGCGCCTATAGCACGTTACCACACCTTAATTCACGTGTTGCAGTAGCACAGGTCGCAGCCGCAGTGTAACTCTGTAGGAAGGTTCTTGAATATCGAGGGATGAAGATTTGAAGCAAGAACCTTCTTATGGTTGGTATGACTTCTTTGGTCTCTTGATCTGATTTGGGGTGTGTATTCCCTATTGTGAATGTTTTTTCTTGGGGTGTGTATTCCCTTGATTGATTGATTCTTGGGGTGTGTATTCCCCAATGAAGTGTTGGATATTTTGTCTATGGATTGTAGGGTGTGTATTCCCCAAGTTGTTGGTGTTTAATCCAGGATTTCAGATCTACTGTTTGGGCTTATTCGTGTGTGTTTAAAGCTATCATGTCTGCATTAGATGCTTCTGAGGTGTTTTTAAGACAGAGTACAGAAAGCGGGGTGTATAAGAGCCCCTTCTTTGCTCCGATTACAAAATTGGATGAGACCAATTACCTTCGTTGGTCTCAAACCTTCCTTGTCACTGTAGAAAGCCATGATAAGAAGTATGTGCTTCTGGAAGCACCACCGGAGTAGCAAATAGGAAAATACGCAACTTGGAATCGAGATGATGCTATGGTGAGAGCCTGGATCTTGAATAGCGTTATTCCAACGATTGGTGATGAAGTTATGTACTACAGTTCTATTAAAGGGATGTGAGATGGCTTGAAGACAGCTTATTTACATGAGTTGAATTCAATTCAAGTATTTTAGATCCACTATGATTTCTGCCATTTAAAGCAGGAGGAGTTGAGCATGTTTCTGTATTACTCCACTATGAAAGGGTTATTGGAGAAATATAATGCATGTAGATCGATGTGCACTTCTACATGCAGGGATCACACAAAGGAGTTTGCAGCCTACATATTCCTTGCAGGGCTGAGTGATCACTATTCAGTGGCTCGTTCACAGATTTTGATTCTCTCTGAACTTCCTCCTATTAAGGACATTTACAGGAGGCTGAGTAGGATGTAAATTCAACCTACTCGTGATGTAGTTGTTACCACTACATCTTCGGCTCATGCTGCTGTTAGCACTCGTGCCGGTTGTGGAGGCTTCTTTCGTGGCAAAGGGAGAGGTCGAATTGATGGTGGTCGTGGCAAGCCTACATGTTCTTACTGTGGCAAGCTTAGCCATGTTGAGGCTAAGTGTTGGAATAAGCTCGGTCGTCTTACTGTAGCCAACCAGGCTTCTGTTATAGCATCTCCAGGTGTGAGCATTGAGGTAGTATCCCTTGCAGAGGTAGACTATGATGCAGTTGTGCAGCGGCTAGCACAGTTGACCCATGAGTAGCCTCAATCCTCCAGTATTGCAGCCCATGCATTTGCATCAGGGACGAGAGGATCATGGTTGATTGATTCAGGTGCATCTGATCATTTGACAGGAAATTCCCAGTACTTTAGGGGATTACAGAAGACACCGCAAGAACATTTCGTACAGCTGGTAGATGGTAGACATGCCTCCATTCGTGGTAAGGGAGGGGTATCTGTTACACCCTCCATGGATCTTGATGATGTATATTATGTGCCGAACATGACAATGCAATTGCTATCTATTAGTTCTATTACTATGAAGTTGAATTGTTGTGCTATTTTTGACGCTGTTGAATGCACTTTTTTGGATCGCATGACAGGGAGGATGATTGGTGGTGACCATGAGGAGGGGGTGTATATCGACTAGTTCAGAGTCCAGTTGCTACAGCCTGTTAGACGACTACTGCGGGCAGTGCCTTGCAGTGGCATAGAAGACTAGGTCATCCTTCCTTGGAAAAGCTACGTCGTGTCATCCCTTACTTGTCTCCTGCCATGAAGATTCAGTGTGATATATGTCAGCAGGAAAAGCATCACCGTGCCAGCTTTCCAGCATCTATCCAATCTACCAGTTTTGCTTGTTTTGATTTATTACATTGTGATGTCTGGGGTCCTAGCCATGTGGCAGACCGCCATAATTTTAGATATTATCTATTATTTGTGGATGATTTTTCATGCTTATTATGGACCTTTTTGATGAAGAATAAATCGGAAGTTGGCTCTTTGATTCAACAATCTGTGATGTTTGTGAAAAATCAATTTGGTGTATGCATTAAGAAAATTAGAACAGATAATGCATTAGAATTTTGCACAAAGAAACTAACTGATTTGTATGGATCACTGGGTATTGTGCATCAGACATCATGTCCTCATATGTCACAACAGAATGGGATAGTTGAAAGGAAACACCGCCACATTCTGAATATAGCTAGAGCTTTACTTATTCAGAACAGTGTTCCGCATAGTTACTGTGGAGATGCGGTTCTTACTGCATGTTATCTCATTAATAGGTTCCCTTCTTCTGTGTTACATGAGTAGATTCCATGGAGTATCTTATATCCTAATGCTGACTTATTTCTTGTGCCACCAAAGACCTTTGGGTGTGTAGCATTTGTACATCTCCTTGGACCTGGTTGTGACAAACAAATTGGCACTAAGGGCGGTTAAGTGTGTATTTTTGGGATACTCATGCACGTAGAAGGGATACAAGTATTTTGATCCCATATACCAGAAATACTATGTGAGTGCAGATATGACTTTTTATGAGTCTATCCCTTATTTTTTTACCTCAGGTCATCAATTGAGAGAGATAGAGGTGGCTGCTCCAATGCCTGTACCTCCTATAGCCTTGGAGGATTTCTCTCATAGTAGTGGTGTATCTACTACTGATCATACTGTAGACACTTTCAGACCTGTACCACTTGATGAGAAGACATTTAAGGGTGCTACATATCAGCTACCAGTTACTTACAGAGAGAAGACACACCTCCTCTCTTCTTCAGTTCCTACTGAGCCACCATCGCCCTCCTTCGTTCAGGTATGTATTGGGGATACTGATGATTCTTCTGCTAATGTGTCTTCGGGGTCCCTTTCTCTGCCCATAGATGAGGATTTTCCCATTGCTATCAGGAAGGCTTCGAGATCCTGTGCACAGTACGTGTTGTTGGCAGTGTTGTTTCTGCAAGTTCTCTTGGGTCAAAGTTTCATGCCCTTATGGCTGCAGTCTCTAGTATGGAGATACTTATTTCCTACTAGCAGGCTCTCCTACATCCACATTGGAAGGCGGCTATGGAAGAGGAGATGCCTTCACTTATAGATAGAGGTACATGGGAGTTGTCTGCGTTACCTTCTGGTGCGCTCTTGGTTGGGGCTAAATGGGTCTTTGCCCTGAAATACAACCCTGCTGTGTCTATTTCTCGGTACATGGCTTGCCTTATAACCAAAGGATTCACCCGGACCTATGAGGTGGATTTCTTTGACACTTTTTCTTATGTGACTTGACTCTCCACGGTCCGTATTCTTATCTCTGTTGCAGCTCATTGTGGTGGCATCTTCACCAGCTGGATGTCAAAAAAGCCTTTCTATATGTGAGATTTGGAGGAGATATCCATGCAGCAACCACCTGGTTTTAAGGTTTAGGGGGAGTGTGTGCACAAACTTCATAGGCTATTTATGGCCTTAAGCAGAGCCTTCGGGCATGGTTTCAATTTTTGTTTGAGGCACTCTCTATGATTGGGTTGCAGAGATTTTCTGATCATTCCTTATTTGTTAGGAAGATTAGTACCGGTACCGTGGTTTATTGGTATATATTGATGACCTTATCTTACAGGCGATGATGTAGATGGTATTACTCAGGTGAAGGAGTATTTGGCTCACCAATTTATCATGAAAGATCTTGGGAAGCTAAGATATTTTCTGGGTATTGAGATCGCCATGAGCAAGCAAGGCATAGTGATGTTTCAGAGGAAGTATGCACTTGATATTCTTCAGGAGACAGGCATGTTAGGATCCAAGGAAGCCAACATACCTATGGATCCTAAAGCTCACTTATTTGAGGATATAGTGAAGCTAAAGGACAAGAAGGTCTATCAGTAGCTGGTTGGCAAGTTATTGTATCTAACCATCACTAGGCCAGACATCAGCCTTGTAGTGGGTAAGCTAAATCAATTTTTAGACAAGCCCACTGATATTCACTAGCAGGCGGTTATGCAAGTGTTGAGGTACATTAAGGGATGTCCAGGCAGAGGCATTTAATTCCAGAAGAAGGGTCCTATGTCTGTAGTGGCTTACTCTGATGCAGATTATGCAGGAGATGTGGCAGACATGCAATCTACTACTGGTTTTTGCACATTTGTGGTCGGAAATTTGGTGACATAGAGGAGTAAGAAACAGAGTGTTGTTTTATGCTTTAGTGCCGAGTCCGAGTACAGGGCTATGGCTTATACTGCAGTTGAGATGATATGGATTATATCTTCGCTAAGAGATCTACATGTTGAAATCCAGGAGCCTATGGAGATGCGTTGTGATAATTGGGCTGTGACATATATTGCTAATAATCTCATGTTTCATGAGAGGATGAAACATGTGGAAGTGGATTGTCATTATACCAGGAGCCTGATTCAACAAGGTTTACTTCGCACTATGTGTCTTGCCTCCACTGACTAGATTGCTGATGTTTTTACCAAGCTGCTACCTCGCCCCCAGTTTGAGAAGTGTAGAAACAAGTTGAGCATGGTGGATATATATGCTCCAGCTTGAGGGGGAGTGTTGAGTTACGTGTTATTGTGAGGGGCTGTTTGCAACTTATTTTTTCTTGTTGGACTTATTGTGTTAGTTTTCTCGTCTCTCTCTATATAAAGAGACATAGGGACAACTTGATAAAAATAAGACTTTTTTTTACTTCAACTTACGTCGTAGCAAAATGGTGTTATGACATTGTTGATCCACAATAGTGTACCTCCTCTATACTGGGGTGATGTACTTTAACTACATGGTTTTTCATTAACTACATGCCTTCCTCCGTCCTCAATGAATAGATCCCATTGCAATTTTGTATCTTAATGGGGATTGCTTTCTTGTTCATCCTTAGGTGTTTGGGTCCGTAGCCTTCGCCCAGGCCCTGTACAGGACAAGTTGGCTCTTAGGGATGTGAAATGTGTCTTTCTAGGATACTCTAGAAATCATAAGGGGTACATATGTATGACCCTATTCATCGGCATCACTATGTTAGTGCCATTATCTCTTTGGAAGGATGCGTGCGGCTGTTGTTTCAGATACTGCTCCTATGCCTATTCCTTCCATTCCTTTTGAGGATATCCCAATATCTGAACCTATTCAGTTTTAGGATCCCCTTCTTACATTAAGACATCGTACTTCTAGTACTATTTCCTCAGAGTCTGCACCAATGTTACTTCATATGAGAACAATTTCTTTGCATGCTAATAATGTTGCTAGTGATGATCCAGATTTAGAACAAAGCCTATTGTCCAATGATGTTGAGCCGACTGAGACTCTTGATCTGGATTTGCTTATTGCTGTGAGGAAGGCAACTGTAATTGTACCATGCATTCTCTCTCGAAGTATGTCTTGATGACATGTCTTGGGCCATCTTATGGCCATTTATGTCATGCACTGTTTGCGGAGCTTATTCCCATATCTAATCAGTAGGCACTTCTTGATCCAAAGTGGCGACAAGCTATGGAAGAAGAAATGTTTGTGCTTATCTCTTGCGGTACTAGGAGCTTATTGATCCACCTTTGGACGAAGTTGTGGTTGGGTGAAAATGGGTGTTCATCATCAAGTATAATCCTGATGGCACGGTTGATAGATATAAGGCTCGATTAATGGCCAAGAGCTTTACTTAAACCTATGGAGTTAATTTCTTTGATACCTTCTCCCTTATGGCTTGCCTACCTATTGTTTGTATACTGATCTCTGTTGCTGTTTAGCTGATTGGCTTCTCTATCAATTGGACGTGAAGAATGCATTCTTATATGGTGCATCTGTAGGAGGTGGTGTATATGTAGCAACCTTTTGGTTTTTAATTTCAAGGGGAGTGTTCCAAGGTTTGTCATATTCTCAAGGCAATCTATGGTCTGATGCAAAGTCCTATGGGCTAGTTCCAAAAATTGTTAGAGTTGGTTAAGGCTCTTCAGATCATGCTCTTTTTGTGCAGAGGATTACACGTGGCTTGGTTGTAATGTTGGTATATGTTGATGACATCATTCTTATTGGTGGTGATCAACAGGGTATTGGTGGCTTAAAGAACTTTCTCATCAAGGATCTTGGACCCCTTCATTATTTCCTTAGGATAAAAGTGGCTTGTGGTAAGTAACAGGCTGTTCTATCCCAAAGAAAGTATGCTGTAGATTTGCTTTAGGAGATTGGCATGCTGGAAGCTAAGCCAACATGCATACCTATGGATTCCAAGGCACACTTATATGATGAGGAATTTAAACTTGTGGATACTTGCCAGTACAGGGGCCTGATTGGGAAGTTGTATTCGATGATCATGCGGCATGATATTTCCTTAGCTGTTGGTGAGCTAAGTCAGTTCATGGATAAGTCCACTAAGGCTCATTGGGATGTTGTCATGATGATGTTGAGATATTTGAAAGCCTCTCTTGGAAAGGGACTTTTGTCCACCAAAGACATTCTATGGATATTGTTGCATATACAAATGGTGACAATATGAGCTATTTTGTTGATAGAAAATTAACCACTTGGTTTTGCACTTATGTGGCTAGCAATGTAGTGGTGTGGAGAAGCAAAAAGCAGGCAGTGTCCAGATCAAGTTTAGAGTTAAAGTATAGAGTAATGGCTCAGATGGTTGGTTGCGGAAATGATGTGGGTACGATCTGTTTTATTAGATTTACATATTCCTATTGATCATACTGTGGAGATGAGACGTGACAACAAGGCAATTACTTACATCATGGGCAATCTTGTGTTCCATGAATGGACAAAGCATTTTGAGTTTAACTACCACTATACTCATGACTAGATGCATTAGGGATTCATTTGCATCACTCATGTTTCTTTAGAGGATCAGCTAGTTGATATTTTCACCAAGGTACTTCCAAGAACTCTCTGATAGATGTTCCAAATTGAGTATGATTGACATACATGCTCTATCTGAAGGGGGAGTGTAGAGATATGAATTGATTATTTTCTATTTTTGTGTTTTCAATCATTTTATCTCTTATGTAAGGGTACTTTTGTAGTTTTTCCTTAGTTTTTATATAATGGAGATTAGTGCCTTGCTATTGTTACGTTATGTTTAGAGGGTTATTTTGTTATGTTTGTATTTTATTGGACTTATGTTATAATTTTTCCTTACCTCTTTTTATGCAAAGAGGTGTAGGACTGGCTTAGCAAAATAAGAAGACTTATTTTCTTCAACTTGGTATCATGGCTAAGTTGGGGACTCCACTAAGAAAATCCTAACCCTACCTCACGGCCTCTCCACCGCCATTACCGTTGCCACCACAGCCACCGGTGGCAGCACTGGCAGTCACCGTAGCAGCAGCAGTAGCGCCCTGCTGCAGCAGCGCTGCTGCTGTTGTAGTAAGGCCAGCGTTGCCGTTGCCCAGCCTAGCCAGCAGCGGTGCGTGGCAGGGGGGTTGACCTCTCGTCGCTGCCGCCTTCTCTCTCCGCTGGGTTGTTTCTGGCGGTAGGGAGAGGGCAGTAGGTCATGGTTCTCTCTCTGGTAGTGTCTAGGAAGGTTTTTGGTGCCTTGGTGATGGAGTTTTAGATCAAGAACCTTCCAACCGGTGTAGTGGTGCAACACCAAACTGTGGTATGACCTTTTCAGACTTGTGGTTTTATTTTGGGGTGTGTATTCCCCTTGTTGATGAGTTTTGGGGTGTGTATTCCTTGTGTTGGATGATTCTTGGGGTGTGTATTCCCCTGTGAAGTGTTGACGATATTGTGTGTGGATTACGGGGTGTGTATTCCCTAGATGTTGGTGCTTTATACTGAAATTTAGACTGCAGTTTGTGATTTTTCTGTGTTTGGAGTTAGCATGGCTTCATTAATAGAATCTGAAGTGTTTTCAGGATAGGGTGCAGAAAGTGGAGTGTACAAAAGCCTGTTCTTTGCTTCGATTGTGAAACTGGATGCGACTAATTACCCTCGTTGGTCTCAAACCTTCCTTGTTACTGTGGAAGGTCATGAGAAGAAACATGTGGTTATGGGAGCACCACCGAAGTAGAAAACAGGGAAATATGTAATCTGGAATAGGGATGATGCTATGGTGAGGGCTTGGATCTTGAATAGTATTATTCCCCGTATTAAAGATGAAATTATGTATTACACATCAGCCAAAGAGATGTAGGATGGCCTGAAGGTTGAAAGTTGAATTCAACTTAAGTATTTTAGATACACTATGATCTATGCCATCTCAAGTAGGAGTCGATGAGTTAGCCACAGTATTACTCTACTATGAAGGGACTGTTGGAAAAATATAATGCTTGCAGATCGATGTGTACATCTACTACATGTAGGGATCACAGGAAGGAGTTCTTGGCCCATATGTTTCTTGCAAGGCTAAGTGATGATTATTCTGCGGCTCTCAGATTCTTCCTCTATCTGAGCTTCTTCCTATTGAGGAGATTTACAGGATATTGAGTAGGTTGCAGGTTCAGTTTACTCATGATATAGTTGCCACCAATACATCATCTGCCCATGCAGTTGTTAGCACTTGCGGTGGTTGGGGTGGATTCTTCCGTGGTAAAGGTAGAGGATGTGGCGATGGTACATGCGGCAAAGCCAACATGCACCTATTGTTGGAGGATTGGCTATGTTGAGGCCAAGTGCTGGAAAAAGCTTGGAAGGCCTACTATGGCCAACTAAGCTACTGTGACACATGCTCCAGTGATGCCTACTGAGCCCCTAACTCTTGCAGATGCAAATTATGATGCAGTGGTACAACGTCTGACATAGTTGACTCATGAACAGCCACAGTCTTCAGGCACAGTAGCTTATGCATTAGCTTCAGGTATGAGTAATACTTGGTTGATAGATTCAGGTGTTTCAGATCACTTGTCTGGGAATCCCCTGTACTTTGGAGGTATACAGGAGGTTCCACCAGGACGCTTAGTCCACCTTGCAGATGGTAGGCATGCCTTCATTTCTGGAAAGGGGGGGTGTCAGTTTCCCACACTCTACACTTGTTAGATGTTTATTATGCTCCTGATATGGCTATGTAGTTGCTCTTTATTAGCACCATTACAAAACAATTGAATTGTCGTGTCATTTTTGATGTTGTTGGGTGTACATTTCAAGACTGCATGACGAGGAGGACAATTGATGGACATGAGGAGGGGGTGTGTGTCGGTTAGCGTAGAGTCCAGTTGTAGCAGCTTGCCTGATGAGTCCTGCTGGGAGTGGTACAGACGACTAGGCCATCCGTCTCTGGACAAGCTACGTCGAATCTTTCTACATTTGTCACAAGCTATGTAGATAAAGTGTGATGCCTACCAATTGGGAAAGCACCACAAATCCAGTTTTCCAGTTTCCACACATTCTAGTAGTTCTGCTTATTTTGACTGGATACATTGTGATGTTTGGGGTCCTAACCATCTGGCAGATAGATAAGGTCATCATTATTATTGGATTCTAGTGGATGATTTTTCTCGCCTTTCATGGCTATTTTTGATGTACGATAAATCTGATGTTGGTACCATTATTCAGCATTTTGTTGCTTTTGTGAAGAACCAGTTTGGGGTCTGCATTAAAACTATTAGAACTGACAATGCCTTAGAGTTTTGCACTAAGCAGTTGGCGAGGTTTTATAGCTCTCTTGGCATTGTACATCAGACCTCCTGCCCCCACACATCACAGCAGAATGGGGTTGCAAAATTAAAACATAGACACATTCTGGATATAACTCGGGCTTTACTCATTTAGAATAGTGTACCACATACTTGGGAGATGTAGTACTTACAACCTGTTACCTTATTAATAGGCTTCCTTTGTCTGTTATTCATGAGCAGGTGCCATGGACAGTGTTGTACCCTGATATGGAATTGTTTTCTGTGCCTCCTATGACATTTGGTTGTGTAGCTTTTGTCCACTTGCTTAGACCTGGTCGGGATAAGCTTGCCCTTAGAGCAGCCAAGTGTGTGTTTCTTAGCTATTGTTGCACTCAGAAAGGATATAGATGCTTTGATCTCATCTCTAGAAAACACTATATCAGTGCGAACGTCACATTTCATGGGTCTATTCCTTTTTTCTCCACATCGGGATATCAGTTATGGGATGTGGAGACTGTTGTGCCTCCAGTATCTATGGATGACTTTGCAAGTGGTAGAAGAGCTGTTACCTCCTCAGAGCAGCCTATGAGCACATTCAGAGTAGTACCACCAGATGAGAAGACATTCAAAGACACTACATATCAGCTACCTATCAGTTACAGAGAGAAGCACACACACACCCCCCTTCAGTTTCTACTGAACCACCATCGTTCTCCTCCGGTTAGGTGTATGTTGAGCCATCTGACAATGCTTCTCTTGTTAATGTTTCCTTAAGTCAGATGTCTGTGGATATTGATGATGATATACCTATTGCCATTTGGAAAGCTCCCCGTTCCTATGCTCAATACCGTGTTGCAAGGCATGTAGTCTCTACTGATACTTTAAGTACTGAGTTCATGCATTTACTGTTGCAGTTTCTAGCTTGGAGCTTCTTACTTCATATTAGTAGGCTTTACTTGATCCTCACTGGAAGTCGACTATGGAGGCGATGTTTGCTCTCTGTGATAGGGGCACTTGGGAGCTCACTCTGTTACCCTCTGGTGCACACCTTGTTGAGGCTAGATGGGTCTTTGCCTTGAAATACAACTCAGATGGGTCTATTTCTTGATAGAAGGCTCGCCTTGTGGCCAAAGGATTCACCCAAGCTTATGGGGTGGATTTCGTTGATACTTGCTCGCCGGTTGCTCGCCTATCCACTGCTCGTATACTTGTTTCTGTGGCAGTACACTATGAATGGGCGTTACACCAACTACATGTCAAGAATCCATTCTTATATGGGGATCTTTAGGAGTTATACATGCAGCAGCCTCCTGGTTTTGAGGCTTAGGGGGAGTGTGTTTGTAGGCTTAGAAAGGCTATTTATGGCCTTAAGGAAAGTCCCCGAGCTTGATTTCAGCGCTTGTCAGAGGCCTTGGCTGTGGTTGGGTTGCAGAGGTCTTCTAACCATTCCCTGTTTGTGAGGAAGATCAATAGTGGTGCTGTGGCTTTACTTGTTTATGTGGATGACCTGATACTTACAGGTGATGATACAATTGGTATTTCTCAGGTGAATGAGTACTTAGCTTGTCAGTTTGTCACGAAAGACCTTGGAAGGCTCAGATATTTTCTTGGCAGAAGGGTATTGTTATGTCCCAGAGAAAATATGCTCTAGCCATTCTCCAGGAGGCAAGCATGCTTGGGTCCAAGGGTGCTAATATCCCTATGGATCCAAAGGCTCACTTATTTGATGGCATAACAAAACTGATGGATAAGAAGGCCTATAGACAACTAGTGGGAAAGGTGTTATATTTGACCATTACGAGGTTGGATATTAGTCTTGATGTAGGTAAGCTAAGTCAGTTCTTAGACAAACCTACTACTGATCATTGGCAAGTAGTGATACAGGTGTTGAGATATATCAAGGAGTGTCCAGGTTGTGGTCTTTTGTTCTAGAAGAAAGCTCCTATGAGTGTTGGTGCTTACTCTGACACTGACTATGTTGGTGATATTGGGGATAGAAAATCTACTATAGGTTTCTATACATTTGTAGTAGGAAACCTTGTGACCTGGAGGAGCAAGAAATAAAGTGTGGTGTCACGTTTGAGTGCTAAATCAGAATACCGTGCCATGGCAAACACAACAGCGGAGATGATTTGGATACGGTCATTGTTGCGTGACCTGCATGTTGCAGTTGATGAGCTGATGGAAATGTATTGTAATAACAGGGCTGCAACCTATATAGCTAAAATCCTATGTTCCATGAGAGAACTAAGTATGTAGAGGTGAATTGTCATTTTCCCATGAGTTTTATCCAGCAGGAGTTACTGCGTACTGCTTGCCTTGCTTCTTTAGATCTGACTGCAGATATGTTTACTAAGCCATTATCTCGCCTTATGTTTGAGAAGTGCAGAGACAAGTTGAGCATGGTTGATATATATGCTTCAGCTTGAGGGGGAGTGTTACGTTATGTTTAGAGAGTTATTTTATTATGTTTTTATTTCATTGGACTTATGTTATAATTTTTCCTCACCTCTCTCTATATAAAGAGATGTAGGACCGACTTAGTAAAATAAGAAGACTTATTTTCTTCAATTGCTATGAAATAATACTTTTCATTTTCTTTGGTTGCTTCTTGCAGAGTCTCTTTTCTTTGTATATCTCTATTTAGAGGTTTTGACATATATGGGCCTGTTAATATACGTAAATATGTTTATAACTCCACTAAATTTGTAAAGTCAAAAATAACAAATGATCTGTATACAAACCTTACACCTCTTTATATTGAGAGAGGTGTTGGGTAAATTGCAACATAAGTCCAGGAGGATAAAATAAATAAGAAAATAGTACAAAACATAGAGAAGATAACCAGTGTTATATCAACACTCCCCCTTAAGCTAAAGCATATATATCAATTATTCTCAGCTTAGAACATATATCAAATGCGAACTGAGGAAGTGGCTTTGTGAATATATCTGTAGTTTTATCTTTAGAAGCAATTGAAATAGTGTAGATAATATCATGCTGTATCAAGCCTCTGGTATAATGGCAATCAATTTCAACATGCTTCGTACGTTCATGGAACATTAGGTTGTTTGCAATATAAGTAGCAGTGCAATTATCACACCTCATCTCCATTGGTCCCTCCACCTGGACATGCAAATCTTGTAACAATGATCTAACCCAGACGATTTTTGTAGCTGTTTGTGCCATAGCACAATACTTTCATTTTGCACTTGACCTGGACACCACTTGTTTTTTGTTCCTCCAGGTTACAAGATTGCTTGCCACATAGCAAAGCTGTCAATGCTAAAGGTGATACAAAGGCGATAAGATTCAAAATCGCCCGAAGCGAGAGGCGATACCCTGAGTAAATTGAGGCGACCACTTTTTATTTACGTATATATGTCTTATTAACTCAATTTAATAGCACCAAGTTGATAAGAACATGTTTAATAGCAATGTTGGAGACTTTAAATAAAAGAAAATGATAACATTATATTGCTAAAATTTTTTTTACATAATTTCAAATGGTAAAGAAAAGCTTTTATACAATCAACATAGAAAAAAAGTCCAAAATTGTCGCTTGAGGCACTACCATAGGTAGAAGTAGAAGCTATACCTAAAGAGGCTAATGCAGCAGTATTAGTAATAGTGGCAGTCTCTTGAGTCAACTGGGTGAGACGCTAAACCATAGCATCATAGTCAGCACGTGACACTGTGTCGCTTACCTCAGAAGAAATAGCTTGGATGGCTATAGGAGGTTTACCATGCTTTGACCAATAGGTAGCCTTTAGGTGTCCAACCTTGCCATAGTGCGAACACATGGTGCGGGGTTTGCCAGTCGTGCGTCAACCACCACATCCTTTCCCCCTGGTAAATGAAGAGCCACATCCAGCACGTCTTCCAGTGGTCACCAAGGCCAAAGTTTGTCAAACATCTGATAAGGATGGTTTAACAACAACCCTACTCACCTGACTGTATGCTTCCTCAAGAGATGGAAACTCAGCAAGAGTCAGGATCTCGGACTTGGCAGCCTCATAATTTGGTCTAAGCCCATCTAGGAACTGAAAACTGTATACTCCTTCCTGTGTGTCCTCTGAGAGTCATAGGTGCAGACAGCATGATAGGCATTATACTTTTCTAGGAGCCCCTTCAAAGTAAGATAGTACTGGGATACTGATTAGCCCTCCTACTTCAGACTACCAATAGCATGGTAGATCTCAAACACTTTGCTGAAATTCTTCTTGTGAGTGTGTCACATAGAGAATCCTATATCTCCTTGGCTGTCTTATAATACATGCTACCATCTTCGATTTGTGGCTCCACGGAATTCATGATCTATGCTCGGACCATGGCATCGTCTTTCTTCTAAGTGGCATTTTTTCCTATCTTGTCCGGTGGCTCCATCTCCATCAAAATATGTTCCTTATCGTGTCCCTCTACTGTCATGAGGAACGTTTGAGACCATTTAGCATGGTTGGTCTCATTCAACTTGACGATAGGAACGAAGAAGGGAGTCTTGTAACTACCAATGTTTGTAGTGGTAACCCATGATACCTTTGAAGAACCTAAAGAGGACATTGTGCCTTAGGACTGGCATAATACGCTACCAAGAATGATATGAAAAACCACCTACAGATCTGAATTTTCAAACAATCAAAAAGTGATCCGTTGGTAATGAAATCTAAGATCTAGAGATTTTAGAGATTATCCCCAGAGCCACAACCCCTTAGACCAAGATTTAGCTCATGTTAGGGCACTGGGAAACCCTTACTGTGCCTCTAAGGGTCGCTACTCTTCTTTGCCGACAAGAACTACCCACCACCAACCACCACCACCCACAGGTGGCGGTGCTAGTGGTTTAATAGACCACAGCAACAGCAGGGGGCGGCGGTGGCGGCTTGCAGAGGAGTTAGCGGCGGCGGCCTGGAGGGGGCAGCGACGGCGGCCTGCAGCAGGGGCCGATTGGGAGAGAGAGATCGGATTAGGGTTAGGGTGGAGGGGTTCAGAGGCTTGTATGGGTGGGATATTAAGTCTAGGATTGCCGCTTTGATACTAAGTCGGAAATAACAAATGATCTTTTTTCTTAATAGAAACCTTACACCTCTTTATATAGAGAGAGGTGTTGGGTAAATTGCAACATAAGTCTAGGAGGGAAAAATAAATAAGAAAGTGGTACAAAACATAAAGGGAAGATAGCCAAAGTGCTACACCAACATGTAATTACATATATACCTCCATAAAATGTCTATTGGCATGCTTTCATGCCCTTTAGATTAAATAATTAATATCTTTTTATACTAAACCCCTTTCCTTTTCTTTCTTTTTTACAACCTCCCCTCTTTCCCCCTGATTAGGGGTAAAAAATGCCCTCGAACTTGAAACCACGCGATAAGCGCAAAAGGAAGGATCTGGCTTGACAAAGCTTGGATACAGGTTGGTTTGGAGGTTCGACCCGCCTACATCCAAGAGCACCCCTTGCGCAGACGGAGTTGGCAGTCCAACCAGCCTGCATACAAGTAGGCAGGGCACAGTTGGACCCGGAAGGTCCTATCTGTTGGAGGTTCAATGGGAGTACAGCAGGCTTGCGCCTCTAATAAATGTTGACAGTAGAAGCTGCCATTAATAACTTGGCAGCGTATCTGCTCAGAAAATCCTGCTAGAAGCGGGATTCGCTCAAGAGATCCTACTCGGAGCCCGAGCTTGATCTGCTTAGAAGATATTGCTGGGATCTCCAGCTTAGCACTATAAATAGGTCGGAGGATGCTCAAGTCCTCCCCTAAGCAATCTAAGAGAAATCGAGAGATTGTATACTCTGTAACCTTGTAAAATTCTAGTGCATAGTTGGGAGTCCTATCCTCCCCCAGACGTACACCCTTTGTGGTGGAACTGGGTAATCAACTCTTGTGCTATTTGTGAGATTGCCTTTATTCTTTGATCGGACCACCCATTCTAGGGAGTTCAATCACTTTTTAAGTTGGATCCCTTGTTTCTACGAGGGGCCGATTAATTGGCGCCATCTGTGGGAAATGATTGTCGATTTCCTACCTCTCGAGGTCTTCACGATGGCCCCCACTACTCGCAACTCCTCTCGTGCTGATCCCGAAAAGGCATCGGATCGGGCCGACTCGAGCGTATCGGTGTCCAAGTGGCACCCTCTATCGACCGAGCTGAACAAGAAGCAGGGAGCCTCCGCGTAATCGCCGGAGGACCACGAGCATGTCCCCCTCCCAAGCTTCTGGAGAGGGAGCAGTTTCGAGCCAGACTGGCAGCTCTTAGGGCTGAGGAAATCTTAGTCATGGAGAAGCTCCTTGAGATCAGACAGACCTGGGAGCTCGATCCGCCTTCACAGGGGGAGACCTGCCAGCCCAGCCCAATGATGAGCAGCTGAGGTGGCATCGCAAGGTAGGGGACGAAAATGCCGCCTACACGAACAACTTGAGCGACTAAAACGCAAGCTTAGTAGCTAGAGAGGCGAAGTCCCCCCAACCCCCTGAAGGCTCCTCGCCTACCTACCTCGGAGGAGATCTTGGGGGCTCAACCTCCAGCAACCGGCAGCGTAGGATCAATCCCTGAGATCGTCTGTCAGGTTACCTGGGCTATAAGAGGCATGCACCTTCGGGCCTACATCACCACCTACCCCTTCACCAAGGAGGTGATGACAACCCCTTTGCCTGAGAGGTTCAAATAGCTCGTCATGGCTCCATATGACGGGACGATGGACCCCAACAGCTTTGTTGGGAGTTATCGCCAGATGATATTGGTGCACGGTTGCCCTGACGAAGTACTTTGCAGAGTATTCTTGTCCTATCTGTTCGGTATGGCCCATGAGTGGTTCAACAAACTACCGGTCGGGCAGATCGCCTACTTCCAAGAACTGGCCGACAAGTTCTGCCGGTATTTCGTCGGGCAGCAAAGGGTTAGAGATAATCTCGAAAGGTTGTTCGAAATCCAACAGCGGAGGAGCGAGTCCTTCTGGTTGTACCTAGACTGGTTTAAGGCCTGGTACTTCAAGTGCAAGCGGCCTCACGATGTCATCGCCCTTTAGTACTTCAAATCAGGGCTCCTGACTTAGAGGTTTTGGTATGATATCGACGACTTTCCGCTTAGAGACATGGCGGAACTTTGGGATCGGGCCACTAGGTTCGCGGAGCACGATGACTATTCGCTCCTGCAACTGGCTGGCCGAGGGATCTGAGGAAGACGCTAGCCCTGCTCGAGAGAGGTGGGCCCTAGGCAACTCCGCCTTTGCCTCCGTACGCGAAAGTGGCTGCTTCAACAAGCGCAAGGCCAGCTTTGCAGAGCGGAGGAGCGATCAGCCTGGAAAAAGCCAGAACAATGGACCCCGCTAGACTAGGCGGGAGTATTTTGAAGAATACACTCCCCTGGTCGTGAATTAGGCATACGTGTTGGCAGAAGTTTGGTCTATGGACAAGGACCTGCTTCCTCCACTTAAGTGACGAAGAAGGTGGACACTGGGCCTTACTGTAAGTATCACAAGGCCTGGGGTCACGTCGTTAAAGACTACCGCGATCTACGCAACCAGATAGAGTCCCAAATCCAGCATGAGAACTTGGCCCACTTCGTTAGGCGAAATGAGGGCTAGGATAAGGGCAAGGGGCCCATGAAATGCCTGGAGGATTACCACAAGGAGAGGCTCTGGCACCTCCGTGGAATCAACGTGGCATTCGCTGAGGCCCCCGAGATTGATGAACCACAGCCCGCCACCTTGAGCAGGCGGTGTCCCCCCTGCTTCCGCCAGCTGAGTACCACCATCGGGTCTTAGCGGCCATACCCCAGGCATCGCAGTATCCTCACCTCCCCTCCCTTGCGGACGTGGGGGTCGAGGTCATTTTTGACGTCAATGCCACCCTGAGCCGACAAGTCAGCCCCTCTAGGTGCCCGACCCTTAGTGCTTTCCCCACTCTCCAGTGGGGTGAGAGAGGCCCCGTCATGTAGGCGGCCTCACAACTGTTTGCCTCCCTCCCTGACCCGGTGGAACGCACCAATCCGCTGTTGGTGATACTGTTGTTGGCTGGATAGTAGCAGCCTTGGCTCCTCTTCGACAAGGGAAGTGCAGTGGATGTCCTCTTCCTTAAAACCCTACGCCAGCTGGGGTTTGCGGAAGAGCAGCTAGTCCCTTCGGTTCATCCGGTGGTTGGCTCCGACAACCACAAAGTGATGTTGAAGGGAGAAATCAGTCTCTTGTTCGTCTGCAACGGAGACAGGCACCTCAACTATACGGCAACATTTGTAGTGGCCGGGTTGGCGACTGTTGACGGCATCATTGGCCGTCCCATTACCCACGCCTTCTGGATGATCCCCTCCTTTTACTTCCAATGCACGCTTTTCCAGTTTCCACACGGAGTGGGGATAGTGCACGGGGATCAGTTGGTCGGGCGAGAGTTCCTCCGAATCGAGCTTGAGCGGTCCCTGGAACCACAACCCACCAAGTCACGGAAATAGGGGACGAAAAGAAACCAATTCCAGGCGATCCAACAGGAGACCACCCCTGGTGATTAGTCGGCGACTTCGGGGTTGCAGTCGAGCTCGTCGGCCATGGTTGTACAGATGTATCTCGACGATGCTACCAAGCTCATCTGGGTCATAGCGGACCTTGTGCCCTCCAAAATATAGGAGCTGCTGCTCTTACTACGGGCCAATGCGGACATCTTCACTTGGTCTGCCAATGACCTACCCGAGGTGGACCCGTCCCTGATTCAGCACCACTTGAACATCTAGGTGGGCACCCGCGCAGTCAAACAGGTGCATCGGCACAAGTCGGCCGAGCAGTGGCAGGCAGTCGAGGTAGAGGTACAAAAGCTCATGGATGCGGGATCCATAGAAGAATCCTCGTATCCAGCATGGCTTTCAAACATTGTAATGGTGAAGAAGGCCAACGGCCAGTGGCGCATGTGCGTCGACTTCACCAACTTGAATGAAGCCTGCCCGAAGGATGAGTTCCCTTTGCCAAGGGTTTACTCCCTGGTGGACTGCTGTAGCGGTTTAGTCCCACATGTCCTTCCTGGACGCATACAGCGGATACCACCAGATCAGCCTCACCTCAGCCGACAGATCTCACACCTCCTTCATGGATAGGGTTTGTTCTAATATAGAGTTATGCCTTTCAGCCTAGAAAATGCTGGGGCCACATACCAGCGCCTTGTAAACATGATTTTCGCAAAAATAATAAGAAAATCATTTGAGGTGTACATCGATGATATACTAGTTAAGGGATTGAACTTCCCACAACATCTCGAGTATCTGGTCGAGGTGTTCCAAATTCTGAGGAGCACCTGCCTCCACCTGAACCTCGACAAATGCACCTTTGGGGTCTCGGTCGGTAAGTTTCTGGGATTCCTGGTCTCTAACCGGGGAATTGAAGCGAACCCAAAAAAAATCTAGGTGATTGAAGACCTGTTGCTGCCAGGCGTACTGAAAGGGTTGCAGTTGGTCGGCAAGATCACCTCATTAGGCCGGTTCTTGTTCCGATCTTCCAACAAATGCCTACCTTTTTTCGAGTGCATAAAAAAGGTTTAAGGCTACAACGTCGCCCACTGGACTCCCTATTGCCAGAAGGCACTGGATGAAGTCAAAAGTGTGCTTCGAAGTCCCCCCATCTTGATGGCCCCCCAGCCTAGGGAAGTCCTCTCCATGTAGTTGGTCGCCTCCGCATTGGCTGTCAGCGCCTTCCTAGTTAGTGATCGGGGCGGAGCTCAGCGGCCTGTGTACTTCATCAGCAAAACCTATCAAGGTGCGCAAGCTAAGTACACGATCATTGAGAAGTTGGGGCTAGCCCTCGTTATCGTAGCCCAGAAGCTACGCTCGTACTTCCAAGCCCACACAATAGCGGTCCTATTAGACTACCCCCTTTGGTGGATGCTACACAAGCCTACGGGGTCAGCACGATAGATCAGATGGGCTATGGAGCTAGCTGAGTTCGACGTTAAGTATCAGTCGCGAAAAGCAATTAAGGCACAAGTCCAAGCCGACTTCGTTGCCAAGTTCATCGATCCTGATGCCTCCCTCTCACTCCCCTTGCGACTATACGTCGATGGCTCGTCTATGACAAGCCGGATCTGGGGCCCGGATAGCCTTGATCGCCCCAGACGACGCTACTCATAAGTACGCCATAAAACTGGACTTTCTTGCGTTCTGTAACTAGGCAGAATATGAGGTCATGATGGCAGGCATCTGGGTAGTGAAATCCATGGGGATCGCCTCACTTGAGATCCACATGGACTCCCAGTTGGATGCCAATCAAATAAACGATGAGTACTAGGCTCGGGATCCAAACATGATGCTGTATGCAGACAAAGTCAAGGAGTTGGCGGATTTCAAAATCGTCCCCATCAGGCAGGTACACCGAGCGGACAACCCCTTGGCAGACGTGTTGGCAAAACTTGTCGCTGCTGCCATCCTTTAGGGGCAAGATGAGGACATTTGCCTTCAGACTCTGAAAGAGCCAATTGTCCTTGCTCCTAGAACGCTCACGATAGAGTCGTCCACTTCCTGGATGACGCCTATCGTTACTTACCTGAGCTCTGGCGAGCTACCCCCGAGAGAACCTCAGCCCAGGGCCTTCCGCCTCAAGGCCTCAGGTACACCCTGATTGAAGGGCAGTTGTACAAGCGAGGGTATTTCACCCTCTTACTACGCTGCCTGACCCAGGATGAGGCAATCCAAAGCCTTACAAGAGGCCCATGGAGGCACTTTTGGGAACCACGAAGGGTACAAGTTGCTCCTTGCCAGACTATTCCAGGCGGGCTACTTCTGGCCTTAAATGAAGCAGCATTGCAAAACCTTTGTGCGTAAGTGGCGACATGTGCCAGCGGTTCGCCACCCTGCACCACTTGCGGTTGGAATGTTGGTGCCCGTCATGTCACCCATCCCCTTTACAAAATGGGGCATGGATTTCGTTGGTCCTTTCCCTCCAGTGTCGGCTCAGAAGTGGTTCATCTTGGTAGTCGTCGACTACTTTTCCAAGTGGGTCGAAGCAAAGGCCATGGCCAGCCTTACGGCCGACAGAGTCATATCCTTCGTCCAAAAGAGCATTATAGCTCGATACGGGATACCCCACTACATAGTCATGGACAACGGACCCAGTTCGCTTGCAAAAAGTTATAGGACTTTTGCACCAGCTGAGACATCCGTCTGTGCTTTATGTCAGTGGATCATCTCCAGGCGAATGGACAAGTTGAGGTAACCGATCGCACCATCATCTTAGCGCTTAAACATTAACTGGATTCAGCCAAAGGGAGATGGGCGGAGGAACTTCTAGATGTTCTTTGGGGATATAGGACTTGCCAGAGGACTTCTACAGGTCACACACCATTCAACTTGGTATATGGCATGGAAGCCCGGTTACCCATCGAAATAATCCTCCCCACCTACAGAATCCAACTTTACGACTTGGCCGCCAACGATGATCAAGTCCGCTTATCCCTTGATTTCCTAGACAAGCTAAGGGAGAAAACCTCCGAGACGGCCCTCAAGTGCAAAGAAGCCACATCCGCCTCATACAATAAGCGCGTCAAGGCGCGGAAGTTCTCTCAAGGAGACTTGGTTCTACGTAAGTGCGAAATCTCCATGCCAACCGAGTCGGACGGGAAGCTAGACCCATTATAGGAAGGGCCTTATAAGGTTCGTACAGATAGTTTGGGCGACTTCTACAAATTACAATCTCTAGACGGTAGGGGTATCCTTCGCACTTGGCACACGAGTAACTTACGATTGTATCATAGATAACTACCCATGAGCAATAAAGAGAAGGGATTCTTTCTTTCATTCCAACAATGTGTTTATTACACCCCTTAAAAAAGGGGGGGGACAGAAAAAGCAACAACACAAACGTTGCCAGGGGTTCTACTCTGACGGCTTGAACGTGTCCTGATCGGTTGTAGGCAAAATGCGGAGCAGACTAACCCCTGTAGCCAGGTCGGCAACCTCTACCGGGTTAACCTCCTCAGCAACCGGCAGCGCTGCCTCTTTGGTAGCCATCGAGGCCACCCCATCGTCAGACGACTGATCTGCGGATGATTCCGCGCCCTTGTTATCAACAATGAGACCAACCCCCTTAAGGCGGTCATATTCTGACGCCAGGTGGTCAATTGGCCAGTTGCACACCTCCTCTGCGGAGACTTGCTTTCCCCTATAAGGGCCTGGATGGAAGCCAAAGTCTGCTTCCCGATATCACAAGCAAACTCTCAGATCAGTCCCATAGACGGGTCCTTGGTGAAGTCCACGAACACCTCGGCATTTAGCTTCGGCTCTCCTGCCTCCTCTGCGGCCTCCTCTGCCCCCTCCTGTGGCGAAGAAGTCCGTTCCTGGGCTTTAATGAGGTTAGCCTTCAGCCTTTCCGCGTTCGCTTCCGCCTTCTCTAGACTTGCTCGCATGGAGGCAAGTCTATTGATCGAGGCTTTTAGACGGACGCGCTCCTCCTCGAGAGTCCCCTCGTACACTTCAATGGAGGAAGAGTGCTCGGTCTTCAGCACTTGCACTTCCTCCTTCAAGGAGGTGACCTTAGCGTAAGTGGCCAAGAGGTGCTCAAACATAACCCCAGAGTTACTAGGTGGGCACGGTGCTCCCTCATGAGCTTCTCCTCTAGCTCCTCGCCAGTGGCAGAGGCCCTCCACAGCAGGGAGCGGGTCTTCTTCAACTCTCCCTCTAGCTGGCCCGCTTGGCTAGTGGCCTCTTGTTGGGAACCGAGCCTTCGCTCCGCCTCCTCTGTCGACTTCTCCACCTTCTCTCGTGCAGCAACGACCTCCACCACTTGTCGGAGCAATTGCTGATGCTCCGCTTTGGCTGTCACGGCCCATGGGCGGCTAGGTCTGCCGCGTTGAATGGACCAGTCAGGGTAGGAAGGTCTAGGGGAACACCGCCACGCGGAATGCAGTGTGACCCAAGCATCTCCGCTTGAAAATCACTAACGCGTTAGAATATGAGTAGCTTTAGCCCAGAGAAATAAGAATAAAAAACAGGCCTCTTGAGCTTGCCACACTCATTGCAGTAGAACACGTGGTTTCAGTCCATGCCTCGAGGCCTAGAAGTGGCCCAAGATACGGCATCATTCAGGTGCCTTAGCACCTACCTCTCCAAGTCGGGGGTCTGGCTAGACGTCCCTGGTTGAACAGTCACACCAAGCTCGGGCTCAGATCCCCCGGAAGCACCCTTTAGCACGCATCTAATGACGGACTCGACGATACAGCCAATCATCCCCGAGCCCCCCTGCCTGGAGGGATCCAATAGAACTCGGACATTGGTAGTAGGGTTGGCCAAAAACGTCGCTCGTGCCAGTCGCTTCTTGGGTTAGTAAGTCAAAGGCCCCAAGTAAAGCCGACGGAGCAGCAAAACCAGAGGTACCCTCTGGCCGAACCACTTCCACTGGTGCCTTTGAGGGAGAGAGTCACAAAGGGAAATCACCTT
Source organism: Thalassia testudinum (assembly GCA_037157565.1). NCBI lineage: Eukaryota > Viridiplantae > Streptophyta > Magnoliopsida > Alismatales > Hydrocharitaceae > Thalassia > Thalassia testudinum. The sequence goes on from JAZHRO010000015.1 coordinate 10,145,858, forward strand.
TGGTGGCTTACACCGAGCCGGAGGAGTGGGCGGCGCATCTTCCCCATCGGCTTCGTTAGGACTTCACAGCGAGGACGTCGTTGACTCCTCTTGTGAAGGCTCCACGCAGCGACCTTTCTTCGTCCGCCTTATGGGGACCTCTGGCTCCTCCGCGACCCATTCAAGGGCCTCCTCTTTTCGCTTCAGCCCTTGCTGATGAGCGGATTCACTCCCTCCCCCTTCTCTGCAGTCTTCTCCTCGCCTTGCTGCGACCCACGGTGGGTGACAAGGCCACCTCAACGCTTGGGTGTGCCTGGCCTGGTGAATCGCTCGAAAGCTGCAACCAGAGATACCAGATTAGTAAGGGGCGGGTGCTAGGTACGATGCAAAAACTATTCTCTACTTCCCTCCACTTACATGGCGTCAGCAACTCGTCCACTACCCATGACAATGCCTCTTGAACCTCCTTCCGCCTGAGCTCTGACCGAGCGATCGGACCAAACTTAACCAACTTCTCCGTGTTTGCCCGCTCAGATGGGTCAGATCCTCCACTTGGGGCAGCTGGTCCTTCTGAGGCAGACCTTGCTAAGTGGAGGAGACTTCGAGGTCTTCAAGATTGGAGGGGAAAAAGAAATGGTGGTCTTGCCCCTTCAAACTATCGGGGAGGTCTACTATCCGGTATCCGGCTTGTCGACTATACAACGTATAAATGCTAGAGGGAGGCCTGTCCTTTTTAAGTTTTAAGGGCATTAGCCAAAAAAGCAGGCGGAACAAAATAAGATAGGGAACAATCCCCAAATGAAGGTAGAGGGCAATAAAAGCATTCAGCACCAGCCAACAATTAAGGCTGAGCTGTGAAGGGGCAAGGCGGTAAAAGCAAAGGACATAAAGGGATTTAAGGACACCCGTGGACCATACTCTATAGCATATTTACATATAACAAACATGTCCGTCTCGTCTGAACATAGATGGGTCTCGGACCCACAAGCCTCGAATGACACCTCATCAAGCCCGTACTCCCCAAAAAATGACAAAATAGCGGATTGACTATGAAAGTCCGATGGAAAACCATACAAGGACCTGGTCTCGGCGAAGACTCCAGACGAAGAAGAAACAACAGACTTACCCTTGCTCGCGAAACCCAACATGATGGCTTTCTCCTTTAAGAGGTCTCGACACGGTGGCGCTTCGACAAAGGACATCCCCTCACATTGCTTTGCCGAGAGTAAAGGCTCTCCGCACAGGCACTCTCCGAGGTAGGTAGGTCATTAACCATGACCTACCACCCTTATATATAGCCCCCACGGAGGGCGGTTCCCCCCTTGCAGGGGGTGACTTTCGGAAAAATGCAATCCCGTTGTATTTGGCGTGGATTCCAAATGAACCACCAAAGGAGAAGAAAGCCTCAGCCATCATTATGGGAATTTAATACCCCTACGCACATTCTCGCTGCCCAAGAAAAGGGGTGGTCCAATCGATGGTCGCCATGTTGGTTGAGGTCTCTACCTCATCATGACGGCAATAAAGGCTGGTCTCTTCGAATGATGAGACACCATTTCGACCCCGGTGTAACTGGCCATTATTTGTGGAAAAAAGCAGGTGGACGCACTCCAAAATCGCCTCTTAAGCCCGGTAACATAGCGGGCGGACGCGCTCCAAAACCGCCTCTTAAGGTTGATAATATATCGGGTAGACTCACTCCAAAACATCCTTTTAAGGCCGGTAACAAAGCGGGCGGACGTGCTCCAAAATTGCCTCTTTAGGCTGGTAACATAATGGACGGACACGATCCAAAATCACTTCTTAAGGCCGGTAGCATAGCGGGCGGACACGTCCCAAAATCGCCTCTTAAGGCCAGTGGTATAACAAGCCCATGTGCCCCATACGACTACAGGCCTTTGCCCTAAAGAACCTCGCTGACTATCAAATGCTCCCCCGCTTGTATACATAGTCGGGGTAACATTTAGGAGCATCACCTACCGCGGAGCTTATACTCCAAGTGTTACTCTCTCAGCAAGCAGACGTTAGCTCGAGAGTAAGGGGCATATGATGAGGGGCAAAAAATGCCCTCGAACCCGAAATCCCGCGATAGGCCAAAAAGGAAGGATCCGGCTCGAAGAAGCTTGGATACATGCGGGTTTGGAGGTCCGGCCCGCCTACATCCAAGAGAACCCCTTGCGCAGATAGAGCTGGCAGTCCAACTAGCTTGCATACGAGCAGGCGTGGCACAACTGGACCCGAAAGGTCCTATTCGTTGGAGGTTCAACAGGAGTACAGCAGGCCTACGCCTCTAATAAATACTGACAGTGGCAGCTGCCATTAAAAACTTGGCAGTGTATCTGAAGATATCGCTGGGATCTCCATCTCAACACTATAAATAGGTGGGAGGACGCTCAAGTCCTTCCCCAAGCAATCTGAGAGAAATCGAGAGATTGTATACTCTGTAACCTTGTAAAATTCTAGTGCATAGTTAGGAGTCCTATCCTCCCCCCAGATGTACACTCCTCGTGGTGGAATTGGGTAATCAACCCTTGTGCCATTTGTGAGATTGCCTTTATTCTTCGATCAGACCACCCATTCTAGGGAGTCTGATCACTTCTTGAGTTGGATCCCTTGTCTCTACGAGGGGTCGATCACCCCCCAAACCTGCTTCTCCTCCTTCACCCCTCCTTGATCCATCACCTTCTCCATGATGCCATCCTCGTTGCTAAGTCTCTTGACGACGGCTTCTCTTTCCACGTTGTCATCCTTGTCGCCAAGTCCTTCGATGATGGTCTCTCCTTCCACGATAGAGAAAAGGGAGTAGGTGGGTTCGGGGATGGGGTGGTGAGCAGAGGTGGAGGAAGTGGTGAGCCAAGGAGGGGAGGAGGAGGACAAGGAGGGGGTGGAGGGGGGGTTGTGGTGACGATGCCAACGACGACAATGTGGGAGGAGCAACAGGAGGAAGAGGAGGGGTAGAGGAAAGGAGTGGGGGAGGTAGAAGGGGTGAGGGGGGGTGGGGTTTAGAGGAGGAGGTAAAAGAAGGAAGAGGGATCGGTGGAGGGGTCAAGGGGATGTGAAGGGCTTCAGTGGAGTTAGAGGAGGCGTGAAGGAGGAGGGGTGGAGGATCGGTTTGGAGGAGGAGGTGTGAAGTAGGAGGGTAGTGGTGGCCATTCGGAGGTTGTGGCTGTTGGCGGTAGGGGTGGGTGGGTGGAGTAGGTTGGAAGAGGGGGGGGTAGGTTGCAAAAAAGAAAGAAAATGAAGAGGATTCATTATAAAAAGATATTAATTATTTAATTTAAAGGACTTGGAAATATGTTAATGAATATTTTATGGAGGTATATACGTAATTATGAATTGTGTAAAGATATATACGTATTTGCATATATTAACAGGGGCATATATGTCAAAACCTCTTCTACTTGCTTTGCCACATCACTTACATTCCTCTTATTTTCTTTCCATTTCATTTACAAGGTGAGAAGGGCAATGGAAGGAAATCATCGAATGGGGATGGTAGGAAACCAACAACTCTCTCTCTCTCTCTCTCTCTCTCTCTCACACACACACACACACACACACACACACACACACACACACAGAGTTTTTGGTTTTATCTCAACTCACAAGCTAATCATCATCTGGTTTTCCTTTTACTATAAGCAGGCAGCTATTGATTCTGCAACAGGGTTGCTTGCTGATTGTGCTTGTGAAGTGGAGATAACTGAGTATGTGCTGGTCCATGTTCTTTTGTTGTTGTTTGAAGACAATTGTTATGCTTCTTTTCTTATTTTCTCTCTCTGCAGCTAAAATTCACTGGTCATCTTTTTCTTTGACATCTGTAGGTGTGAGCCTCTTCCAGATGGGCGTTTCTACATAGAGGTAAGATGCTCAATACCCTTTTCCTCATGGTATCCCTGGCTTTTGGAAGGAAGCCTTATGGTGACGGTATTTTCCTGCTATGTCTGTGAATAAGTATGGTGATGCATTCAGTAAACCCATAGCTTCTTTATTAATGTAGGCTCGATAGTTACTTGAAGTTGACCAGTCATGTGGTACTGCTCTTTTGATTTAATTCACCTAAGAGGCTTTAACTCTTGAAATAGTCAACACTAATAGTGTTGTTATTTTCTTCTTCTAAAAAAAAACCCTTTTAAAGAAAAAATAATGTTGCTATGTTTATTGCAAGATTCCATGGAAAATTTGTTAAATGGTTTGAAGTTCGATAAGTGGTTTAAAAAGGTCAATCCATTTGACCTCTCACAAAAAAGTCAATCCATTTGTAGGTGTCTATTCCTTGGTTTCTATTGAGAAATAAATAATGTGAAAATGAATATAAATATCAAAGCAAAGCAAATAATAATGCTTGAGTTTACATAGAAACCTCACGATGAGCAGAGAGAACCACGGGAAAGTGCCCCTAGGGCTGTGTATCTTTGTTGCTTTTCTCAAAGATAAATGATGGGGTATAATAGCCTATCTAGAAGCACTACTCACACACCATAACCCACAATACAAGATGTGAGACTAAATATGACCCACTACAACTCTTCGTCTCAGTGGTTTCCTGTTGACCTTATCCTCATGGTTACTTGGTGGAACAATAAACGTAGTGTTGCTTCTGGATCAAGTGAAGAATCATATTGTGAGATAATTAATGCATTAACCTCCAAAAGAAACCCTAGCCCCTCTTTTATATGAAAAGAGGACTGGGTTATTTACCCAAGTACCCCACAAGAAAATAAGAAATATCAAATACATCCATACACTCAAGTTGGGGTGTATGTGCCGATGAGGCCCAACTTGCTGCTGAGAAAATCATGGCACTTCTTCAACGGTTTAGTGAAAATATCTACTAAATAAAGCTTTGAAGATATATATGGGGTATTGATCTTTCCATCTAAGATTGCATCCCGTATAAAATGATAGTCAACCTCAATATGTTTGATCCTCTCATGGAAGATCGGATTCGATGCAATATAGATGACTGATTTGTTGCCGTAGTAAAGTGGAATGGGAAAGTCAACCTTGATCCCCAAGTCCTGCAGAAAACTGACCATCCATATAATCTCACATGTTGCTTGGGCCATCGATTTGTACTCGACCTCTGCACTGGAGCGAGCCACCACATTCTACATCTTGCTCCTCCAAGAAACTAGATTACCCCCAAGATATACAGTAAAACCTATTGTAGATCATCTATCCTCTACGGATCCCACATAGTCAACACCTGAATAAGCTAGAACATCAAGAGATCCACTATCTCTGTAGGACAAACCTCTACTAGGAGTGCCCTTGAGGTACTTCAGAAGGAGACAAACCTCACACTAATGACTGTATCGTGGGTTTTGCATGAAGTGGACTAAATTGTGGCTCTACTAGTATCCTGGATGGCTTAAACCCAAGTAATCCAGCCTCCTCAAGGATCTATAAAGGATACTATCTCTGGGATAAAGATAAGCTCATTCCTTGTCGGATAGCCTCAATTTCCAAGAAGTACTAAAGGTCACCTAAATCCCTAGTGATAAATGTGGACTGTAGAAATGCCTTTGTCTACGCAATCCCATTTGTATCATCACCAATCAAGACAATGTCATCCACATAAACTGTTAGAATAACAATTCTCCAAATACCATCATACTTTGTCCTAATAATAATAGAGGTTAGAGGTAGATCGCCGAAACCCTATCTTTTTGATCTCTGAATTGAGCCTCTCAAACCAGGCTCGTGGACTCTGTTTTAGGTAATAAATAGCCTTCCGTAATCGGCAAACAAGCTCCCCCTGAACACCTTATCTTGGTGGCTGTCTTATATGCACCTTCTCAGCTAGATCTTCATATAAAAAAGTATTCTTAATATCAAGATGGTATAACAGCCACCTTTGAACTACTGCGACAGAATAATCCTGATGGAGGTAATGTGAGCCACAGGTGAAAAGTCTTAAGGTAATCTACCTCATATATTTGGGTAAACCCCTTGGCAACTAGTCTGGCCTTGTACCAATCAATTGTCTCATTGGGTCTGTATTTTATGGTATACACCCACTTGCACTCAACAACTGTAGCACTTGTAGGACACGACACAAGGTCCCATGTCTCTCTGGACTGTAATGCCTGCATCTCCTCATCCATAGCAACTTTCCACCTGGAATCCTGAGAGGCCCGAGTAAAATTTTTGGGAACTACAATAATGGTAATCGCTGAACTAAACTGCTTATCCTTCTCTAGATGGGAAATTGTAGTGTACTGGGACATGGGGTGAAAGTTAATACCCTTGTTTTGATATAACAAAATTATATTTTTATTGATGACTAACCATTATAGGTTAAGTCAAATTATAGCATGGATGCGTCCTCATCAATATTTTTCAAATGCGTCATGGACAAAGATGACTTGAAGACTGTTTTATTTTTATTGAGTCTAGAATTATATACGAAACCTCAATAAGATAAACGTAAGTTTTCGTCTTTCGCAAAAATGGTTCTCTTTTGAACCTATGTCAATTCTACTCTTGATCGACCAAAGTTCTTTTTTGATCGACTAGACCTTAATTGACCAACTCCTTGTTTTAATCGATCAAAGTCCTCTAGCTGTCATATTTCCTTTTGATGGATCAACCCATTTGATTTAATCGATCAAAAATATGCCAATGGTCGAATTTCTTTTGAAATTATAAACTCGATCAATATACCCTTTTAATTGATCAAGATTGAATAAATCAATACTTTGTTTTAATTGACCAAATATAGCTTTGATGACCAAACCTTTATGTTGATTGATCAAAGTCGTGTTTCCAGAATTTCCAAAACAGGTCAAAAAAATCTATAAATAGAACTTTCAACCAAGGTTTGAAATATCACGATATATTAGCGATATATCAGTATCGACAGGGTTGGGTGGTATCGATACCACCGAAGGTATTTTCTTCCCGGATATCGACAATATATTGTCGAATGGGGAGATATCGACGATATATTGGCGGGTTGGCTGTTGATGGTGGTAGCTTTTAGCGGGAAGGCTTGAAAATGGTTGGGCAGGAGGTTTGAAGAGCTGAAAATGGTGGGATGGTGTTGGCGCTGGGTTTGAATGCTGAAATGGCGGTGGAACACACATACAGCACACACAACATACGTAAAAAAATCATCGATATCGGCGATATATCCCTGATATAACACATATACATGTTTTCTAGGCATCCTTTCAGATATATTATTCATAAAAATGTTAACTTTTAAATTTTATGATATTTTATGATATTTTATGCCTTTCTGAGCGATTTTCCCAAAATTTACCGATATCAACGATATATCCCTGATATATCCCTTTTTTGACTTGTTGATACGATATCGATATTTAAAACCTTGCCTTTAACCCCCTCTTCAAAACACACTTCAAGAGCTTTCAAAGAGAAATACACGCATATTCTCTTTAGTGCTTTCGTGCCTCTACTTAAAAACCTACAACTACTGCGATTCAAGGCACACTTCCTTGTGATTCAAAGAAAGCTTGGTTTGTTTTATTCTTGCTAAGGTTCCATAGGAAATATTGTTATACTCATTTTATTCTGTTATTCTTAGTCTAGGAATCTAAGTTGTATTGGAAGTTCTGTTCTTCTCTTGGTTAGGTGTAAGAGAAGATGTTTGTAATAGGTTGTGCCACCCTCATTTAAGTGGTATGTGATAGTGGATTTGACTAGCGTCGACTAGTCCAGAAAATCCTAAGCTGGGAGGCTTAAGTAGTGGTTTTCACCCGAAGAGTTTCCACTCTAAATCATGTGTTATTTTTTTGATTTGTGCTTATTCATTTAATGATTTTTTAAGTTCTATTTTAAATAGATATTACATTATTCACCATCTCTCTAGTGCATACTTGATCCCTTAGGCTCCGCACGTACTCACATATAGTATCAGAGCCCAGTTCTACCCAAATCAGGATGTCATAATCCTCTGAGGTATACGCTAAGGGTCAATCTATCGTGAAACCACTATTCAATGACACCAACTATGGGTATTGGAAGACTAGAATGCAAATATTTATGGAATCTATGGATTACAAAGTATGGGACATGATAGCATCTAAGTACACCAGATCAGAGAAGGAAGGAGTGGCCATCGCAACAGATCAAAAGAAGATAGCCACGCACAACACAAATGCCATGAATGTTATCTTCTGTGGTCTATCTAGAGAAGAATTCAACAGTCTCTGCTTGCAAAATCACCTATGAGATCAGAAACATTCTTGAAGTCACTTATGAAGGGACTTCAAAAGTAAAAGAGACTCGAGTCAATCTCCTTACCCAGAAGTACGAGCTTTTTCAGGGTTTAGGGTTTAGAGGAGACCATCAAGCAGATGTATACGGGATTGACTGACATCATCAACTCTTTGAGAAACCTGGATTAGACAATCACGAATGAGGCTTTGGTTCACAAGATACTTAGATCCCTTACAAGCAACTAGGAAACAAAAAGAATCGCGATTCATGAATCAAAGGATCTCTCAGTGCTTCAGTTGGATGATCTCATAGGTAGTCTAATGGCTTATGAAGTTCAACTCGAGCACATGAAAGAGCATGAAAGCAAAGGCAAGAAAAAGAAGGATCTTGCTCTTAAAGTAGACACTAAATCTGAGGAATCAGAAATGGAAGATGAAGAGGATATAGCCTCTCTCTAGAAAATTCAAGAGGTTCTTGAAGAACAAGAAGAGCTGGAACAAGAAGGAAGAACCTCAGGACAATCAAGTCATCTGCTATAATTGTAAGAAGAAAGAGCACATGAGAAAGGAATGCCCTCAACTCAAGAGAATGAGAGAAAGAAGGTTCGGAAATTTCCTAGACATGAAGCTAAGAAGGCTCTGCATGTAACATGGGATGATAGCGATACAGGCTCAGAAGAAGAGAGTGAAGACACTTCAAGTGAAGCACTCTGTGGTCTTATGGCGATCGAAGATGAGGTATCTTCTTTTACTTTTGATGAATTATTAAAAGTTTTTTATGAGCTGCATGATTTAGCTAAAGCACTTAAAGTAGTTAATAAGAAATTACATAAAGACCTAGATGAAGAAACTAACTTAAGGAATAGTGCTGAATCTCTAAATCAACAACTATTTCAAGAGATCACTACTCTTAAAGCTCATGTTGACTCACTTTAAATAGAATTAGGAAAATTAAAACAAAAGTCTATTGCTCTTGTAAATGATCTAGCAAAGTTTGCTAAAGGAAGAGCAAACCTAGAAAAACTATTAGGTACACCAACCCAAATCACTACTAAATTTGGGTTAGGGTATATTCCTAATAATGATCATAAAACATCCACTTCACAAACTGACACATTTTCTCAACCTGCTAACAAATTTGGACTCAAAAGAAAATGGGTACCAAAAAGACTCTTGGAATCTTATTTTGTAGGAAACTATTAAGGACTAATAAAGTATTCAGATTGGATCTATTAACAAAAAGATAGACATCTTGTAGCTGTAAGAAGAAACACTGGACCTCATAGACGTAAATCAACGACAGGTCCAAGGAAAAGGAAGATGGGTTATGGACGACGGTTGTTCGAAGCACATGACAGGTGAAGAAGACCTGTTCCTCAACCTCAACTACAAGGAATGTGATTCAGTCACTTTTGGCAACAACCACAAGGGCCATATTACTGGTATTGGCCAAATTGGTAACTTCAAAACCTCTTTTGATAATGTTCATCATGTTAATGGCTTAAAACATAACTTGCGTAGTGTAAGTCAGATTTGTGATAGAGGCTACAAAGTCACTTTTACATCAAAAGATTTTAAAATTAGGGTAAAAATTCAAAGAAAATCCTTTTGATCGGAGATAGATTAAAAGACATTTACACTATCGATTTTGATAAATGCAATGATCTTAATTGCTTAGTTGCATCAAATGATGAGTTAACACTGTGGCATCGTTGACTCGATCATGTTGACATGCGAAATATAAACAAGCTTGTAAAACACAACTTAGTACAAGGCTTGCTTAAGATTTCCTTTAGAAAGAAAAATCTCTGTTCATCTTGTGAACTAGGAAAACTACATAAAACTTCTTTCAAACTAAAAAACACAGTCAGTACATCTAAGCCACTTGAGTTGATCCACTTAGATCTCTTTGGAGCAACCAAGCTTGAAAGTTTTAATAGGTGCAAATAATGTCTTGTCATGATTGATGACTTCTCCTGATTCACTTGGGTATTATTCTTAAGATCTAAAGATTCTTCTTTTGAGGAATTTAGAAAATTAGCCAAGAGAATTCAAATCGAATCTGGCCTATCCATCACTAAAATTAAGAGTGATCATGGAGGAGAGTTTAAAAATAAAAACTTTCAAGATTTCTACTATACTTGTGGAATAAAATAAGAATTTGCTTTTCCTAGAGCAACTCCTTAAAATGGTGTTGTAGAAAGGAAGAATAGAACCCTACAAGAGTATGTCCGCACTATCTTGTGCTATATCCATAATAGAGCCTTTATTAGACCTATCCTTGAGAAAATACACTTTGAACTTTACTTTGGTAGCACAACTAAGATCTTTTAGTCCAAAGTATTTAGTTGCAAGTGTTTCATACTGACTACAAAGGAAAACTTGGATAAGTTTGATGCAAAAAGTGAGGAAGGAATCTTTCTAGGATACTCCTCTAGAAGTAAAGCCTATAGAGTCTTTAATAAGAAGAAATTGGTAGTTGAAGAGACTCTGCATGTGTCTTTTGATGAATCAGTTAGATAATGCATCAACCAAAGATAATGATCAACCTCTAAATGATCCTTCAAATATACTTGAAGACACCGTCTCTAGTGAACTTCCTAAAGACTTAACCTACACCAAAGACCATCTTAAAGATTTAGTGATTGGTGAAGTCTCAAAAGGAATTCAACCCAGATCATCCTTTAATAACCTTGCACACTTAGTGTGTTTGTATCCTAATTAGAACCAAAATCCGTGAAAGAAGCATTCATTAATGATGGATTGTAGCTATGTAAGAAGAGTTGAATAAATTTGAAAGCAATGATGTTTGGAAATTAATTCCTAAGCTAGAGTCTCAATCTATTATTGGAACAAAATGGGTCTTTCGAAATAAGCTTAATGAATCAGGAAAAGTTGTAAGAAACAAAGCTAGGCTTGTGCCTGAAGGCTACAATTGGGAAGAAGGAATAGATTTTGACGAAACTTATGCTCCTATAGCTAGACTAGAATCCATTAGAATGTTACTAGCTTTTGTTGCTCATATGAGATTTAAACTATTCCAAATAGACGTCAAAAGTGTATTTCTCAATGGATTTCTAAAAGAAGTCTATTGAAACAACTCGCTAGTTTTGAAAGTACAAATAACCTTGATCATGTTTTCAAACTTAATAAGCTGTATATGGACTTAAACAAGCTCCTCGAGCTTGGTATGAAAGGCTTAGAAACTACTTAATAGAAAATGAGTTCAAAATTGGCTTAATTGATCCAACCTTATTTACTAAAAGAAAGGATAACCAACCAATTCTAATCCAAATTTATGTCGATGACATAATATTTGGTGCCATTAACAATCTTCTATGCCAAGAGTTTGCGAAAGTCACGCAGGATCAATTTGAGATGAGCCTAATGGGAGAATTAAAGTTCTTCCTAAGGTTGCAGATTGATCAATTGGAAGGTGGAATCTTCATTTCGCAGATGAAATACACAAAAGAGATTCTGAAGAAATTTGGAATGGACAAGACAAAAGGAAAAGGCACACCATTGGCTACCACTACTCAACTCAAAGAAGATGAGTCAGGTAAGTACGTAGGCCAAAAATTATATAGAAGGATGATATGATCCTTACTTTACTGGACTGCTAGTAGACCTGACATACTTTTTAGTACCTATTTGTGTGCTAGATTTTAAGTAAATCATAAAGAATCTTACCTAAATGCCTTAAAAAGGATACTTAGGTACCTATTTAACACTATTGATCTTGGTCTGTTCTACCCCAAATTAGCCACACTTGACTTTTTTATTGTGATGCTGATTATGCGAGAAGTTAGACTAATCGCAAGGGTACTAGTGCAACGTGTTAATTTTTCGGAAATTCCCTATTATCTTGGGTCAGTAAGAAATAAAATAGTGTTTCTTTGTCCACAACTGAAGTTGAGTACATTGCGCATCCTTAGCATGTTCATAGATCTTGTGGATGAAACAAACACTTGGAGATTTTGGACTAAACTTTGAAAATGTTAAGAGATGTAGTGGTGGCTATTTAGTCCCACATAGTGGAGTGGGACTTTCCGTTGTGTGTGATGGCCTATAAATAGGCGTGTACTCCTCCCATTTTCCTTTAAGAAGAAATACAGAGAAAACATGCCCATAGGGTGCTTTTCTCGTGGTTTTCTCCACGCTCCTCGTAAGTGAGGTTTCCACGTAAATTCAATTGTTTCATTGATGGTTTATTGCTTTGATTTATGCTTCCACTGTTTATATTTTTCAAGTTATTATTAGAGCAGTTCGATTATTGAGCTTATTATATTTATCATTATTTGGAGTTTGAACTTTCTTTGTTATTCGGAAAAGATTTGCCTATAGGGTGCTTGAGTCCTCCCACTACTGGTGGAGATCAGGAAGAAGGCAAAGAAGGGAGCGATGGTGCTTGTGGAAGCCATGGGTGACTAGCGCTATGGACCGCGTTGTGGGAGCATCGCTGGAGTCATTGCTCGCATGAGGTAGCCCTAGGCGATGCAAGGAGACATGGCAGCAATTGTTGGCACCAACCTCAACAGGGCCATTGCTATCGCCATGGCTGTCGAGGCTACTCGGGATCAGCCCTGCTCTTCGCATCATCGTCGCTAGGAGTACCTTGTGGTGGTTGCTGCTACTATGAGTTGGAGGAGAGAGAGAAGATAGGGGTGATGACGTTGTGGAGGCGTCGATCATGCGACTAAAGTAGCGGTGATGGGCTTCTCGTACGAGTGGGAGAGGTTCGATCTGTTGGTGTTGCCAATGAGCTTCCCATATGGGGGGATGAAGAACCCAAGGATGGTGTTCCTGACGTTGACGATCATAAGGGGGACTGCATGGGGAAGCAGGTGGTGGCACACGAGCTCGCGCATAGTTGGATTGGAAATCTCATCACCAACAGGAGCAATGAGGACTTCTGGCTCAATGTGGGCTTTACAACCTATGCAGAGAGAAGGATTCAAGGCAAGGAGGCAGCAGGCAAGTTGGGTTCCTTCCAACCCTAAGTAACAAGATGATGTCTTTTACTTATTTGTCCTCATTTTTTTTTTGTTTATTTCCTATTGACTTGTTAGATTTGCAAACATTCAAAACAAAAGGGAACAAAAGAGCGAGAGCAAAGAAGAAAAAAAGGAGAAAGGCAACAAAAAAAAAAGAGGATGAAGAGAGAGAAAAAAAGGGAAGAGAGAGAAAAAAAAGAAAAACAAAGAGAGAAAAAAAGGAAAAAGATAGAGAGAAATAAAAAAATAAAAAACTCAAAAATCAAAAAAATGATGATGAAAGAAAAAGATGAAGTTTATGTTTGAGAGAAGATGTGGAGAGTCTTCTCTAGCTTTTATTGTTTTATTTTCTTATCTTCATTATTATTTTTCTCTCATATGAGGATGGGAGAAAGGGGGAGTATGGAAGCTTATGTAGTCACCCCCATTTGGGAGTCCCTTTTGTTCATGGATTTCACATGAGAAATCCAACTTTGGGGGGTCCAAAGTTTCGAGGTCTTCAAAGGAATGACTTATTTCAAGTTTCCATGTGGGAGATCCAATTTTGTGGACTCCACAGAGGGAGATCCACCTTTGAGGTCTTCAGAGGAAAATCCCATTTCAAGGATACTGAATAGGGAGCCACTAGCACTAGATCTTCAAAGCCAGCTACAGTTCGTTTAGCAGCTCCAACCCGTGTTCCTGCCTACAAGCAAGAATTAGTCTAGAGTGTTGTTTGTTCTACTATGTAGAGTGGATTTGTGTAATGATCTACGACAAACTGTGTTGCAATAAAAACGGTATTTAAATGTTGTCGTTGTCGTAGTAGTCATCACAATGCAAACAGATGTCGCGTTATTTTATTTATTTATTAATTTTTATTGATTTATTCCAGGTTGTTCACTGGGAGACAGTTATTGATATATATCACTTTTTATGTTCCAAAAAATGTTCTTTTACTCCAAAAATGTTAATTTTATTTACAACATGAATAAATGAATCAATTAATGAATGAATTGGTTAATTATGTACAAAAGAATCAATTAATTCTACCTACAATGCCTTAAACATATTTACAGCTAATAGGCATAAAAAAACTATGTATAATTACACTAAGTTATGTACAACAACTCTAAATAGTACCTAAGTATAGGTACAAAAATAACTACTAATATACACTATGCTAAATATACTAACATGTAATATTAACTCTAATGACATATGCTATATATACAATAACATATACATGTGTTGCTATAGCCTTAGTAAAAATATATACAAAGCATATGGCAAAAGGCTATGTTTATTGGCATTTATACATATCTTCAGTGACGGATACATTCGTCCCTAAAGCCTTAGACAAAAACTATATATACAAAATAAGGCTCAAAAGTACTCTATTTACACACACACATATATTACATATATATACGTATACATTATATACATATATTTTATTTATTATATATTTACATATATTACACATGTACTATACATATATATTATACATACTATACATATACACATATACATAGTGCCTCTAACACTTAGCCGCTTACGCTCCTCTCCTTCAACACTCAGTCTCTTTCTGAATCACGCTCTCATTCTCTTGGCTCAATCCTCACTCTCTTCTTTCAACACTTAGCCATTTTTTCGAGTTCTCTCTCGCACACTACACCGGGTTACTGTTCACTTAGTCAAAAAATAGGTTTTTTAATGGGCGGGATGACCTTTTGTGGGATACACAACACCCAAGAGGGTCAGACTAGACCACTACTAGGTCGACCTTAGTTCATTTAGGATACGTGTTTGTTCAATTTTCATTTCAGGCCCAATATAGGCCTACTATAGGGTCCAGCATAGTGCACAGCCCCTAGCCCAACACTGTTCGATATGCTTGTATATCATGCTCAGTGGAGCAGTAAGGGGAATATATGTTGATGTTTCTCATTTCAGTGTGCCAAGGCATCGCACGCGATTCATTAAATATGGCAAAGTGCGCTTGTTACCACACGATGTGGTGCTATCTTTGTGTGGCTGAGCGCTGTATAGCGTTCGCGTATGTGCTGCTTGCATGATTGCGGCCCTCGATTTGAGGGTCGAATTAAAGTCTATTTTCTAAATAAATTACATGGTTACAAGGCCCTTATATAGGTCTACTTAATTGTATAATTAATTTAGGAAAATAAGTTATTTAATTATATATTAAAATTAGTTAAACTTATGGGTTTATACATATTAAATTAAGGTTTAATTTTTTAATTAAAGTACAAATTGATAAATTAATAATGAAATTGGCTTTATAAATAGTTAATTTATATATTAAATTATTTATTAAAAATTTTTAATTCATTTTAGAGCCTTTAATTTAATTTATTTACATTTAAATACACGTTTTAAATAGGTATATTCATATTTAAGTTATAAATATTGTAATTTAATACAAATACAGTATAAATAGGTTAAAAATATATAAAATTAATATATATACATCTAATAACTTAATTTACTAATTTATTTTATTTTAAGTTAATAAGTTACCTGATTAACTTAATAACTTAATTACCTACAATAAATACATAATTAAATTAATGTAAAGGTATAATACAATATATATATTAATTAGTTAAATACGTATGTACAGTAATAAATATGATTATACGTATATACATAGTTATTTTAAATTACTTAGGATTACATACACTTATTCTAATATAAATTAATATATAATTATAAAGTTAAATCATTCGAAATACTTAATTAAATATATAGAATACAATTATAAGTTATTTATATACATTATCTAAATATGGTACAATATCTACATATAGCTTAGTCTTGAATTATATTTACAAGATAAATACAACATATATGGTATTTTTAGGTATTTTTGGGTATTTTCTGATTTTTATGATTTTTATATGTATAATAGAGGTAGGAGCAATAAACTTATCTTATTTTAACCAATTTGGTATCAGAGCACCGGTTTTAGACCGTGGTTCTAGGTATCCTACCCCTCATAGCCTCGAAAACCCTAACCATTGAAACCCTAGGTCTCCTTTCTCCCTCGAGAGCAGCAGAAGCTCTTGGTGGAGCTCCGACGACGCACCGTAGCACATGTAGCGGTGTTGTGGTTTTAGACCGTGGTTCTAGGTATCCTACCCCTCACAGCCTCGAAAACCCTAACCATTGAAACCCTAGGTCTCCTTTCTCCCTCGAGAGCAGCAGAAGCTCTTGGTGGAGCTCCGACGACACACTGTAGCACATATAGCAGTGCTGTGGCGGCGTTGGTGAGCCGACAACACCCATAGGCAGCGCTCAGCGCTCCTCACGGCGGCGCTCCAGTGCCTCTGAGGCAGCGCAACACCTCACGATGGTGCTCCACTGGTCATACGGTGGTTGTGTGCACCTGAGGCGATGCTCCAACGCTCCTGAGTTGGCGCAGCGCCTCACAGCGGTGCTCCAGTCGATCGGATAGTCATGTGCGCTTGAGGAAGTGGTACAACGATCCTGAAGGTGGCGCAACACTTCACCGGAGGTGCATCAGCGGTCGTGTGGCTGTTCACAGAGCCGCCTAGTAGCCTTGCATGGCTGAGGTAGCACCGACGACCTCCAAAGCAGCAGACGTGTTGTTGCATGTTTGAGGGAACTGTAGCCCCTTCCTAGAGCTACTTTCTTCTCTTACAACAAGGAGAAACAGACCTAGATCTCTTTGGGGCCTTCTCGGGTGGTCTCCTTACACCTGGGTTAGGCCAACACTAGCCTAAGGGGATTTCTTGTGAAGATGCAGATCTGATTTTTTGCATGATTCGGATCTAATTGATGATCTATTGGATATAAAAGTCTGATTGTGGGTCAAAGATTGTAAGGATGGCTTCAGATAATCAGTTCGAGGTGAATTTGGGCACTTCTTTGGACACTGGGGTACTAAAGAATCCATTTTTTGATCCTATCGTCAAGTTGGACGAGACCAATTACCCACGGTGGTCTTAGACTTTCCTCATGACCGTCAGGGGTCATGGAAAGAGCCACATCCTTACAAATCTGGAGCTTGAGAGCAAGACTGGTGCCAACGCCACCTGGGATAGAGACAATGCCATGGTCTCTGCGTGACTTATGCAGACAGTTATTCCTCGTATAGGGGATGAGAACATGTATTATGACACTACAAAGAAGATGTGGGAGTCCTTGCGCTAGACCTATCCTCATGCCAATAACTTTGCACGAGTCTTTCAGGTCTTCTACGACCTTTTCTATTTCCGCCAGGAAGGATGCATTCTGCCACAGTACTACTCCCTCTTGAAGGGAATACTGGAGAGACATCACTCTTATCTTGGAGGAATTTTAGGAGACAGTTGGTTGTATCTCTCTTCTTGGCAGGTCTTGAACTTAAGTATACAGCTTCTAGAGATCATATTCTCATAGCTCCTGAGCTTCCTACCCTGGAGGAGGCTTACAGTAGACTCAGCATTATTGCAGTTCGTACTTCGGCTCCAGACGCAGGTATTTAGACATCCGCACTGGTAGCGATCCCTGAATGTGGCAGGTGTACCTCTTCCCCTGCACGCGGTTGTGGACGTGGACGCTCGTCTGGTACACGTACCAAGATACCACGCACTTACTGTGGTAGACTTGGTCATCCAGAGGCTACATGCTGGAAGAAGCACGGTAGGCCACCCATGGTCAATTAGGCAGCTGAGGTTCTCGACGGAGTGCCTACTGGTCCTGATGTGAGCTCCTTGAGTACAAAAATTGAGACCCTGAGACAGCAGATTGTGCAGTTGACACAGGCTTCATCCTCCTCTTAGATTCCGGACACTGCAGCCATGGCCTCCTCATAAGAGACACTTGCGACTAGTATGTCGTCACTTTTGTCTTCTGGTGAGTGGTTGATTGATTCTGGTGCATCCAAGCACCTATGTGGCAACTGTGGATCGTTCTCTTAGTTGGCACCTGTTACACCTGCCAGGATAGTGTAGGTGGTTGATGGGAGACACTCGCCACTTGTTGGCAAGGGAGATATGTCATTATCTCTTACTTTGAGACTTGTAGATGTCTATTATGTGCCTGATTTTCCCATGAGTTTATTGTCTGTTAGCAGCATTACTAGGGATCTGAACTGCCGAACTATCTTTAATGTGTCTTCTTGTGTCTTGCAGGACAAATTCACTGGGAAGACGATTGGTGGAGGGTGTGAGGAACATGGGGTATATCGTCTGAGTCGTACTACTTTTGCTGCTTCTACTACCCAAGGCTTTGCTTTTACTGGATCTCCTCTCCAGTGGCACCACCGCCTTAGCCATCTACCCATTCATCACCTCAGATGTGTTATATCACATATTCCATCCACTACTACTGTCACCTGTGATGCTTGTAGGGCTAGTTTTTCCAGTTTTACGTCTGTTTCGTCTGTCGCCGTTTTTGATTTGATCCATTGGATGTGTGGGGTCCCAGTCGTACTCTTGATTGACTTGAGAACAAGTATTATCTTATTTTAGTTGATGATTTTTCACGTGTGACTTGGATGCTTCTCTTGAAAAATAAGTCTGATGTGGGATACATTATTGAAAACTTTGTCAAAGAAATAAAAACTCAGCATTCTTATTTGGTGAAGTGCTTTCGCTCAGATAATGCCTTGGAATTTTGTATTTTACGTTTGCGTAATTTCTTTTCTAGTTGTGGCATTATCCATGAGACATGTCCTCATACCTCTAAGCAAAATGGTGTTGCTGAGAGGAAACATCGCCTTATTTTTTATGTTGCTCGTACCTTGTTGATTTACCACTCTGTCCCTTCTCTTTATTGGGGTGACGTTTTGACTGCTTGTTTTTTGGTTAATCGGATGCTTAATGTTGCGTTATATGAACGGATTCCTATTTAGGTCATATATCCTGATCGTCCCTTGTTTCACGTCACTCCTCGAACTTTTGGTTGTGTTGCCTTTGTCCATTTGTTGGGACTAGGCCAGGATAAATTAGTATCGGGAGCAATTAAGTGTGTTTTCCTTGGGTATACTCAGACATAAAAGGGGTATCGCTGTTTTGATTCGCTTACTTCTCGGCACTATGTTTTGGCAGATGTTACCTTTCATGAGGCTGTACCTTTCTTTTCTGTGACTGCTGAGATGCCTCTCGAGGGTGATATGGCGCCTATGCCATATTCTCCCATTCGTTTTGGGAGCTTTCCTGAGATTTCTGTCCCTACCACACCACCACCACTTGCTATGCATCCCTTTCCACGCCTGACTGGGCCTTTGTAGACATATGTTTGCCCTCATGCTACTTATAAGGGACCCCCATCCTTGCCATCACCATCGACTTCTCAGGTGAGTCCTTTAGACACTGACGTATGTTTGCCATGTGATGGTCACAGGGACAGGACAGGTGATGTGTCAGGCAATGATATTGACTTTCTGATAGCTATTCAGAAGTGGCCACGGACTTGCACTAATCCTACGGCAGGGGCACTTGCTACTGATACTCTTGCTCCTGGATTTGCTGGATTTACTCAGGTGTTAGCTACTACACAGATTCCAGCTACACATCATGAGGCCATGCTTGATCCAAAATGGTAGACAACCATGGAGGATGAGATGGTTGCTCTTCGAGGCCGTGGGACTTGGGAGCTTACTTCATTTCCTGATGGTGCCGCACTTGTTGGCTTTCGATGGGTATTTATTGTGAAGTTCAATCCTGATGGTGGTGTTGCTAGGTACAAAGCCCGCCTTGTGGCAAAGGGGTTCACCCAGACCTATGGGGTGGACTTCTTTGACACCTTCTCTCTAGTTGCCAGACATCCCATAGTTCGGGTGTTGATTGCAGTGGCAGTTTAGTTAGATTGGCCCTTGCACCAATTGGATGTGAAGAATGCCTTCCTTTATGGTGATCTCAAAGAGGAAGTCTATATGTAGCAGCCGCCTGGTTTTGAGAGACAGGGGGAGTGTGTATGCTGATTACGGAAGGCTATATATGGCCTCAAATAGAGTTCCTGAGCCTGGTTTCAGAGATTGTCACAAGTTGTAGAGGCAGCTGGATTCAGGAGATCGACAACTGATTTTTCACTCTTTGTCAGGAGGATTAGATGAGGTACTGTGGTACTTCTGGTTTATGTAGATAATTTGATTATCAAAGGGGACGATATAGAGGGTATTACTGAGGTTGAGTACATCCTAGCAGAACAGTTTGTCATGAAGGACCTGGGGGCTTTACGGTATTTCCTTGGTATTGAGGTGGCTCGCAGCAAGGAAGGTGTGGTCTTATCTCAGCGAAAGTATGCTTTAGATATTTTGCAGGAGGTTGGTATGCTTGGGGCCAAGGAGGCCAATATTCCTATGGATCCTAAGATGTCACTATGATGAGGATGTACAGGTGGTGGACAACAGAAGGTATAGATAGCTTGTTGGCAAGTTGTATCTTACTGTCACGAGACTGGATATCTCCTTTGTAGTTGAGAAACTGAGTCAGTTCATGGCCAAGCCAACACAGCAGCATTGGGATGCATCATTGATGGTACTTAGATATGTCAAGGGAGCTCCTGGGAAGGGTCTTTTTGTCTTAAAGGGGTCCTCTATGACGTTGGTTGGCTACTCGGATGCAGACTATGCCGGATGCCATGTGGATTGTAAATCCACTACTGGGTTCTGGACCTTCTTAGCAGGAAATTTGATCACTTGGAGGAGCAAGAAACAAGGCACAGTTGCGAGATCCAGTGTCGAGTCTGAGTATAGAGCTATGGCTTAGACGACTGTGGAGATGATGTAGATCAGATCCTTGCTTATTAACCTACAGGTGCAGTTTTCTAGTCTTATGGAGATGCAATGTGATAATAGAGCAGTCACCTTCATTGCCAACAACCTAGTATTTCATGAGAGAACAAAGCATGTTAAGGTTGACTGTCACTATACCAGGGATATTATTCAGAAGGAGTTGTTATATACTACTTTTGTTGCATCTGAGGAGCAGACTGCAGATATTTTTACCAAGCCCTTGACTAGATCTTCATTTGATTATTAGCATACCATATATGTGTTATTTCCTTTCTAGCTTTTTCCATATGTGCTCCTTAGGGGCAAGGATGTATTTTTTACTCTTTTGGTCTCTCTATATAAGAGAGACCTAGGGTTACAATAAACTTATCTCATTTCAGCTAATTGGGATAATGTAGACGAAGGTTTTTCTAGGATTTAGGTGATCTTCGCCATTTCTTAGGGATAGAAGTAGTCCGCTAAGGAACCAACTTATCCCTATCTCAGAGACAGTATATCTTGCAGATTCTTGAGGGGGCTAGGCTACTTGGATCCAAACCATTTGGGATACTGGTAGAGTCATCATCTGGTTATAACACTGATGAGACAGATCCCTTGTTTGAGGATGTTACTAGATGCCATAGTATTTTTGGTCACTATATTTGACCATTACATGACCTGATATTAGTTCTACAGTTAGTAAAGCCAGTCAGTTTATGCATAATCAAAGATACAATCATTGGTGAGAGGTGTGTCTCATTCCGAGATACTTGATGGGCACTCTAGGGAGAGGTTTGTACTATAGAGCGAGTGGTTCTCTTGATCTTCTGGCGTATTCAGATATTGATTATGCAGGATCTATAGAGGACAGATGATCTACTTTGGATTTTACTGTTTATTTGGGAGGTAATCTAGTTTCATGGAGGAGCAATAAGCAGAATGTAGTGGCTTGCTCTAGTGCAGAGGTAGAATATAGATCTATGGCACAAGCAACTTGTGTGATTATGTGGATGATTGGCTTCTTACAGGATTCGGGGATAAAGGTTGACATGCTTGTACCACTTTACTGTGACAATAAGTCAGCTACCTACATTACGGTCTTCCATAAGAGGATCAAACATATTGATGTTGACTGCCATTTTACACGGGATGCAGTTTTAGAAGGGAAGATAAGTACTCCACATATATCATTTGAGCTTCAGCTAGTAGATATTCTCACCAAGCCATTGAAGAAGCACCATGATTTCCTTAGCAGCAAGTTGGGCCTCGTTAACATATACGCCCAAACTTGAGAGGTAGTGTTGAGTTATAGGGGTGTGTTTGACATTTATTTATTTCTTGTAGGGTACTTATGTAGTTT
This sequence comes from Thalassia testudinum, assembly GCA_037157565.1. NCBI lineage: Eukaryota > Viridiplantae > Streptophyta > Magnoliopsida > Alismatales > Hydrocharitaceae > Thalassia > Thalassia testudinum. The sequence continues at coordinate 10,168,103 of JAZHRO010000015.1, forward strand.
ACTCAGTTCTCTTTTATATAAAAAGAGGGTTAGCGTTTCTTTTGATGGTTAATGCATCATTTTTAGTTCCATGATAAGGCTAATGGAAAAAACTATGGATGACCAACATCTTAGCATAATCTCTACTCCACCCGGCAAAAGGTGATATACTTGAATCTAAGCTCATGAAACTCAAACTTCAAATTCTCAAGAATCATTTAGATTCCCAAGTGCCTTGGTTAAACTCTCACATTGTTTGGAATTGAAGCTTTCGTTTTCAGCTTGATGCTTAGGAAATAAAATTTCCAAGGGCTACGATTCCTTGTCTAATGGTATTTCCAACAAACTTTGGCTTCTACAACAAAATCCTCACCTTTCTTTTAACATTGATACCTTGGATTATTCATCAGCCACTTGTAGGCTCCATTCTCATACGAAGAACTTGGCTAGTTAGCCAACCTACGTGGCTAGACTTGCACTCTAGCTCCTCCTACTTAATTTTTCTTCTTTTGCATTCGCATGTTCACATTTTGCTTAAAGGGCAAGCTAAGCTGTCATACTGAGTAGTGATTGGTTGGCAATTGGAGATCATAGATTCATGTCCATTTTTTTTAAAAAAATCTTCATGCCCTCCACAACACTCAACTGATACCAATGGCTATGATATAAGATGGGAAGAGAGAAAAATGGAAGAAAGAGAGAAGATTTATTAGGAGAGCAAAATGGTAATTATGTTTGTATGACCTTGTAAACATAATGAATGAGGAAAAAATACTCATAACCGGATAAGAAATGAACAGAAAAAAATTTCATAAAAAGCATGCTTTCTATCTAATCAAGTCGGTAACACATCTATGGGTGAATTTTAGCAAGGTTTCAATGGTCTAATATCCAAAGATTTTAAGGTCTTTATTAGGAAATAAATTAAACAAATAAATTAGGATTCATTAGTTAGGAATTTGATTGTCTTTCTGCTCTTAGTGTTTTTTTTTTTTTTAAATTTTAGTAACTTAGTTGTTATGTTTCCTTATTGTACTAAACCATCTCTTTGTATAAAGAGGGATATGATATGCTTGTTCAATAAAGAAAAAATGTTTTCATCTATTTTGTAACATGGTATTAAAGTAGTGATTCAAAATCAGTGATCTGGCATCCTACCAAATAACCACCAAAATCATGGTTCTTGAATCGCCAACTTCGTGGCGATCTCTCGAGGATGTCCAAACCCTTGATAGATGTGTATGACGGCAATGCATAGAAGAGGGCTATCGGCAATGACAACCACCACTGTGAGGGCGACGCTGATTAGGTATGTGTTGGTGGCAGTGATGCAACTACATGGAGATATGGTGGCGGTCTTGTTTTAGGCAATGGTAGTGCTATTGGGCTAAGCTGCTGCTGTTGTGCAAGACGGTGTGCGTGCCCTCGTGGTGCGTGCACTGTAGTCCACGATGGTGGACTTCGTAATGACCGTTGCCCATGGTCTCTCCTTAGTTGTGTCTATATGCAACTCCCTAGTCGTTGTTGGAGGGCAACAGATTATACGCCTTAGGCATAGGTGTGTACTAGACATATATGATCTAGCATTGTTAGTACATAAGAGATTTGGAGTGTCCAGAGGACAATCCAGACCATGGGTCATAGACTCCAGAGTGTCAATCCATCTCGTAGGAGACATTGGGATGTTGAAGAACCCTACCAAGCCACGAGGAGTCAAAGTCGTTAGAGTGGCTAACAGGGATGTCTCTTCAGTGACCATGGTTGGAGAGGTTTAGGTTTCTCCAAGATTATAGATTACTACTGTGCACCGTTCTCCGGAATTCCCAATGAATTTGTTGTTAGTAGCATCTGCAAGAATATTCCCTTCAAAAAAAGCATTTGCAAGGATCTTCAGTGATGAGTCATATTCGACAACAAGTACTGCTGTATTTAGGATAAGCAAACCAATGAAGTTATCGTATAAAAGGATGGTCTCTATTTCCTTGATGTCCCCATAGAGTTTGTTGGAGTAGTGTTTATTGTAGATGACCCATGGTTTTGTCACAGGTGATTAAGGCAACCCTTCATTGGCAAGATGTGTTAGATGTACCCAAAGTTGCCTGGTGACTTATCTCTGGTGTACGGGGACTTTCAACTAGGGAAGCACCATAGGAGCTCTTTCCCACGCTGTTCTAATGATGTTGACACTACTCCATTTGCTCTAGTTTATTGTGATGTATGGGGGTTGGCACATGTGCCTAGTATCAGAGTTGCCAGTACTTCGCTGCCTTTATAGATGACCATAGTCGGTCAACATGGGTATTTGTGATGAAGGGCATATTAGAAATTCCCTAGGTGGTTCGACACTTCTTTGCAGAAGTCTATACATAGTACTCTATCACAGTTTGCGTTTTTCAGAGCGACAATGCTTTGGAATTTATGCAAAAGGAAATGTAGTTCTTTATTACTTGCAGAACCATCCACCAGACATCTTGTGCCCGTACATCATAACAGAATGGAGTAGTAGAGCAAAAGCTGCATCTCCTTCTTGACATAGCAAGGACCCTGAGGATCCACATGGACGTGCCTAAACAACTTTTAGGAGATGCAGTGTTGACTGTGACTTATTTGCTCAATTGGGTGCCTTCCTCCGTGCTTTAGGGACGGATATCATATCAATTCCTACATCTAGAGTGTGACAGACCTTTTAAACTACTTCTGTGTGTTTAGGTCCATATGCTTTATCTAGGTGTTTGGTGCACTTGACAAGTTCTCTCCACGAGCCGTGAAGTGGCTATTCTTGGTGTACTCTCAAATTGAGTGTTACAAATGTTATGATCCTATTTACACATGCTATATTGTCATAGCATATGCTACATGTTTTGAGAGGGTTCCCTACTACTCAGAGGAAGGGGCCTACATTGAGCTAAGCCCTTAGGGAGATTGTGGTCTACCAAAGATGGCAGGCCCTACTTCCTACAACTCTAGAGTTGTTTGATCTTGCATCTCCACATACTCCTGAGGCACCAGATACATCTGATGATAGGCCCATTGCATTACGGAAGACCAGTCGCTCTTGTACGTTGCACTCTCTGGCCAATTATATAGGGATCTCTCACCTATAGGACCTCCAACATTTTGCCTCAGTTTTGACTAGTACAATCTTCCCTAGGGACTATCTTGAGGCATCTCAAGACCTCTGTTGGTGTGTAGCTATGGATGAAGAGATGGGGGCACTCCAATCTAGAGGGACATGGGAGTTGGTACCATGCCCTAAAGATGCTACTATAGTTTATTGTAGATAGGTAGACATCATCAAAAATCAAGCAAATGGCACGCTTGATAAATTTAAGGCTTGCGTGGTTGCCAAAGGCTTCACTTAGACCTATGTCATCGACTACATGGAGGCCTTTCTCCCGTTGCCCTGATCTCTTCTATTCGGATTATCATCTCAATTGTAGTCAATCTTGGATGGCCATTGTACCAACTTGATATCAAGAACACTTTCCTGTGTGATCTTATAGGGGAAGTCTATATGAGACAAACTCTGGGATATGCCACTTAGGGGCAGTGTGTGTCGTCTAAAGAAGGCCATTTATGGCCTTAAGCAGAGCCCTTGTGCTTGGTTTGAGCATTTGAGTGCAGAGATCCAGAAGATTCGCTTCCATAGGTCATCATTGGATCATTCCATTTTCATCTGACGAACAAGAGATGGGCCCACGAACAGAGTTGTGGTGATAGTAGTTTATGTGGATGATATGGCGCTGATTGGTGATGATGACGAGAGTATCAAGTAGAACAAGACCTTGGTGACTTGTGGTATTTTCTAGGCATTTAAGTGGTTAGACAGGGATCACACCTATCTTTCTCCCAACGGTAGTACACATTGCAGATATTTAAGGAGGCTGGCTTTCTGGGAACCAAGCCATCAAGTGTACTTGTTGAGACACAATGAGTAGGAGAGCTCGAGAATGATCCTCTATTTGAGGATGCCACTAGATATTGGAGTATGGTTGGGAGGTTGCTATACTTGACACTAACTAGGCCTAATATCAGCTTTGCACTCAACAAAGTGAGTTGGCATGGAGGCACCTCGCTATAGTCACTGGCGTAAGGTCTGTCTCATCTTTAGATACCTCAGGGGTAGTCCTGGATTAGGACTTTACTATAGGGACCGTGGCCCTATGGATGTCATTGCCTACTTAGATGTCGATTATGCTGGCTCTATTGAGGATCACCGTTCCACCTCGACTATGCGGTATTTCTTGGGGTGAACCTTGTTTCTTGGAGGAGTAAGAAGCAGATAGTAGTAGCCCAGTCTAGTGTAGAAGCAAAATATAGATTTATGTTACATAGTCCTCTTAGTTATTTTCTTGTATTGTGTTGGTGTTATTTTATTTCTTTCATGGGTTGTGTTGTAATTTGCACCCACCTCTTTCTGTGTAAAGAGGTGTAGGGCTTGAGAATAGACTAAGTCATTTCATTCTTGCAACTTGGTATCAGAGTGCGGTCGTAGATTGGGGAATGGTACCCTCCTTGATTCTCATATCTCCTTCGTTCTTCCACAGAAAAAACCTTAGCGGGCCCTCTCAGGACTCCTGCCGCTGGCACCAGCCATCGGGCCGATTGGTGGGCTCCTGGAGGTCCTTGTTGTGGAGGCCTCTTGCAAGCACCACGAGAGGCCCATCACCTTCGGTGACTCGTGTGCAGCCACACGAGACTGTTGTGAGTGGTCCATCGCCACCAACAACCCCTCTGTAGGCCTCTTTGACATCGGATCATTGTCACCTCCCATTTCTCTTCCCTGTAGCGCCACCGCGAGGTTTGCTGCACCACTGCGAAGCCCCACAATGTCTCTAGGAGCATCGCCCCCCCTCTAAATGCTGCAACGCCGCTGCTAGGGGCTATAGTGTCTCTTGTTGCTGTGCTTGGTGACAATATTTGGGGTTCAGGTGGCTTGATCTACCTCCGGTGACCCTTGGTCTATCTATTATGATTTGAATATTTTTAAGATTTGATTTGCATGCTTGTGGTCTGAAGACTGAAATCACTTTTGAATTTGATTTTGTGTGGGCTCTGGGCTGTGAGATGGCTTCTTCTTTTAGTGATATGGTTTCTTCCTCTAGGGTGACATTAGATGCATCGACGGAGAAGGGGGCATATAAGAGCCCATTCTTTGGTTTGATGATCAAGGTAGACAAGATCAACTATCCACGATGGTTGCAGACATTTTTGATGACAGTGAAAGGACATGAGGAGTACATCCTGACTCAACCGGAGCTTGCTTTGAGATTAGATACATGGAAGAAGGATAACACAATTGTCATGGCTTGAATTATGAATTGTGTTATACCTAGAATTAGGGATGAGATCACGTATTATCCCATTGCGAAGATGTGGGAGGGTCTTTGTGAGACATATTCCCAAGAGAAGAATTTTGCCCTTGTGTTTTAGACTTATTATGATCTCTTCTAGTTGCGCTAAGAAGGGAAGTCCCTAGCTCAGCACTACTTGGCCATGAAGGGCCTCTTGGAGAAGCATAACAGTTATCGACCTATCTGTACCTGCTCCTCTCAGCGAGATTACAGGAGAGAGTTGGTTGTCTCTCTCTTCTTGTTGGGCTTAGTCCTGATTTCAGTGCTGCTCGTTCTCAGATTTTGACCTTGTCTAAGCTTCCCTCTTTGGAGGATACTTACAGTCATTTGAGTAGGATTGCTGTGCAGCTTCCTGCACTTGACACTATTAGGCGGACATCTACTCTTGCTGCTATCCCAAGTCATGGTAGAGGTGCCCCATTTGCTAGAGGATGAGGTCGAGGTTATGGCCATGGATATGGGGGTCGTAGTCGTACCTCTTTCACCTACTACAGGAAGTTGGGTCATTCTTAGGACAAATATTGGATCAAGTATGGTTGACCTACCTTTGCTAATTAGGCAATAGAGACTCCTTGCCAATACAGTGACCCCATTGTTACTTATAAAAGGCAGCACACTACTCTGTAGATACCCCTTCTTCACCGACACCTTCCTCTCTTGCTTAGGTGAGCTCTGTGTCTTTAGACACCGATGATACATTGTTTAGTAGTGATTGTACTTGACAAACAGGTGAGCTCTCTTCTACCGATATTGCCCTTGTTGATATGCTTGTAGATTTTGATCTTCTGATTGTATTCGGAAGGCTCCTCGGACTTGTGCTAGATACCATGTTACAGGAAATTTAGTTACTGATGGCCTGGGGGCTTCTTTTGGGAGATTTTGTCGAGCTCTTGCCACCTTTGAGATACCTGCTGCATATCAGTAGGCCATGCTTCATCCAAGGTGGTGTTAGGCCATAGAGGAGATGATTGCACTTTGAGCTAGAGGGATGTCGGAACTTACGTCCTTGCCTGCAGGCGCTATTGTGGTGGGTTGTCATTAGGTGTTTGTACTCAAGTACAATCTTGATGGGTTGGTTGTGAGATACAAGACCCGTTTGGTGGCAAAGGGCTTCATACAGACTTGTAGGGTTGATTTCTTTGACACCTTCTCCTCAGTGGCATGACTTTCTATTGTTCGCATACTGGTCTTTGTCGCAGTACAAAGAGATTGGCCTCTTCATCAGCTAGATGTGAAGAATGAATGCCATTCTTTATGGTAACAAGAGGAGGTTTACATGCAGCCGCCCCCTGGCTACGAGCTTCAGGGGGAGTGTGTGCAAATTGTAGAAGACCCTTTATGGCCTCAAGTAGAGCCCGAGAGATTGGTTTTAGAAGCTCTCTTAGGTGGTAGAGTCTGTGGGATTCATCAGATCATCGACAGATCATTCCTTATTTGTTAGAAGGATAGGGAAAGGCGTAGTGGTTCTTTTGGTATATGTTGATGACTTGATTGTCACAGATGATGGTACAGTAGTGTGGCTGAGATTAATTAGACTTTGGTAGATCAGTTTGTGATGAAGGATCTAAGGCCTTTGCAATATTTCCTTGGGATAGAGGTGGCCTGTAGTAGGCGGCGCATTGTTATATCTCAACGGAAATATGCCCTTGGATGTGTTGAAGGAGACAGGTATGCTGGGAGACAAATTAGCAAACATTCCTATGGATCCCAAGGCAAGACTATATGACAGTGATGTAGAGCCAATTGATAGTAGGCAGTATCGACAACTTGTGGGAAAGCTATTATACCTGATGATTACTAGACTCGATATTTCCTTTGCAATAGGGAAGTTGAGTCAGTTTATGGAGAGGCCTACGGGACAACACTGGGATATAGCCATGATAGTGCTTAGGTATTTGAAGAGAACTAGGTCAATGTCTTCTTTTCATTAGAGGGGACAGTAGTTGGATATTTTGACGCAAATTATGCAGGTAGTCACGATAGGAAGTTTATTACATGCTTTTGTACCTATGTTGTAAGAAATCTGGTGCTTTTGTATCTATGTTGTAGGAAATCTAGTGACCTGGAAAAGCAAGAAGTAGACTGTTGTTTCCAGATCTAGTGTTGAGTTTGAGTGCAGAGTCATGGCCCAGACATCTCTACATAGCTGATGTGGGTGAAATCCCTATTGACTGATCTACATATGCAGATTGATGGACCCATGGAGCCGCGGTGTGATAATTGAGATGCCACTTACATTGCCAACAACCTCATGTTCCATGTACGCACCAAGCATGTAGAGGTAGATTGTCACTATATCAAGGATTTGATCTAGAAGGGATTTATCTGCACCTCTTAGGTTGCTTCAAAGGCTCAGATTGCTTGCATCTTCACCAAGTCACTGACGAGATCCTCCTTTGATACTTGTGTGATTAAGCTGAGTATGATAGACATCTATGCTCCAATTTGAGAGGGAGTGCTATGTAGTCCTCTTAGTTATTTTCCTGTATTATGTTGGTGTTGTTATTTCATTTCTTTTCATGTGGTTGTGTTCTAATTTGAACCCACCTCTTTCTTTATATAAAGAGAGGTAGGGCTTGAGAATAAACTAAATCATTTCATTCTCTCAATTATTTATGACCCATGTTGCATGTGAGATCATATGGGTTGACTTCCTACAAGATATTGGAGTTCCTATATCATTTCTATATTGTGAAACTTCTGCCACATACATCTCCTTTAATTCGATTTTTCATGAATGGATGAAGCACATCAAGATCCATTGCCACTTCATTTGTAATGCTGTTTTTGAAGAGAAGATCAGCACTCCTTATGTCTCTCAGAATTGCAGTTAGTAGACATTTTCACAAAAGCCCTTAAGAAGAAGTGAGATGTTTTCTTGTGTGACAAGTTGGGGCTGTAGACATCTATGACTCAACTCGAGGGGGAGTGTTAGGAAATAAATTAGGGATTCATTAGTTAGGAATTTGGTTGTTATTCCCATTTTAGTGTTTGTTATTTTTAGTAACTTAGTTTTTATGTTTCCTTATTGTACCAAACCCTTTCTTTATATAAAGAGGGGTATGATTTGCTTATTCAATAAAGAAAAATATTTTGATCTATTTTGTAACTGTCTTCATCTAGCAATTGGATGGAACTTGCAAAAATTCAGTAGAGAACAATGAATGGGGTGCATAGAGCACAAATTGAGATCTGACACTATGTTATTGTTAATTTTTCTTCAATAAACTCTTCATTTCAGATTTTTTCCTGAAATTTTCCTTTTCAAGGAGTTGTTTCACTCTAAATTACTGAAGCAAAATTGTAAATGATGTGGATGGTGCTATGAATATCCCTTGAGGCAAAAAAGACTGTAAACTCTATCTAGAATACCTTTCAAAGGGAAAGTGCATGAGAAAGGAGATATTTGGAAGGCTGAAGATGTGGATCCACCTTCTGTGACATTAAAAGATATCTTCAAAGTTGCCCATGTATCTTTGGTGGTCAGTGTCATGGGTATTTTCGCCGGTGGCCAATCCATTGAATTCTTGCCATATTTATTTGGGATCTGGATATGTGTGCTCTAGCTTTTTTCAACGTCTTTAAAAATCATTTTCAGGATATCTTCAACTCTTGTTCTTATTTGTCAATATTGTTGTTGATAGAATTATACTTTATAAGAAGGCTTCTATTATTTTCTTCAAAAAAAAAAGAAGCCTTCTATGAAGTGGTCAGACTTCATACATAGGATCTAAGTTGGGACTTATTTTAATATCTAAGCAGGTATTGACCTGCTATCAAAATACTGTTGAGGGTAAGTAGCAGGTGGGATCTCATTGTAACATTCACTGAAAACATGTGATGAATGAGAAGGGTTCAGCCCAGTGACTATGTCTAGAAGTGGTTAGAATTGATAGACTGGTTGGAGTTCAAGGTGTGTTGTCCCTTGTAAAGTCCCATGAAAGTAGATGGAAATTCGGTGGAATTTGAAGAGGTGATCCTATCTAGACAGTCCTAGATAATCACAAGCTTCTTTGATTACACTCTACATGTATAAACAGGGCCTAGAGTTTTATCTGGATTTCCCTAAGCTAGAAATTAAAATTAGCAAGCAGTGATGAGCTTCTGTAGTATATGTATATCATTATCTGTTGTCTGAAAATCTCACTTTGACAATTTAACTAATTGACTTGTTAAGTAAATCTTTTGCCTTATTTTTGGAGTAAGTTTACTACCAGAAGATATATCCATGCAGGTAGAAGGACGTAGGCGTTTCCGAACCCTGAGATCTTGGGACCAGGATGGGTCAGTGTTTAATTTGTCAGGCATTTCACAATTATAGGAATTTTTAATACATAGATTCAGTATCAGTTAATTTTTATTCATTTTTGTTTCAAAATGTTTTTGACATAGATACCGAGTGTCAGAAGTTGAATGGATACAAGATAACTGTCCTCCGGAAGGAACCCTCGAGAGAGAAGATGTAAGCTGAGAGTTGCTTTTGTATTTACTTTCTTCACCTTATAGTGATAAATTGTTGTTAACATATTAGTCATTATTTTACGCACTCCATGTTTTTTGTGTATTGGTTCCCTATTTTATATTTCTGTTTGTGCTTATGTTGCAATTTTTCTTTTCACTTCTCTCTATATAAAGAGGTGTAGGGTTTTGGAGTTGAATAAGAGCTATTGTTTTCTCCGACTTGGTATTAGAGTGGCGATCTTAGATCGGCACTTAGGTATCCCACCCGCACGTAGCCTCCGTTCACCTTCCACCCTATCCCCCCCTCTCTCTAGCCAAATCCCTCACCACCGCTGCCACCACCTGTAGGGAGCAACAGCAGCCCACCAGTGGCAGCAGGGGTGACAGGTCACCGCCGCTGCTGCCTCCTTGTGCCTGCAGGCCACCGCTGGGCCTCTCTGGCGGCTACTACTCGTTGCCAGTGGCCTGCTAGGTTGCCAGCAGCCACCGCTTGTGGGTGGTGGTGATCGGTGGGGGTTTCCCTCGCCATCAAGGAAGAGAAGCACCCCTTAGGGATGCTGTTAAGGGTTTTCCTGTACCCTAGCATGCATCTCGTCTGATCCTAAGGGGCTGCCATGGCTCGTGGGATGATTTCTAGGCTCTCTAGATCTTAGATTTCATGGTTAAGTGGTCACAACTTTCCTGATCTATAGTTTTCAGATCTGAATTTATTTTTCAGATCATCGTTGGTGGCATATTTCTCTCTTCCTAAGCCATGATGGCATCTTTTAGCAGTTCTGAGGTAACATCGGATACTGTTGCGGATGTGAGGAGTTACAAAACCTTGTTCTTTGTTTCTATCACGAAGTTGGATGAGACCAACTATGCCAGATGGTCTCAGATATTCTTCATGATTGTTGAGGGACATGATAATGAGCATATTTTAATGGAGATAGAGCCACAAAGTAAGACTGGGAAATACGTCACATGGAAGAAGGATAATAGCATGGTCTAGGCATGGATCATGAATTCAGTGGAGTCTCGGATTGGTGATAGCATCATGTATTATAAGACAACGAAGGAGATGTGGGATTCTCTACATGATACCTATTTACATGAAAAGAACTCCAGCAAAGTTTTTGAGATACATCATAAAATCGGGAGTCTGAAGCAAGAAGGCCAGTCACTATCTCAGTATTATGCTATTTTGAAGGGACTCCTAGAGAAATATAATGCATGTAGACTCGTTTGCACTTGTGCTACACAAAAGACATACAAGAGAGTATGCAGTTCTCTAGTTTCTTGATGGTCTTGGACCTAAGTATAGGGTAGCTAGATCTCAAATCCTGACACTTAATGAGCTTCCATCTCTTGAGGAAGCATATAGTTGGATGAATAGAGTGGCTATTAAGCCATCTACACCAGATGTTGGACAGACTTCTGCCCTGTTGGCTACTAAAGGACGTGGTGGATGCGGTGTTCCATCTACCAGGGGGAGAGGGTGTAGTCGGGGTTTGACTAGCAGACCCCGTACCATAAGCTCTTACAGTGGCAAGGTTGGTCATGTAGAGGCTACTTCTTGGTCTAAGCATGGTAGACTCTCATGGCTAACCAAACTAATCTCTTCAGAGGAGTTGAGTGACATTGTGTCATGTGTTGACTATGACACAGTGGTGCAGTGCCTCGCCTAGCTGACACAGGAGCTTACGACTACCACAGATACAGCGGCCTTGGCCTCGTCAGGTATAGCTTCTACCTCAGGTTCTGGTAATGGTATTTTTGATGGCACTATGTGGTTAGTAGATTCACGGGCATCTTGCCATATGAGTGGAGACCAGAGTTGTTTTAAGCACACTCAGTCTGTTCCTTCTGGTAGGACTGTTTAGGTGGCAGATGATAGGCATTCCGGAGTTGATGGCAAAGGAGATGTTGCAGTGACTCCATCATTTCCTATTTGTTCTTGACTTTCCTATTAATCTTTTGTCTGTTAGCAAGATTACAAAAGATTTATATTATCGTGTCATCTTTGATGAGTTGGGTTGTACCTTTTAGGATAAGCTCACGGGGAGGACGATTGGTGGCGGACATGAAGAGGGGGCGTGTATCGTCTGATACAGACACCGTTTGTTGCTGCATATTAAGGAGAGGTTTAGGTTGCCTTTAGTGCGGGTACAACTCTTTAGTGGCATTGTCGACTTGGACATCCTTCACTGGATAGGCTACGACGCGTCATTCCTCACATTTTGCCTATTGCTGAGATTCACTTTGATGCTTTCCAGCTGAGGAAGCATTGTCGAGCCAATTTTCCTACTCATTCCTCCCAGTGCTCTAGTTCCTATTTTGATTTGCTGCATATGGACGTCTGGGGTCCAAGTAAAGTGTCTGATAGATTGGGTCATCATTTTTATTTACTCATTGTGGATGATTATTCTAGAATGTCATGGTTAATTTTGTTAAGGAATAAATCTAATGTTGGATCAGCCATTGAAACTTTTATTATGCAAATAAAGACCCAATTTTCTGCTATTGTGAATATTGTTTGTCCTAATAATGCATTAGAGTTTTGTATTGCAAAGTTGGCCATTTTCTACAGGTCTCTTGGTATTATTCACCAGACATCTTGCCCCCATACATTGCACTAGAATGGTGTAGTTGAGAGAAAACATCGCTATGTGTTGGATGTTGCCAGGACATTACTTATTCACTCCAGTGTACCACATATGTATTGGGAAGATGCTGTGCTTATTGCATGTTACTTGATCAACAGGCTGCCTAACTCAGCAATACAGGAGTAGGTCCCGTGGCAAGTCCATCTGGACAATGAACTGTTTTATGTACCACCTAGGGTGTTATGTGATTTTTGTTCATATTTTGGGACCAGGTAGGGATAAACTTGCTCCAAGAGTGGTGAAATCTGTCTTTCTGCGATAAAACAGTACTCATAAAGGACACTGGTGTTATGACCCATGGAGCAAGAAGCACTATGTCAGTGTTGATGCTATATTTCATGAGCTAGTTCCATACTTCTCCACTACTGGTCATCAGTTATCATTTGAGAAGAATCTTCTATGCTAGTGCCATGAGTTCCTTTGGAACAGATCCTTATTGCACACAATCAGGATATTACCACTACTACAGAGGATAGCAGTATATGATAGTTAGAGCCTACTATGTCTATAGATTGCTAGTTACTTACAGGCAATATGAATGGCACTAAATACGCTGCCCCCACTACCTCAGCCATCTCTCTCCTCCCTTAGTCAGGTATGTGTTGACACTGACATGAGTTGTTTTAGTGGTGGTAGTGTAGGTTCTTCTGATGATTCTAGCCATTCCTTTGGGGAACATGTTTCTCTTGCTATTGCTCAGGAGACTGAGGAGGAGGATCTGGATCTTCCGATTACTATTCGGAAGACTCCTTGTAGTTGTGCTCACTACTAGACTGCTAGGGTAGTGTCTACTGCTAATTTTGGGAGGTCCTTTGCTATGTTCACTGCTGCATTATCTACCACACAGATTCCTACTACATATCAGTAAGCTATGCTGGATCCAAAATGGCGTCAAGCCATGGAGGAGATGGTTGCTTTGCATTCTCGTAGGACGTAGGAGCTTGCAGGTCTACCTAGACATGCCAAGGTTGTAGGATGTCGTTGGGTATTTGCATTGAAGTATAACTTAAACGGATCCATCTCTCGTCACAACGCAAGATTAGTAGCGAAGGGATTCACCCAGACCTATGGGATGGATTTCTTTGACACTTTTTGTCTGTGGCACGATTTCCTACTGTTCGCATTCTTCTTTCAGTTGTTGCCCATTGTAACTGGCCATTGCATCAGGTAGATGTGAAGAATGCCTTTCTTTATGGCGACCTTCAGGAGGAAGTCTACATGTAACAACCTCTGGATCGAGACTCAGGGAGAGTGTATGTGTAGGTTAAAGAAGGCCATCTATGGCTTGAAGTAGAGCCTGCGTGCTTGGTTTTAGAGGTTCAGAGGAGGTACAGGCCATAGGGCTCTTGAGGTCTTTTGCGGATCACTCACTCTTTGTCAAGAAGAGCAAGGGATGAGTTGTGACACTTTTGGTTTATGTCAATGATCTTATTCTTACTAGAGACGACACGACTGGGATAGTAGAGATCAAGCAGAAGCTAGAGATACCTTTGTTATGAAGGACTTGGGTGAGCTCAGATATTTTCTGGGCATTAAGGTGGCACGAAGCAAAGATGGGATAGTTCTAAGCCAGCACAAGTATGCCCTTGATATGTTACAGGAGATAGAGTTGTTGCGGTTTAAGCTTGCTAATATACCAATGGATTCTATGAGGCATTTCTATAATATCGAGTCTTAGCCTATTGACAATAGGTCTGATAAGCAAGTTGTTGGTAAATTGCTATATCTTATTATTACTCGCCCTGACCTTTTCCTTGCAATTAGAAAACTTAGTTCATGGATAAATCAACTAAGCAACATTGGGATGTTGCTATGCAGGTGCTCAGGTACTTGAAGAGAGCACTAGGCAAGGGCATTTTGTTCTAGAAAGGTGAGTCAATGAATGTCATTGGCTATTCTGATGCAGATTATGCTGGTTGCATGGCAGACAAGAAGCCAACCACTGGCTTTGTACCTATGTCGTAGAAAATCTTGTGACTTGGAGTAAGAAACAATAGGTTGTATTTAGGTTAAGCAGAATTAGAGTATCGTGGCATTGCACAAACTGCAGCAAGGATGGTTTGGGTTAGATCAGTTCTACAGGATTTGCATGTCTAGGTGGAAGGGCAAATGGAGGTGAGGTGTGATAATCACACTGCTACTTATATAGCAAACAACCTAATGTTTTATAAACGTACAAACATGTTGAGGTTGATTTCCATTATACTAGAGACTTGATACAACATGGAGTCATCTATACTAGTTCAGTTGCTTTTGAAGATCAAACAACAGACATATTCATGAAGCCTCTTTCTCGCTTCGCATTTAATGTCTGTTGTTCCAAGCTAAGCATAATTGATATTTATGTTGCAGCTTGAGGGGGGTGTTAACATATTAGTCATTATTTTATGCACTCTATGTTTCTTTTGTACTATTTTCCTATTTTATATTTCTGCCTGGACTTATGTTGCAATTTTCCCTTTCACATCTCTATAAAGAGGTGTAGGATTTTGGAGTTGAATAAGAACTATTTTTTTCTCTTACTATTGTATGAATAATTGTTAATATTTGAAAAATAATTATCATTTTGATTGGTTACACAGAGTTGAAACTTGGCCATAAATCAACAAGGATAACAAAGCAAAGAATGGGGCCTAGGAATTTGAGTATTCCTCGTCTATAGAAGAAGAAATTGCCAATATTTTGATCAAAGCAATTCCAAGAAACCATTTGTCACATGATGTTAGGAAGTATAACACTATAGATTTATAAGCTCTAACTTGTGAAAGCACTGAGGTAGATATTATGTTTCCTATCTATCATTGAGTTCTCTGTTGTTTCTCTGTTTTTCCTACGACCCTCATGGTAAGTTTTCCTTGTGTGCCTTTTTACATGAAGAGGGACCAACTTTCAATGAGAATCCCTCTCATTACTTTTAACATCCTTCAAATTATGTCTCTCTGCTATCAGATTCAATCCATTTCAGGTTAGTGGGTGGACTTAGGATGAGTTGATGGGTTTGGATGAACAATGCAAATAGAGTAGACATGGTCCATGGAGGTGTTTAACATATCACTTACAACATATCAACACACATATCACAATTGATCATTACTTTGTCCACTTTCTAATCGAACAATAGCTCATCATCAAATATAAACAAATTCTCTACTCGATTTTTTTTGGTAGAAGGAACAAATTCTCTATTTAAATCACATTAACTCATATCACCTTAAATCCACTCCAATCTATCCCATCACCAAACCTGCCACTTTCTAGCTTAACACTTCCTAAAAGATAATAGTGCTAAACAATAACTCTCATCTAATTGTTGCCTTAGGTGACTGCATCATTAACAGAATAAGAATTACTACACACCCATGTTTGATCACTGAATGCAAGATACTTGTCAAGAACGATGGGCTGTCTTACCATCAGTAAACGTGGGAAATGGATGCCCATGAGTCCATGAGTAGTATGGAATGTGGGGCATAGCTTTATAGTTTTACACTAGATATAGAAACTATAACTTTCTTCTTCTCTAGGTCTCTTCCATGGAGCCCGTGGTTAGGCTACATATTGCATTCTGTTGAGAGAATTGAGTGGTTGTTTAGTGTCACATTGAAAAATGTGAACTTTGTGTGTGAGTAATGGCCTATAAATATGTGTGTACTCCTCCCATTTTACTTTGAGAAGAAATACAGAGAAAACATGCCCTTAGGGTGCTTTTCCCGTGGTTTTCTCCTCTCCTCGTGAGTGGGCTTTTCACGTAAACCCAAGCATTCCACGATTGTCTTATTGCTTTGATTTATGCTTTCGTGTTATTTAAATATTTTAACTTGGTATTAGAGCAAGTTCTGATCTTGGGTTCTGTTCTTAAGTTTTAGATCTTTTACATTATTTGTCTCCATATTGTCTTTAATTTTGAGAGAGAAGGGGAAACCCTAATCTCTCCATGCAAAGGAGATCGTGATGGTCTCGTGGAGGCCCTGCTGTTCCAATGAGGTTCCTCGTGCAAGATCGCGCAGGGAGAAGTCTATCGTTGGAGGTGTTTGAGAAGTCGTGCAAGCATTGGTGGTGCTTGGCAACGTCGATGAAGGCGGAGTGTTGTGCCCCTATGCGTAGTCAACACGTTAGCGAGGGTGTAGACGACATGGTCAGAGAAGGCGGTGATGATGTGGTTATGATGGTGGCGATGGCACTGCTCGTCGAGGATCCCGCAAAAGAACCACATGCAGCAACTCGACATGGTCCTTCCTTGCGAGAAGTGCGAGAAAAAAGGGAGAAGAGATGGTGACACCGTTGGCCCACGACCTCGTTGTGCACCGGATGCCGAGGTCAAGAGTCGATGGCGAGGACGATTGCAACAATGCAGGTGTTGTTGGTGGAGGGCACTGCGCGTAGGGCTCGCGGAGGCCGTAGGAGCAGCGACCCCATGGGAGGGGTGTCGTACTTGTCGACTCTGGTGCTCGCGGAGAACGAAGCCGACAGCAAGGACCTCCACATCGTGGCGAGGTAATACTTTGAGTGTGGGGAGTAGAGCCACTGGAGGTGGCAGCGATGATGGAGGAGCACAGTGGAAGTCTCTTGGGTGCTCAGTTCAGGTCATTTAAAGTGCCCCCTGATAGAATGTTATGTTTAGCCCAAAGAAAAAAAAATGAAAATAAAGAGAGAAGAAAAAAAAGGAAAATGGTGTGAAAAAAAAAGAAACAAAAGGAGAAAGCAAAAAAAAAAAGTAGAAAAAGAAAAAAAGGTAAAAAATGATGAGGTTTATGGTTGAGAGAAGATGTGAAGTCTTCTCTAGTTTTTTAATGTTTTATTTTCTTCTCATCGTTGTTATTTTTCTCCCATACGAGTGTGGGAGAAAGGGGGAGTGTGGGAGCTTGTTGTAGTCACCCTTGCTTTGAAGTCCCTTTTGTTCTTAGACTCCACATGAGAAACCCAACTCTGGGAGGTCCAGAGTTTTGAGGACCTTAGAGGAAGGACTCATTTCATGTTTCTATGTCGGAGATCCAATTTCGTGGATTCTAGAGAGGAGATCCACCTTCAAGGTCTTCAGAGGAAGACTCAATTTCAGGAATATTGAACGGGGAGCCATCGGCACCAGATCTTCAAAGACAGCCACAGTTCCTTCAGCAACTCTAGCCTATGTTCCAGCATGTGTAGAGTGGGTTTCTTTGTGTTACAAGTTGAGCATTCCATGCTCCAGCTTGAAGGGGAGTGTTGAGAGAAATGAGTGGTTGTTTAGTGTTGCATTGGAAAATGTGGGCTTTGTGTGTGAGTGATGGCCTATAAATAGGCGTGTACTCCCATTTTACTTTGAGAAGAAATACACAGAAAACATGCCCTTAGGGTACTTTTCTCGTGGTTTTCTCCCCACTCCTCGTGAGTGGGCTTTCCACGTAAACTCAGCATTCCATGATTATTTTATTGCTTTGATTTATGCTTCTGCGTTATTTAAATATGTCAACTCAGTCCATGAAATTGATGTTAGGGAACTATCCTCTAAGCTTTTTAGATGTATAAATATGGCTTTATTTTCAGCAATAGATATATAAGATGTGGTTATAGTTCTTTAGTTTTCATGAGCTTCTTCATAGGCAAGATTCCTTTACAAAAGGATGACCAAGATTGCCATAACTTATGAATATCTTCTCAATAAACTAGTCCACAAATTGTCAAACACATCCAAAAACATATGATTTTTTAAGGGGAAAGTAAATAAAATGATATTGAGATGAATAAGAATGAGATACAAGAGCTTCCTATCGGAAAGTGCTTTACCTCTTAGATCAGCAAAGATTAAAACTATAAGAAGGGCAAAAGTAGTTGATGGAACACTCTTTGAATCTTCCATATTCACATTGGTTCATTTAGGAGCATGGGCAAGTTTCCACCCAAGGATAGCGATATTATGAATTGTTGCTTATTTTGTTATTGGTTTACAACCTCTTCTTAATTCCTTTATCATTTCAGCATCTTTTTGTAATTTTCTCACCTAACTTTATATATTATAGAGGTTACTGTTTGCTTAATGAAATAAATTGTCATTTTTTATGACATGGTATTAGAGCAATGGTTCTAGGCTGGTGTTTGATACCTCCTTGGCTTCTACCCTTACTTTTTCTTCCACTGAATAAAAAATAGAAAAAAAGAAACAAAAGGGTCGAAACCCTAACTTGCTACCATCAAAGGTCAACCTACCACTTCCCGCTGGCCCTTTGGTTGGTCAATGATTGCTTTGGCACCTTATCCTGTTGTCGCTCGACCTACTAAGGTTAGATTTCGATTGGTAAAGCCCTAGTAGTGTCATTGGCTCTCTTAAGGCCTTGGGTGGCACTCTCTTCCACTTGCTCAAGGCCTCTCCTCTACTTGCGAGGCCTCCACTTTGGCTGCTATGATTAACGAGGGCTGCAAAACCCTCTACCTCCAAATGTTGAGGTGAGGGTCCTTACCAGTCCTTGATCCATCTATGCTCTCCAACAAGAGGCTTTTGGCCATCAATGCTTCAACTGGAGCCTTTGCTCCATTCTTGAACCTCTTAGCTCCTATTTAAGCCTCATGTGGCCCCCTTCATTACTGAGATCTTCTTTGCCTTTGTGGGCCAATTACAATGCTTGTTTGCTACTGTGCGGTCTTCGAGTTTGTGTGGGCCACTGGGTGGGATTAGACGTTGGGTACATTCTGTTAGGGGCTCTTCGACTAGATTGACTTAAACTTAGGCCAATTCTATTACCTGATCTATTCTAGGATTTGTGCAGTTCACAACTTTCTAGGTCTTGCTTAAGCTGTAAATCCCTATGTCCCTAGAAAGTGTGTGATTGTGAGTTGTTGGTTGCTCTTTTGGTGCAATGAACATTACATTTTTCTGCATGCCATGTGGGACATGCTCCTTCTACATCTAGGACTTGACTCTTTGTTACCTATCTTTTGTCCTGGTGGTTACTGTTGAAAGGAGTTTTTCGGGAGTTTGAAATATGTTTTGTTGTGGCAAAAATCTCCTAAATAGCTCACTCAACAAATACAATTTATAACTTGAATATCTAAAATGAAGTTTGAGGTTGAACACAGGGAGCAAGTATTGCATTCACACACTAATCTCAATCAAAATATAAATGAGCACAAGAAATTACACATAAAAGAGATATTCAATGAATAATAACTTATCACATTAAATATTCAATGAAGTTCAATGTATCGCAAGAATATGAGGACAAAAAGATAAGAGGATAAAAAATAATGGTGATTTGAATCACCATTTATATCCTCCTTAAGTTAAGCATACATCTAATTATCAATAATATCAAATAAACCAACAGTAGCTTGAATGCTACAGTGATCAGACGTCTCTCTGGCAAATCAGATGACTTAAATGTCGCCTGCTATAGTACTCCTTAGAGAGCCTTTTCTCTTCTGCTCAGCTTCCTTTCTTTCTTCCTTCAGGTCTTCTTTCAGAGCCTTCTCCTCTTCTTTCTTCTTCTTTCCTTCTTTGTTTCAGCCCTTGTCCTCTTCTGAGTCCTCTTCTTCACAACACGCAAGGGAACAATTCGCTCACGGCTAAGTGTTGACGTCTGCACAGAGGAGCAAAACCCACCCCTCCCCTGCTCTCTCTCTCTTTCCTACCTCTTCTTTAGATAGTCGGACCTTAATCGGGTATATGGATCATGCAATATCGAGTCCAGGCTCACCGGCAGTGGGTGATGAGCGAGGAGTGATAGGCTTAGGCGGGTACGGTGAGCGGGTAAGGTGCTGGGGACCCGACCCCTGTGTACTGGGCAAAAAGGCCTATGCACAAAAACATAGTAAGCGTGGTCGTGCATCTCTCATCTGCCGATGTGGGACTATATCAGTCCTTTCTTCGCGTACTGCTGCTGAGGTGAGGCTTTGTGATTGGAGCAACAACAGAGGGCAAGGTCTTCAATTGACCATCTGGGAAGATGCTTGGAACGAAGGCGTGTGTCCTGGAGGTAGCACCTGGGGCTTGCGTAGCCTAGAACATGAAGAACGAAGGCAGCGGCAATGGTGGCGGCGATGCTCTGGTCACGAACCTAAAATCCAAGAATACAGGCGCTAAGCCCCAATTAGAAAGCTCAGGAGCTTCGCCTAGACTTGGCGAAGGTGGTGGAGGCGATCTCGTGGTCAATGGAGGTGTGTGGCAGAGTAGCGAAGTCAGGAAGTGCATATGAAGATGGGTTTGTTCCGCGGAGAGTGTGGGTGGCCAATAGGGCTGAAAAAGTTAGGGCTTTTGTCGTGGGCACGCGACGGAGGTTGTGAGGGTGTTGGCAAGGTGGTTGGATGTATGTGGTAAGCAGAAAACCTCGCTGGAGGTGTGGCTAGAGCGGAGGAAGATGGAGGTGAACGGTGGCGTTGGGGGTTTGTTTTTGGGTTTTGAATAGAGGGAATTAACCTAAAGATCTAAGGCAACCTAACTAACCTAAATCTAGCAGATGAAAGGGAGAGATTCCCACGCCAGTGGTACGCCGGACGTGGGGAAGATGAAAACTCCGATGGTAGAAGCGCCGATGACTAGGGGGCGTAGGTGGCTACTGCTGGTATTGCGATGCACGGAAGAAGTCGAGGAAGGAGAATCCACCCGCTTTGGTCTGTGAGGGTGGACGAAGAAGGTAGTCGTAGGTCACCAGAGTTGGCGGAGGTCGGGGAGAAGGGAAGAAGGGGGAACCAATCTCTAAACCAAGCTAAGGATGTAAGGAACTTGATCAGGGTTCTTTTATAGGCCTAGAGTCGAGCTTCAAGCTGGAAACCAAGCTTTGAAAGGTTGGAAATCATGGAGTAGGTTTAGGATTTCCAAGAGTTTGCATGAACTCTTGGATGAGAATTGGAAGGCAAGGCCGGTCTCAGATTGAAGGGCAACTCTTCATGAATCTTCCTTCCAATTTTGGAAGGGTTTGGCCGCGAAATCAGGGAGTAATCCTTAATTAAACATCGTCGATGATGGGTTTAGGATTCCGAAGGCGGCCGGGACCTATTTTTGAAGAAGACGATGAAGTTAGGGGGCTCTTTGCAAGGATTTCAAAAGTTAGGGGCATATGTGTGAGAGAAAAGAGTCAGACTAGACTAGAATGCAAACTGGGTCAAGATGATCTTTGATTGGGCCCAAATTTTGGTACAAACCTAATTTGGACCCAAGGAATCTGATGGTGAAGTCGGATTTTGGTTTTGATCATGTTTGATTGGGTAATTTACGTAGAAACCTAAATTAGGGCAACTGTCTATCTGAAATTCTATTTTAGGTCAAAATATGTTCCAATGGTTAAATCAAAGGTACCAAACCCTATAGAATATTTTTCTATGATTTTTAGAAGGTTTAGGTGAATTTTATCCTGATCAGAACCTTAGTTAATTAAGCAGGTCTGTTTTTAAGGTTTCAGATGTCCATTAATTCTTGAAATGCGTGAAAATTAGTTTCTGTCTGCACGGACCCTCTTATTAGACATTTATGACCATTTGACCTTTAATTAACCCCTAGGAAATCCCGTGATTGCTCTGCATTTATGTTATACTGTTAAAACTGCAAATTTACCCCTGATTTTATGTTTAACTCTCAAAAAGGATATATAGTGAGTTACGGTCTTCTGGCGGTTATGTAGGAGCATTTATCAATGGATTATGACTAAATAAAGCTAGATATGGCTGATGACGATGTTATCATTAGTTACGCTTGGATCTTGTTCCTCTAAGGCAAAACCATTGGTCTCTACTATTGTTGTCGTTGTTTAAGGAATCTAACTAAGCTAAATGGGGTCTAGAATTACATCTTGTGGTTACATGTGTTCAAGATCTTCATTGTAGGGCATAAGCTGTACATCCTTACAAAGGATCCTCCTGACACCAAGATGAGCGATCTTTGTCCTGTGAAGTGTAACCATGTCCACATCCTCTCATAGAAGGGCCACGTCGACCTCTACCATATTTCACTACTAGTGCAGACGTCTGAGAATCGGTCACCTTAACGGTAAGGGGTACCGCAAGGCTACTCATATGATTGTAAGCCTTCTCCAGTGTAGGTAGATCTATCGTCGTCAACACCTGAGCCCATGTAGATGAGTAATTAGGCCTTAAGATTGCAAGAAACTAAAGGATTGCCACCTCTTTTCCTATATGCTCTTTGAGTCTTGCAAGTACAAATAGGATGACAAGCATTGTATTTCTCAAACAATGCTTTGAGTATGGAATAGTACTATGATAGTGCCTTCCCTTCTTGTCGAAGACCTATCATCTTACTATAAATTGGAAGACTCGACTTAAGTTCTTCTCATGGGAATATGTATATCGTAAACTATCCCACATATTTTTCATTGTCCTGTGGCAGATGGTTTCATTGCCAATCCGAGGAATAGTACTACTCATTATTCAAGTATGCACCATCATGTTGCCTTTCTTCCACGTGGCTTACTTGTCTCCTTATTGGGCATTGTTCTGTGAGAATGTACTCTTTATCATGACCCTCCATAGTGATGAGGAAAGTTTCAGACTAGTGTGCGTAGTTGGTCTTGTTCAACTTGATCATTAGGCCAAAACGTAGGTTTTTGTAGACCTTATTTCTGTCACCTTTGATGTGACATCCAAAGAATCCGAAGAAGCCATCTCTTACATGAACTAGAGCCCTAAGATATTAGAAATATGTTTCAAGTTAGCGTAGATAATGAAATCAAATCGAGAAAACCCAATTCCAGACTAAAACAAGGCTAACCGGAAATTCCCCGACCAAATGGCAGCACTCCGATAAGAATTAGAGTTTGGTGTTGGTTGTTGGTGTGGAATTGTGCTGGGTGATCCCTTCGGTGGAGGTCCCTACCGGCGAGAGCCTCAGTAGTAGCCTCTAGGCATTGTTAGGCTTGCAGCTACCGTCAATGGATACCAAAAGGGGGTCTCCTCTTGTCGGTTGTGAGGTCAAGTGGTTGATAGGGGGCCACGGGAGGTTGTACGGTAGTCCAGCGACTCCGTTATGAAATTGCACTAGAAGGGGGCGGTGAAGAGTGAAATTTAAGTATATGTAAATAAAAATTCAATCACAAAATAAACACTAAGGTTTTTAGGTTGAAACCCAAACAAGGGGAAAACCATCACTTAAGTTGACCCGACTTAGGATTTTTGATCACTAAGTGATCAATCTACTAACTACACTACTTCAAACTGAAGGTGGTGTTCCTCAATTACAAAGCCCACCTCTGACCCCTAAACGAAGGTTTCTTCCTTCACAAGGAAGAGACGAGAATCTGACAGACCGGACAACCAAATAGAATAAGAAAATAAGCAAAGATAAACAACCTATAGAGAACCCCAAATAGATACTAATATGGTCTAGCTACTATAGGTGAATAGGAAACTCCTTGTGAAGAGTGGATGCGGTAGAGTAGTGAGGGAGACAGAGTATTTTCTTAAGTATGAAAGAGTATAGTAGTAAGGCAAGTGTATATGGAGTAATATGGTATATAGAACTTGTGTTTTTATCTCCAATGGGTGTGTTTTGCCTAATGAGAGTTAAGGGGTATTTATAGGACTCAAGAGAACCTTCAAGAAGGCTTGGGAGCCTTCTCTTAGCCGTTGGAGGTAAATCCCCATTGATTTGGTCGAAATCCAAATCAAATCAGGTAATTAATGTTTCTGATATGATAACGGAATCAGATGACTAAAAAATAGGTCAGACGTCTGATAATAAGTTTTTGGACATCTGAAAAAGAGAGTCAGGGTTACTAGACACAATTGGACCTAAATAGTATACTTGTGACTAATGGTTAGTCGTCTGAAGGCTCATTATATGACGTCTGATGGAAATTTTGGATGTTTGAAAAAGAGTGGGTTTGTTCTTGGATTGGATCAGGTCCAAACAAGGATCAAGTACAAAATGGTTAGACGTCTACTAGATGTCTGCCCATATTGTTGGACGTCTACTGGTCATAATGACCTCAGATTTTGGATTACTTGTGAATCTTAAGATTCGAGATTTGCTTGACAAATCTTACTTTAAGTTGAATCTAACTTAATGTTCTAATATTAGACGTTTGGGACTAGGTTTGAATGTCTGGAAATAATATTAAAATATTCCTAAGTATGATTGTGAGGATTTTGTTCTGAGCAAGGCAAATTTAGGCTTAATGGTCAGGTATTTAGATGATCGAAGGTGTGTCTAGATGTCTGTAGTGACCTATGGACATCCGAAGCCTAAGTGTTTAATTTCTAAAGGCAGTATGTATGGTATTTGGTTGTCTGATCAAAGTATCGGACGACTTAACTTTCCATATCTGGATGCACCATCAAATGTCTGATACTGAGGTATATGTTGGTTTTAAGATTGGATTTTGTTTCTAAGTTTTGTCTAAGTGTCGAGATCCTAAGTCAAGAGATCCTATATCTAGATGGGGGCTCTTTATAACTTTACTGGACTTAATAAATACAAAATTTACAACTCTTTTCAATAGAACATAAATAATCCTAAGACCTAGACACTGACATCTTCATCCTTAATCCTTCCTTTTGAGATGATAAGGAGATGAAACCTGCAATCATGTTATGATATAGGAAATAGTGATTCTATTAATTTTATTTTCTTTTTTGTTATTTTGTAAAACCATCAAAACATATAGGGGCTTTTACATATATATTCCTGTAAACTTTTGATAAGACGTATATACCCCCATGTTCCTGATATTTATGTATATGCTCCTATAAAGTTATTCTGTTAAGGTCGTATGCCCTTACTTCATTAAACCCAATGGTAAACATCATAAAAAATTTAAAAAAATAGAAAAATTTATATATTCACCCTACTACGATCCCCATATTCACCACACCCTTACTCCTCACCTCAAACAACCGAACTCCCCCTCCAACTAGCTCCTCCCACCCCCCTTCCTTTGGGCCACCCCTGTCGAGGGAAGGCCCTCGGAGTACTTGTTGGTGAGGTGGGAGTTGAGGGCCTCGAGGACGGTGTGGCACACGAAGTTCTTGGAGGCGACGAGCTCGATGCCCCTGACTTGGCGATGGTGCTCCTTCTCCATGATCTCGAACACGTCTGAGTTGGTGGAAAGGGGCTGGTTGCCCTAGGCGCAGACAACGGCATGTTGGGCCTCCTGGTTGGGGGGTTTTATAGGAGTTGGAGGGGGAGGGGGGGTCGAGGAGGCGACGACGCTTGAGGGAAAGCGGGTAGTCGAGGATGCAGAGCTTGTCGTTGGAGTACGGGGGGTCGGAGTCGGGGGAGTTATTGTTGGTGTCGTTGGAGGAGTCATAGGGGTCAAAGAGTTGGAGGGGGCCAGTGGGAGGGAGAGGGAGATGGAGGGTTCCATGGGCGGGGTGTTGGGGAAGGAACCCTAACCCTAAAGGTGGTGGAGGTCGGGAGGGGGGTTTGAGGAGGCGGCGGCGCTTGAGGGAAAGTGGGTAGCCGAGGATGCGGAGCTCATTGTTGGAGTGTGGGGGGTCAGAGTCGGGGGAGTTGTTGGTGTTGTTGGAGGAGTCACAGGGGTTGAAGAGCTGGAGGGGGTTGGAGGAAGGGAGGGAAAGGGTTCCATTGGCGAGGCATTGGGGAAGGAACCCTAACCCTAGAGGTGCTAGAGGCTGGGAGGGCTTGAAGAACGGGTGGATGAATGGGGATGGGGATGCGGGAGAGGGAGGGAATCCGGCGGTGGGAAGTAGTGTCGTCTTTCTTGGAGATGAAATGAGTTGGGTTGTTTGAGGCGAGGGGTAAGGTTATGATGAATATGGGGATCATAGTAAAATGAATATAGAAATTTTCCTATTTTTTAAAATTTTTTGACGTTTTCCGTTGGGTTTAATGGAGTAGGGGCATACAGCCTTAGCGAAGTAACTTTATAGTGGCATATACGTAAATATCAAGACCATGTGGGTATATACTCTTACCGAAAGTTTATAGGGGTATATATGTAAAAACCCCAAACATATATTAGGAGAGGTTGAACTAACATGTTGAAAGTTGGTGGTGTGGGATCTAAATAGAATGCGCACACAAACACTAGAAGCAAGATTTTGAGTAGTGTAGGATAAATTAAAAGTTGCACAATCAAGTATAAAAGGCAAATCTCAAAATATGCATAATATGTAAGTGGTTCCCCACCTCGAGTACACCATCTAAGCTTCATAGCTTAGAATTTTTAACCCAATTCCCTCAACCTCGAGAGAATCAATTCTATTAATATGAGGTAATTTACCCAGTTACCTCAACCCAATTACAAAGTTCAGGTTATCATAACCCAAACAACAAGCTATAAGCTTAATACAAATTTAGTACTGGTGTAAGAAAGATAAAATCGTACAACAAAACTTCCTAAGCCTCCTAACAATAATATTAGATATAATTTCCGAAATTGAAAGCCTAAGGATCTAGGTGTACAATTAGATGGACGTGAGATCTAGCACGATCATGGTCTCGTCTCAATAGAGAATGAATGCGAAGAAAGCGTAGAGACAATGTGCTTGTTTTTGTAGAGAAATGGTGGAAGAACTTTCTTTCAAGCATAAGTAATCTCTCTTATGTTTGTTGTATGTAAACTAAGGTTCCAAGGATCCATTTATAGAATTAGGATCATAAGGTCTTGAATATTAGTCATTTGGATTTAAATCTTAACGTTTATAACCTTAAATCAATTATCTTGATGTTCAGATATGGCTCAACGGATAATTGGTACTGGTACTACATGATTGGTATCGGTACCAGTGACTTATAGCTTGTATTTAGGCAATAAAGTCACAAACAGTACCTATTGAAATTGCACTAGAGGGGGGTGAATAGTGAAATTATAGAATATTGTAATACAAAAAATTTAATCACACAATGTACTCAATTATTTTTAGGTGGAAATCCAAGATGGGTGAAAACCACCACCTAAGCCAATCTCTTGACTTAGGATTTTCGATCACAAGGTGATCAATCCACTAACCACACTACTTAAACGAGGGTAGTGTACCTCAATTGCAAATCCCACCTCCGATACCTAAACGGAGGTTTCTCCCTTCAAAATGAAGAGACGGGGACCCGACAGGCCGGATACCCAAAGTACAAAAATTAAGAAGTAAAATAACACCTATAGAGCACCCCAATAATTTAGTTGCTTTCTTATCTACTAAGCATGAAAAGAACTCCCTGAAGATTTGCAGAACGGAGTGAGCCGGGAGTATAGATTTGCCCTTTGATCAGAGTATTAGCACAGCACAAGGGCAAGATGGAGCTTAGAGTAGTGAGCAAGAGATTTTTCTAATGGAATTGTATCTCAAGAGTTGTGTGTTGCCTAAGAGGAGTTGTAGTCTATTTATAGGCAAGTTTGGAACCTTCAAGAACACTTGGGAGAGCTTTTCTAGCCGTTGGAGACAAATCCCAAGAGTTTAGGACGAAATCCACACAAAATCAGGGCAATGATGAGTCTGATAGCAATATCAGACGTCTAATTATATGGTCAGACGTCTTATAGGACGTCTAATTATGATTCTGGTCGTCTAATACTGTAGGCCATCCAAGACAGACTTCATTGGATCAAGAGAAGGACGTCTGATATTTTCACATAAGACGTCTGATTATGTTATTGGACGTCTAATGAAGGGTGGATTCGTTCATGTTTTCATCAGATTCAAATAGGGTTCTAGGTTTAGAGGATGAGACGTCGTTATGGACGTCTGAGGACATCACCAGACATCTGAAAACCTAAGGACTCTTCACCACTTCTTCTGTTAAAAGATTATGTGGCCGTAAAGAGATACGCACAGAAAATCATGGCCAACGGCTCAAAGGCAGACGTCTGGAGGTGTGTCAAGACGTCTGGGAATTCATTTTTGCCTAAGTTTAGTCTAACGGTTAGTCTGAGGACGTCTGGGTAAAGAATCAGACGTATTTGTAAGTTTATCGACGTCTGAAGGTGAAGTCCTTCGACTGATGTTTATGAGGAGACAAACCAAACACAGAACTCTTTGAAATTAGACGTCTGAGATACTTGTCAGACGTCTTAAACTGGAAAATCAAACGTCTGACCATTGTTCTGGACGTCTGATAAAGGTATGAGTGTTGGGTTTTCGTTTCTAATTTATCCTAAGTGTAGAGAGCCTAAGTTAGCTATTTATAGGTTATGTTTGGGGGCTCTTTACAATATTTCTAAACTCAAATAAAATGAAAATTACAACCTTTGAAAGTTTACATGAAAAAGCCTAAGACCTAATACTTATGCTACTCGTCTTCACGCTTTTAATCTCCCATCTTGGAAAGCTTTTTGAAATCCTGCAAATATGTTATTACAGAGAAAAAACAATATGCTACGCTTTATTTTTTATTTCATTTTCTTCATTTTGTAAAATCATCAAAATATTATATACGAGTGGTTGAACTAACACCTATGTGGTATCAGTACTAAGTATGAGTATTGGTACTCATTGCCTCCAAATTTGGGTTTTGAACAATTAACTTAAATCTGTAACCCATGGGTACCGGTACTAAACTTTAGTACTGGTACTTGTTAGGTGTAGGTTTAGTTCTTTATCAAGAATCAACAATACCCAAACATATAACTCACTTGTACCGGTATGAAAGTTTAGTGCTAGTACTTATGGGTTATAGTAAGCACCTTTTAAACATAAATTCAATTTGATTGTTAGTTTTCTTTCACAAATATCTTAAACATTAGGCGTTAACCATTAAAATCATAACACATGTTTTGGATGGTTAACACCTATTTTGGTAACACCGGTTCTAAATGGTGTTAACAAAGCATGTGTTAACTTCGTAACTCCTCTACACCCAAACTCCATTCTACAGAAACTGGTGTTAACATCAGCTCAAGTAAACACCATAAGAGTTAACATTATAGCTTAACACTAGTTTAAGTAAATGGAAATTGGTGTTAACATCACCCTACAAGTAAATAGAAATGGGGTTTAACACTAGTTTCACATCTCGTAACACCAATTTCCTAACCCGTGCAGTAAACTAGCCCTGAAAGAACGATCTTTTTGATAAAATGTACTAGGAAATTAATCGAATGGAGATTCAGGGATTCTTCACGGGTAGCAGACATGGGACATTTGAGAATGGCAGCAAGTGTTTCTCGAATTTTAGAAGAGCAGGCCAACATATTGACTGCAGCCATATCTGAAAAAGTTGTGGATGCTATTAGTGAATTGAATAATGAAGGATCACCAGGTCCTGATGGTGTTTAAGTCTTTTTCTACAAAGAACTGTGGAATTTGCTAGGTGAGGAGGTGATGGAGGTTATTAGGGAATTTGAGAGAGGCAACTATGGTTTTGATAAGATAAACCGATCACATCTTTTCCTTCTACCAAAGAAACAAGGCGCGGATAGATTTTCTGAGTGTAGACCTATTGCACTCTCGAACTCCATCTATTTGGTGGTGAGCAAAGTCTTGGTGAATAGACTGCGGACTATCCTACAAGATCAAATTCTTCCTGTTCAATTAGCATTTCTTCCTAATAGATCTCTACAAGAATCTTTCATCATGGCTCAGGAGATGGTGAGTGGGTGGCACAGGAGGAAATGCAAGGCCTTTATGTGGAAAGTGGATTTCCGAAAGGCTTATGATTCTGTTTCATGGCCTTACTTGTGGGAGGTATTCAAAAGAAGAGGCTTCCAACCTTTATGGATTCGATGGATGAAGTTGTGCATTACCACTACTTCCTTCACCCCCTTGGTTAATGGTAAGCCCTGCGGGGCATGGATACAACCACAATGCAGAGTTAGACAAGGGTGCCCACTTGCTCCATTGGTGTTTAACCTTGCACTTGATACTCTAGCTAGATACACTTGCAGGTTATCAGAGGTTGGTATAATCAGAGGCTATTCCATCTTTAGTAGGAGGGCCATGGCTCCAGTACTCTAGTATGCCGACTTTACTGTTTTCTTTGTAGAAGGGACTAAACTTGAAGCTCAAGCTTTGCGGCATATGGTTATGATCTTTGGAGATATATTAGGTCTGAAATTGAACGGGAAAAAATCATCCTTGGTCTATTTTGGGCTTAATGATCAGGAGTAAGTAGCATTATCTTCTATATTGGGCACTCCACGCACTACACTTCCAATTAAATACTTGGGGCTGCCTCTGAGATGCTCCAAGTTGAGGAAGAGTGATTGGAATGTTTTGTTTGACAATTTCTATTAAGTTAGAAAGTTGGAACAGTCGGTATCTGTCCAAGGGAGGAAGACTTATTTTATTGAATTCTATTATTACCTCCATTTCGGTCTTCTGGTTCTCCATTTTCAAAGCCCCTAAATCCATCTGGAAGTGCATTGATGTGATGCAAAAGTGGTTTTTCTGGAAGGGTGTGCGTCATGAAGGAAGATTTATGCAACCTTTGAAGTAGGAACAGCTATGTTTGCCCACGGAATATGTTGGTTGGGTATAAAATCTCTTAAGGAGTTCAATGAGGCATTGCTAATCAAGTGGGCAATTAAACTCCTTAATGGTGAAGAGAAGTTGTGGACTGATCTCATTAAGGGGCTATAGCAGCTCCAACAGTGTTTTGAATAGACTATGCCCATCAAAGCCATCTCCTTTTTGGCTGTCTGTAATACAAGCCTTAAAAAATAATTGGCAGGTACTGCAACCAGTTCTAGGGAATGGCAGCTCCTTCAGCTTCTGGCAGGAGTGGTCTTCGCTGGGTGTTCTGAAGGAGGCTTACCCGAGAGTGCATGCGGCTGCTGTAAATAAGGATGGTCTGGTCTGCAGCTACTGGTCTGATAAGGAGTACTGCTGGCAGTTCAGTGGGGTTGAAATGGGCAGGGAAGGTACCCGACTGTGGGAGGAGAAGATGTGGCTGATGTCAGACTTGCAAAGTTTCAGACCATGGGCTGGATTGGAAGACAACTACATGTGGGATGGCATTTACACAACAGCCCGTGGCTATGGGAAGATAATGGGCATATCCAGAGCTGCAGAGATTGATCTAATTGGCAAGAAGTTATGGCTATTGAAAATTGCACTCAAAGTTCAAATTTTCCTTTGGTTGTGCAAGAGGGAGGGCTTGATTACAGGGGACTTGAGACATAGGAGGATGGGTAGTGCTCTGCAAGTTTGTTCCCTATGTGGGTTACACACCGACAGCTTGGGTCACATATTTTCATCATGTCTGATAACAAATGCAGTTTAGAGAAGAATATGTCGAGAACCACTTCCTATGTGGGATTCTTTGTGGCAAAATTTCTTACTACGAGATAAGCCACACATGCACATGGCAGCGATTTTATGGTGTGTATGGAGGGCAAGGAATGAGTGTTTGTTTTAGGAGAGACTAGTGTGTGTTGAGCAAATTGTAAATGAGTGCTGATCCCTCATACATATATGGGGATCTATGTAGTAATGATCCCATTTTTTTTTAATATGATAAATAAAAGCCCTCTCGGATTGCTATCGTAGTACGATAGCAATCCTTTCAGTTTCAAAAAAAAAGAAATTAATCAAATGATCGTAATGTTTATCTTAGTTTATCTGGAAGTGATTTTTACGATCTAATTTTGATTATTAATTGGGAGGTATACATTCTAAGGAATAATAAAGGCCTATTCTATTCAATTTGAATTCTTGAAAGATGTCTTGAAAATCTTTTATTTTCGTCAACCTCATAAAAGTTATTTACTATAAAGTTACAGCTTGTGTAAGGACTAAGGATGATTTGACGGACTACTTTGATATCACCATTGGTCTGCATCAAGGATTGACTTTAAGCCCTAATCTCTTTGCCTTGGTCATGGATGAGTTGACGAAGCATATGCAAGCTGAGGTGCCATGGTGTATGCTTTTTGCTGATGACATTGTGTTGATTGATGAGACAAGAGACAGAGTGAACAGAAAACTTGAGCTTTGGAGGGAAGCTCGGGAAGCTAAAGGACTACACCTAAGCAGGACGAAGACTGAGTATATGGAATCCAAGTTTAGTAGTAGAGGGAACAATGAAGGGATGAATGTAAAAATTGGAGAAGAGAGCATTCCAATGAAAGATGCTTTTAAGTACTTGGGATCCATTTTCCAATAAGATGGTAGAATTGATGGAGATGTTACACAGAATTAATGCAGGGTGGTTGAAATGGAGGGGTGCATCTGGTGTTTTCTGTGATAAGAGGGTTCCTTTAAAAGTCAAAGGAAAGTATTATCGAGTTACGGTAAGACCAACCATGCTGTATGGTTCTGAATGTTGGGCTATCAACTATAAGCATGTGCAGAAGATGTTTGTGGCAGAAATGAAGATGTTAAGATGGATGTAGTCATACAAGAAAGGATCGTATTTCAAATGAGATTATTCGAGAAAAGGTTAGGGTGGCACCAATAGAGGATAAAATGAGAGAGACACCTAAGATGGTTTGGACATTTGCAAACAAGGCCATTGAATGCTCTAGTTAGGAGATGCGAGAAGTTGGAGGTTGAATCTGCTAAGAGGGGGCAAGGAAGACCAAATAAGTGTTGGAAGTAAACTATTATGTATGATCTTAATCACTTTAATTTAAGTCCTGAAATGGCTCAAAATCGCTCTATGTGGAGGCAAAGAATTCATATAGCCGACCCCACTTAGTGTGGGAAAAGGCTTAGTTGTTATTGTTGTATTGCCTCCTCTCCATCTTCCTTTGTTTGCCTTGCTTTCTTGCAATCTCCATTAGAATCTAAACTTTAAAATATCATTCAATTGCAAACATTAATCTAATGTAATTTTGTTGATACCAAAATAAGACGTGGAACATAGTTCCAACAAGTAATGGTGGATGAGCTTTTGCTTGAGTGATTTCTTCCCTCTGAAGAAGGTTTTCAGGGGAAAATCCTTAGGTTTTTTTTTGTATTTGGTGTAGAAAAAAAGGGACGAGAACAAGGGTACCAGACGTTGGTCTAGGACCGTCACTCTAGTACTAAGAAGAAATGAGAGATTTAGTTTATTACGAAACCTTAATCCTTAATATATAGTGGATTTGGGAAAAATAGAGAGAGGTTCACATACTATAAGAAAATAAAAATATACAATAAAATAATTCTCAACGTTCTCTAAGGACAATGTTCGAAAGAAGACTTTGTGATTTCAACTTTGCTGATCTAACTCTTAATCATACATGATCCCAAAATCTCTATTCCCTATAAGACTCCTTTCATCATGAATTCAATTAGGTCTCAGTCTTTTATGAATAATTTAAAAGATTGCTATTTCTTTCCGGATTAGGAACTATAATCAATGACAATCAATTAAAGCTAGTGATCATATACAAATTGAAATATTATATCTACTATCTAGAATCATTTCTACTAGTTGATCTACTATCCATACTTGTCTGATGTAGCCTTTGTATGAGTAATTCTAATAGCACAAGTGGGCCCAAAGGAACATATATATTTAGTCAATTTTTATTTATTTAGATCAATGGAGAAGACACATCTAATTGATGCACTTATTACATAATTAGATGGATTGCCAAGGACATATAACTCCAATACCTTTTCCCCTTCCTCTTTAAATCTCTAAAACATCCACGGTATAACTTGTCAAGTTTGATGATGCCAATTTTTTTTATCATGATCAACTTTTAAGCACCTTGTAAATTCTATTCATGCTATTGATGATGAATGTGATTAGATATCAGTCTTTAATGCCATAGGAAAGAAGAGAATGTGAGGAGGCATTAAGGGGAGGTGAATGTATCTTGGTTTTATCACAAACTTTAATATGCACGATAATAACATTTTGCAATAATGGCATATAATAAATTTATATCCATAGGAATTTGTGTTTGTATTTATGTTTCTTTAGAAAGTGAAACAAGTTAGATAACTTTAGGAGACTGTTTTGGAATCAGTGTTCAAGATGCTGACGGCATGCCATTGATATGGTGGGTTTTGGGCAGAGGGTCATATCGACATGCAAAAGTTGTCGATATGTAGGTATGTCGATCGTATTGACGCCTGTGTTGACTGTGTTGCTACTGTTGCTCTTGTGGCTACTAGCGATGGCTTAAGATGGTTCAGAGTGGTTGCGCAAGCATTAAGGTGAGTGGTGATGGTGGTGGACGGTGGTGGTGAATTCATTCGTGGTGTGGCTCGTGAGGAGGGAGGAGAGGTGTAGGTTTGTTGGGCCACATAGAGGAGAGGTGTTGGGTCTGTTGGTGGAGTAAGGTGGTGGGTTACGACAGGGAAGGAGATAAGGTGAGGAAAGGGAATAAGATGAGGTTGTTTGGTGAAGGAACACGATAGGTGAGGGTCTCGTTGGGAAGGAAATACGTAAGGAGACTTCATAAAAAATGCATATAAAATTAATCTTACGGTTCTGATGTACACACATCTAATTGACTTAAAATGTCTATTTATACATGTTTCTAGTGTCATGAAGCATATATGCATTATAAATATTGCATGACATTCATCATCACGCATTTAGGTTAGATTATATAAATTTTTTGTTAATTCTCCCTTTTTGTGGTTAGGGAACAGAGCAATATTTATCGGGGTCTCGAATTGAAGATTCAACCGTACAGATCTGATCAGGGTGACGATCGGAGTTCAACGCTTCCAAGATTGCCCCAATCGGACTTTCGTAGTATCATATAGCATCATATGCGGTCCGAGAAAGATCAGAGGTCAAGGACCAAGGTGGTGTTAAATCCGTACCTCAAATGACAAATCCAACCGCATGAATGGGTTCGAATCGATGATCGTAGCCCAACGATACGAAAATCGGTCCAATCTGACATTCGTGACACTATTGACAAGCAAAAGAAGATGGATGGCTCAGACTATGCCACGTGGCATCATCCCAACCACCTATGGCCATCCACAGCACCCTTCCCCTTAAAGAGGCAAATCAAGATCTGCACTCAGCCGTTGGATCTTGATCCAACGACCGAGAGAGCGCGCGGAGGAAATCCAAAATTCGCCTCAAATGAGCTCATGGTGCAGTGGTCGAGAGATTCCACACGAAGAGGGTGACGCGCGTTCGAATCCCGCTCGCCTCAAATCAAAGCGTGAGGATTGAGCGGGCGAAATTCGCCTATTGGATGGCGATTGTGTAGCAGTAGGAGTGGCAATGCGGTACGTGGAGAGGCGTGGATCGCGCACGTGCTCAATGATGTTAGATCGAACATGCCATCACACGTGAGCACGCTTAACGCTCGAAGAAGCGACGCTTGAGGATCCTAGGTTGTCCGATCTCTTGATCGGACGGTTGAGATCACGTGGACGTGGGCGCACGTGCAGAATGGCTGAAGGAGAAGAGGTGCGCCTTCACTGACGTTCACCTACAGTGACGGTTATATTCATCATTAAAGACCTCAGCATTTATTTTCTAAGCTTTGTAAAAAGACATCTATGCCCCCATTTTCACAACTATAAAAGGGGACCCTTACCACCTCATTTGTCATCTCTTCGCCTCTTCTCTCACCCCTTTCAAAGCTCTATGAGTTTGTCCCAAACATGGGATGGTCCATTAGAGTTAAAAAGATAATTTTTCCATTTTCTTACCTCTGTTTGTGGAGCATCCCACGGTTGTCCTCTCATTGCCATTCGGGAAGCGGATCCCGCTGCGACGTCGCCCTGCTTCGTCCTCCGTCTTTGTCCTCTTTCATCCAGCATCTCACCACCCTCATCTGGGAGTTCCATTAACGCGGCTCGTCCTTCAAGCAGCCGTTGAGGAGGATAACTTCTCATCACCTTCTCTTTTATCGCTTTCTAGTATAGATTTCCTGCTTTTTAGTATAGCAATTAGATGTAATGAACCTGAATCCATGGTTATGAAATATTTGTTTATTCTCTCCCTATTTTCTCTTTATTTGTATTATTCTCTCTATCTTCTATTAATTATTCTTTAAGTAGATAGCTAGTGTAGATTTAATTCGACCATTTAATCTACTTCGTGACAACAAATATAAACGTGTTTTTTGATTAAACGTTTGCCTCTCCGTATTCGACTCGGGGCCTACAAGAGTTTTGGTTAAATTACCTGTTAAATGGATTTTTACGTGACCACAACGACAGGGTTTTCAAACTTAAATCTCTTAGCATAGAAATCACGTTCAATGGGTTCTCACTAACAGACTTTTTTTATAAAAGCTCATAAAAATTAATCGCACTATTTGCATTGATGGATAGCTTTATAAAAAATTCAATCGAATGTTTCTCACAGGCGAACATCTTTATAAAAATTAATAAAAAATACTAATCATATAGTTCCTACTGTCGAGCATCTTTATAAAAAATTTATAAAATATTAATCGCATGGTTTACATCAATGGACATCTTTATAAAAATCGTAAAAAATTAATAAAATGCTTCATGCCTATCGACATTTTTATAAAAAATTCATAAAAAATTAATCTCACGATTCACATCGATTGACACCTTTATAAGAAACCCATAAAAAATTAATCAGACATTTCGCATCAATGGGCATCTCTACAAATAATCCTATAAAAAGTTAATTGAACATTTCACATCAACTTTCATCTTTATAAAAAATTATTAGGAAATAAAATTGGAGATTCTATATCCTTATTTAGTCTTTTCTATTTTTAGTAAGTTAATTGGTGTTTCCATGTATACCCTTTCCCCTCTCTATTTAAAGAGGGTTAGGACTTCTTTTTATCAATAACAATTATTCTTTCACCTAAAATCTCTACATGGTATTAGAGTAATCGATTTTGATGGCCTAGGGTTTAGAAGAAGATTTAGAGGAGGCCCTCTGGCAGCGTCGCCAGTCTCTGGCGAGCCATCGAAGAGGTTCTCCCCTCTCCCCAAATCTCTCCTGTTCTTCTCCTCTCACTACTGCTGCTGGGTACTTGCTGTCGGCTAAAAAGGGCTCGCCGGCGTTGCCTCCGGCTACTTATCGCAGTCAACCTTGGAGGGGTGCATCGTCGACCCATCATCGACTGATCGTAACCCCTCCGGTCACCATTGGTCATTAGAGTCATCGTCGGCAAGCCAAAAAGGCTCCAACGCCATCGGTTAGCGTCGAGGATCAAATCAGAGACATGGCGGAACTATGGGATCGAGCCACGAGGTTTGCGGAACAAGATAACTCATTTTTCTCTCGTAGCCAATTGGCGGATGGATATGGGGACGATTTCTATTCCCCTGATGACAAGAAAACCCCAGAAGAGATTGCTCCTATATCCATTCTCGATGGTGGCCGCTTCAACAAGTGGAAGGCAAACTTTCAGGATCAAAGGAATGAAAGGTCCAACAAAGGTCGGAATAACGGGCCCGCCAGCCTAGGTAGGACTTTTTTGAAGAGTACACTCCCCTGGCTGTGAACCAGGTGGACGTGTTGGCGGTGTTGTCCACTGATAAAACCTCTTACCCCTACCAAAGCCTCTCAAGAAGAAGGCCGACTTGGGGCCTTAATGCAAGTATCACCATGCTCGAGGGCATGCCATGGAAGATTGTTGGGATTTGCATGACCAAATTGAGTCTCAGATTTGGCACAACTTGGCACATTTCGTTAAACGAAATGGAAGTCAAGATAAGGGCAAAAGACACATGGAGGGTACAAAAGAGTATACCACAAGGAGAAGCTTCAACAGCTTCGAGGGGTAAATATGGTCTTCTTAGCTGATTAGGAGCTGGACAAATCCGTGGCTTATCAGGTTGAGCAGAGGATATCTCTGCGACTTCCCCCTATGGAGTATCATCGGTAGGTCTTAGCGGCGATAGTAGCACAACCCCAAAACACCCATATGCCCTTGATCTTCCTCTACCTAAATCAACAACCGAGGAAGTCAAGGTCATTTTTGGGGTAAACGTTGTTCCCAGTCCATAGGCCACCCATGCCGAAGGGGCACCCCGAGATGTTTTCCCTACCCTTCAATAGTGAGAAAGGAGCATTGTCAGGTAGGTGGCTTCGAAGCTCTTCTCTACTTTACCGGACCCGACAGCCCAAACGAATCCGCTTTTTGTGATTCTTCTGCTGGCGGGACAGCTCCAACTCAGGCTCCTTGTTAACGAGGGCAGTGCGGTAGATGTCTTATTCTAGAAAATACTATTAAGGATGGGGTTTAAATAAGAACACCTCTCCTTAGCCTACCCGGTGGTGGGGTTTAGAAACCATAAGGTGATGCTCAAGGGAAAAACCAGTTTGCCTGTGTCTATTTGCGATGGGGACAAGCATTTGTATCGAACGGACGACCACATTCATCGTGGTTGGCTTAGCGGCAGCATTATATGGCATCATTGGCCGCTTAACAGCCCATATCTTCCTGGTTATCTTTTCTTCATATTTCCAATTTATACTCTTTCACACTCCTCGTGGAGTAGGAATAGTGCACGGGGATAATCCGTCGAGCACGAGCTTCTGCGATTGAGTTGGAGCGATCCATGGAGCCAAGGCCCCCGAAACCACATAAATAGGGAAAAAGGACTTAGATCTAAGGCTTTTCAGCAAGAAGTGAATATGACCAATCCCTCAGCGGCTTCGGAAGTTCAGCCAGGCTCTTTAGCTATGGCCATATAGTTATATCCTGATGTAAAGGACAAGCTCATTTGAGTCGGAGCGGGTCTTGATCCCTCTGAAGTCCAAGAATTGCTGCTCTTATTAAGGGCCAGTGCAGATATATTTGCTTGGCTCGCCAATGACTTGCTGGGGGTCTATCTGTCTCTAATTCATCACTGTCTCAATATTCAGGCAGACACCCGAGCGGTGAAATAAGCTTGTCGGCACAAATTAGTAGAGCAATGGCAAGTAGCTGAGGCAAATGTGAAAGCTTCTAGAGGTTGGATTCCTTGAAAAAATCCCTATACCCTGCATAGTTATCTAATGTAGTCATGATCAGAAAGACGAATGGCAAGTGGTGGATGTGTGTAGACTTCACAAACCTAAATGAAGCCTACCCCAAGGATGAATTCCCCCACCAAGGGTCGACGCTGTTGTGGATTCATGTAGTGGCTAATCTCACATGTCTTTCCTGGAAGCCTACAGTGGATACCACCAAATAAGTTTAGCTCCAGTAGATAGACCTCATACTTCATAACTAATAGGGGTCTATTTCAATATAGAGTCATGCCTTTTGGCTTAAAAAATACTAGAGAAACTTAACAATACCTTGTAAACATGATTTTTTTTTAATTGGAAAATCATTTGAAGTGTATATCGATGACATGTTAGTGAAGGAATTCAATTTCCCTTAGCATCTCGCAAATCTCGTCGAGGTGTTCTGTCTTGAGGAACACCCGACTTTGCTTAAATCCTGAGAAGCGTGTTTTCGACGTTTCTTTGGGAAAATTTTTAGGGTTTTTAGTCTCTAATTGCGAAATAAAGGCCAATCTTGACAAAATCCAGGCGATCATGGCTCTGACGCCACCAAACACTCTTAAAGGCATACAGTCGTTAATTAGCAAGATCACCTCTTTAGGTCATTTCTTGTCTCAATCTTTCGACAAATGTCTACTATTCTTCGAATGTATTAAAAAGGGTAAAGGTTATACAACCGCCCATTGGACCCCCCACTGCCAAAAGGTTTTGGAGGTAAAGAACGCCCTTCAATGCCCTCCAATTTGACGGCTCCTAAGGTTGGGGAATCTTTATTCCTCTATTTAGCGGCATCTATGTCTGCCGTCAGTGTCGTTTTATTTAATGATTGGGAAGGGGGTAACGGCCAGTATATTTCGTCAGTAAAACCTATCAAGGCATGGAGACCAAATACACTGTTATCGAGAATCTTGAGTTAGCACTGGTGATTGCCACTAGAAAGTTATGCACATACTTCCAAGCCTACTCAATAGTAGTCTTATCTGACTATCCTCTACGCCGGATGCTGCATAGACCCACGGGATCTGCCTGGTAGATAAAGTGGGCATGGAGTTGGCGGAGTTTGAAATACCAGCCAAGTCAATCAAAGGCTAAGTTTTGATGAATTTCGTGCAAGAATTCATAGATCCAGATGCTTGCCTCACTCTACCCTGGAAGTTGTATGTAGACGGCTCTTCTATGGCAACCGGGTCTGGGGTTGGCATAGCCCTGATCGCCCCATACGGTATTGCTCATAAATATGCCATCAAGCTTATTTTCCCTACCTCCAACAACGTGGCTGAATACGAGGTCATTTTAGCCGACATCTGGGTGGCCAAGTCAAAGGGCGCTTCATCATTGGAGGTATATACAGACTCCTAGTTGGTAGCTAACCAAGTAAACAGTGAGTACCAAGCTAGGGATCTAAATATGATTCTATATGTCGACAAAGTCAAGGAGTTGTCAGATTTCAAGACCGTTTCGGTCAGTCGAGTACCTTGGTCCGACAACCTTCTAG
Organism: Thalassia testudinum; assembly: GCA_037157565.1. Taxonomy (NCBI): domain Eukaryota; kingdom Viridiplantae; phylum Streptophyta; class Magnoliopsida; order Alismatales; family Hydrocharitaceae; genus Thalassia; species Thalassia testudinum. The sequence goes on from JAZHRO010000015.1 coordinate 10,208,753, forward strand.
CAGATGCTTTAGCTCGCCTGGCGTTTGCGATCCCGTTATAGCAAGAAGAGGACATATGCCTCCAAATGCTAAATGTGCCAACGGTGCTCCTTCCCAGAACATTCGTGATATAACAACCCATATCTTGGATGACGCCTATCATACAATTCTTGAATATTGGCGAGTTACCCTCCAAGGAGCCACAACTCAAGGCATTCCACCTTAAAGCATCTAGGTATACCTTGATTGGCGGACAATTATATAAGCAGGGATATTCCTCCCCCTATTACGTTGCCTCACATAGGAGTCATAAGCCCTTTAGGAAGCCCACGATGGCATCTGTGGCAACCACAAGGTGTACAGGACACTCCTGGCTCGACTATTTCAGTTGGGGTACTTCTGGCCTCAGATGAAACAACATTGAAACATTAGGACATCCTGCAGGTGTCGCAACACCTGCCTCTTCAACATAAGGGCACTACTTGAAGAGCTCGCTTGAGTCGGGTTCTCCCGGCTGGGTAAACCACCTTGCTGGGTTCCTTCCAACATTGACCCTCTTACCTCCCCAAAGGTTTGTCCTATAAGCCCAAAGCCTCCTTGACCACGAGGGTCCACCAGCTTCCTCGCCCCTGTTGCGCTCTACCTGTAGTGTGGCCACTCGAAAATGCTGTCACCCAAAAAACCTCCCGAAGTTGTCACCTCCTGTGCCACCTTTGCAAAGGTGCTTGGAGGTCCAGTTGTAGGGATGGGTAGGCCGGAACTTCCCTTCTCAGCCACCATGTTAGGAACTTGACATGGGGAGACAGGTAATGTGGTGTGCTTAGACTGGCCAGGTGGGGCTGAGGTGTCCGTTATTTTAATCTAGCCAGAACTTGAGGACCTGGGCACTACTGCCTCTTTTATTGGGGTCGCTATGGCGGGCCCTCTCCTCAAGCACTTAAGGGGGACCTCCTTCATATCGTTGTCTGCTGACTCTTTCCTTTTTCCCGCCTTAAGGCCGGAAGATCCGCTTCCCTCACCTCGCTCTTTGGGCTTGTCTTGTGCCTTCCCCTCGCCTTAACCCATTATGAGATGAGCTCCCAGGTCGTCGCCTTGGAGTATCTGGACGAGCAAACCACCTAAAAACTGGAGAAAGACAAAAAGGTCATTATTTAGATTCTTAGGAAAAATGTATTATCTAAAGTTATTACCCTTTAACTTACATGGTGTGGGATAAGAATCAGCCACCCATGACAACGCCACCAACACATCAGCTCGCCTCAATTCTGACTGGGCTGTAGGCCCAAAATTCATGACTTTTTCGGCATCATTAGAAGCATCCGGGTCAAGTTCGTGTGCATTAGGCAGGAGGTCTTTCTCAGGCGGACCCTGCCATTTACTAGGAACGTCTAATTTCTCCACACTGTGAAGAAAGAAAAAGTGGCGATCCTGCCTTTTCAGACTATTTGCAGGTCAGTTATCCTATACTTTGTCCGTTAGCTGTAAAGGGTATAGGTTCTGGATGATGGCTTTCCCTTCTTCGCTTTAAGAGGCATTAATGCAAAAGGAGGCAGAATAGCCCTATCCGGGGGTGGATTCCCAAGTGAAAACAAATGATGGTAAAGGCGTTAAGGACAGACCAGTAGTTAAGGCTAAGCTGAGAGGGGGCAACCTAGTAGTAGTCGAGGAAGGAGGTAAGAAAAGGGTTTAATAGCACACGAAGGCCATTCTCTATGGCGTATTTACAAGTAATAAAAAAATCTTGCCCACCACAGGCCGGTTATGGACCCCGCATGTTGGAAACGGATGTGGTCGAGCCCATAAGCCATCAAAAATTCCTGAATGGTTGACTTGCTACGAAAGTTTGAACTAAAATCATATAATCACCTCGTCTTAGGCGATATCCTCAAAGAGGAAGAGGTGGACTCACCTTTCCCTGCAAGGCCTGACATTTTCTTCGTAGAGAGAAGAGAACTCCGGTGACCTTACTCTATAAGCGGCAGCCCTCACGTTGCTAGGGTTCGCAAAGCTTTCGTGCGCAGAAGGCTCATGGTAAATGGGGTGGGGTAAAGCATTTACTGCCTCCCTGCACCCCTATTTATAACCTCGTGTGAAAGGATTTCAATCTAATCAAATCCCTTCATCATTGCAGGCATTAAATGCCCTTGCGTGTGTATCATTTCATCGTGATTTGTTTCTAACAGATGGCTGACTGGTTGTTGCGATATTTAAGGCAAATATTCCTCATGATTATGGCAATTAATGCTAATCTTGTCTCACAAAATGACAAATTAGTGCTCACAATGATTGACCACCACTCACGGAGGATAATGCTTACATCGCATTTCTTCCCAGGATGTTGGCCTCTTAAGGCTGACAGGAACTCAGGTGGTGATGTGCCTAAGTTCCCTCCAATGAGTAGTGGTGCTCATACTACTCCATTAATGGCACCTTGCTCGCCTAAAACTTAACTGTACACCTCCTACAAATGACTATCCGGACTAAAAATTAGCTGGCATATCATTGGGGGCACCATCCATGCAAAGTTTTAATATACTTATTACTCTCTTAGCAGCATGAGCTAGCTAGAGAGTGGGGGCATCTGATGAGGGATAAAAAACACTCTTAATTAAAACTTCGCACAATACTTAAGAGATTCGGTTGCCCGGTGTCTCGGTAAACCTGGCTACCTGGTTACTTAGCATCCTGGCAGATCCTAACGGATCTGACTAATCAAGGATTCATCGTATCTTACCCGATGCCAGGATCTCAGCATCTTGGTGGATCTGGCTAATGAAGGATTCATCGAATCTGACCCGATCCCAGGATCCGACAACCCACCTAAGGACCCAGTTGACCGAATTTGAAGAGGTGGTTGTTATGACGGCATGAGCACTAACGGCCCGCGTCAGTCGCTCACTTAAATGCTATAAATAGCCACAGTAGGAGAAGCGACGACTGCAAGATCTGTTATGAGAAGTGGTTTTGTATTATAAATACTGAGATGAAATAGCTTTGAATTTTTATGCAATCAGAGAGAGAGAAGCTACAGTGATTGTACTACCTACGAAGGCATAGTGAAATATTGGGAGACCGCTCTCCCCCTAGACGTATACCTCTTTGGGTGGAACTGGGTTACTAATTCTCTGTGTGATTGCTCTATTGATTCTGAGTTGAGGCTCCTACCAATAGGACTTCGATTAAGCGGTGTCGCTAGCTAGACGAGCCCCCTTCGATGAAGATCCAACCGGTTGGTTGTCGCTGGCAATGCGGAAAGGGCCCAGTGTTGCCACTCAGCAGTGAGTTTAGGTCGATTTTTTGGAGGGGTTCCTCTTGGTTTTAGGGCTATCCAAGGGACTTCTCGATTCCCTTGGCTTGTGGGCTACCGATTCGTGACTAACCGGTGGTTTGCCACCTCACCGAAGTTTTGCCAGAATCTACGTGTGGCATCCGAGGTTGGTTCCTCCTCTCATGGGGAAGGAGGTCAAGGGAATTTCAAGAATCCCTTCTTTTGTCTGATTGCCAAGTTCGATGGGTCAAACTATGCTCTATGGGCTCAATCGATCCTTAATGTGGTTGAGGGTCATGATAGGAAACGAAGCCCACTAAAAAGACTGGAAAGAATGCTATATGGAAGGACGATGTCATGGTTAGGGTGTGGATCATGAACACTGTAGTCTAGTGCATAGCCACAAAGATAATGTATTACAAGACTCCTAAGGAGATGTAGGATGTCTTCCGCCTCACATTCTCAGGACAAAAATGTAGCTAGAATACTGTAGTTTCACCATGAGATTGCCTACATGAGGCAAGATAGGTGACCCCTGGTCTAATACTATTTTAGCCTCAAGTTTGTATTCGAGAGGCTCAATGCCTATACCCTTGTGTGCTCATGCATGTCACAGAAGCTCTACAGGGCCCAAATTATGGTCGAGCACTTTCTTGCTGGTTTGGATCCTATGAAGCTGCGAGGTCATAGATGCTGACATTACTTAAGATCCCCACCATGGAGGAAGCCTACAATAGATTGAGCAAGCTAGATGTTTCTTTTTCACTTGCTAGGTAGTAGGAGCACACCTCTGGATTGGCTGTGGCCTCGGGTAGAGGACAAAGAGGTTGTCCATCGACTTATAAGCGTGGCCGCAGGCATAATGGCCAAGGGCATGCCAGATCTCAGTGCATATACTGTGGCAGACTTGGACATGTGGAGTCATGCTAGACCAAGCATAGGAGGCCCGCCAACACTTTCTAGGCAATGATCAAACAAGAGGTGACTCCTGAGCTTGCCCTCAGCACTCAAGTTGAGTTTGATGGCTTGGTCCAGAGGATCTCCTAGATCTCTTTAGGACCTTAGGCCGCTACTTCTGGGCATGGTGGTACTGCAGCTGCGGCTACGACATCAAGTATTAATCTTACTTTTTACATATTTAGGGTCGATATAGATTGGCTGGTAGACTCTGGTGTCTTTCGTCGCATTTGTGGCAAAGCATAACAGTTCAGTAGTCTGCATCTTGACACCTCTGGGTGGACTATTGTTGTTACTAATGGTAGGAACTCCCTTGTCATTGGGCAGAGGGAGATTCAGCTTGCCCCTCTTTTCCAGCTCTAGAATGTATGCTCTTGAGTTTCCTTTGAACTTGTTTTTTGTCGGTTGCATTATTAAGGAACTTCACTACTATGCCATTTTTGATGCCATGACTCTTGTATTTCAAGATATACTGATGGGGCATGTGATTGGCTGTGGTTGGGGGGAAGAGGGGTCTACCGCTTAGAGCATGCTCTGTATGCAGGTCATACAATGTCATCTTCTGGAGGAGCATCAAGTTATTTATGATCTTCGCTTTGGTCACCTTCCTTTGCAGAAGTTGAGACAAGTTATTCACCAGATCCTATGTACAACTATCTTTCAGTGTGAAACCTGTTAGCTTGGGAAACACTACAGGAGTCCTTCTTGAGTCGACAATGGCCTAGTTTTGAGTCCTTATTTTAGTTACATTTTAATGTTTGGGGTCCTAGTCATTCCCCTGATTGGCTGGGCCATTGTTTCTATCTTATGGCTGTTGACTTTTCTCGTCTTTCCTGAGTTTTTCTTTTGATGTCCAAGTCTTAGGTGGGACCTATAATCAAACATTTTCTAGTTAAAATAAAGAATCATTTTGATGCTCATGTCAAGATTGTTTGCATTGATAATGCCCTTGAATTCTATTCTTCTACGCTTCAGGCTATCTTTCGTGATCGGGGATTCATTCACTAGACTAGTTGCCCTTATACCTCTTAGTAGAATGGGGTAGCTTAGAGGAAACATAGGCACATTCTGGCTGTGGCTTGCACCTTGCTCATCTAGGATAGTGTGCCCACATCCTACTAGAAGGATGCCATCCTTACTGTATGCTACTTGATTAACCGCATTCCCTTGGTTCTTGATGAAGGGGTGCCTTATTTCATCTTGTTTCTTGACTAGGAGTTGTTTAGTGTTGCTCCTAAAGTCTTTGGGTGTGTTTCTTTTGTTCATATTCATGGCCCCAACCGAGACAAGTTGTCACCCAAAGCCATCAAGTGTATCTTTGTGGGTTATTTTAGGACTCAGAAAGGTTATAGATGTTATGACCTAGTTGGGGAGATGACATTATGTCAGTGCTGATGTCTCATTTTTTCAGTCCATCCCTTATTACTCTTCTGTGGGTTTCTACATGGAGGTCTCTTCCCTGGAGTGTAAGGCCCACCTTCTCATTCCTAATCCTGAGTAGTCTGTGACACTAAATGAAGAGTAGGATTGCAGATTTCATCTAGTCTATGTTCACAAACCTAGACATGTGCAACAACAAGACCCCCCCCTCCTTCAGCGCCTTTGCCTCCACCTACTTTGGAGGAATCCTAGTACCCAATGAGACTAATGTGGTTTTGAGTCTTGATTACACGTGTTCCTGGCACTTCTGAGCCTTGTAAAGAGGTATCCTCCCATGACCTTCCAATTGCCTTGAGGAAAGGAACCTGGTCTTACACTTTACGTCCTCTCTCTCGACATGTGTCACTAGCTTGTTTATACTTTGAGGACTGTCAGTTTATTTTCTCTCTGTAGCACAAATATCGTCCACTCATCGCCTGGCCCTTGGAGATCGACGGTGGAAGCTTGTCATGAACGAGAAAATGGTTGTGTTGTGCTCCCGGGGCACATGGACGCTGGTTGATCCATCCGCGGGTGCAAAAATTGTTGGCTAGACACTAGATCTTCACAGTAAAGTACCAATTAGATGGGTGAGTGGAGCAATACAAGGCTTGCCTGGTAGCGGTATACCCAAACTTATGGGAATGACTACTTTGACGCTTCCTCTCGAGTGGCGTGACTGCCTCCCATATGGATTCTTATCTCTGTTGCTTTCATTTAGGTTAGGGACTTCATCAGTTGGATGTCAAGAGCACTTTTCTCTATGGCGATCTTCATGAAGAGGTATACATGCAGTAGCCTTCGGGCTTCGAGGTTAAGGGGAGTATACCAAAGTGTGCAGACTTAACAAGGCCATTTATGGCCTTAAATAGAGCCTACGGGCTTGGTTCAAGAAACTATCCGATGTTGTAGAGCAGATTAACTTCAAGAGATTTGTAGTGGATCACTCCTTATTTGTTCGAGCAACAGCGTAGGGCAGAGTTGTGATGTTGGTCTATGTGGATGACATCATCCTAGCAGGGGATGATATGGATGGTATTGCTACCACCAATGAATTCTTGTAGTAGCATTTTGTAACCGACCTAGGTCCACTCATACTTTTGTTGGAGGCAGAGAAAATGAGACGTTTTATTAGAGAATGAAACCTTCCGACTCTTTTTATGGAGAGAGGCTTTGGGAAAATTACATCATAAGTCTAGGACACTTTCAAACTTAACACATGCACCCTTACATATAAAAAAATCACTAACTCTAACACTCCCCCTCAAGTTGGAGCATATGTATCTATCATGCCCAACTTGGAACATAGAAACTCATGATGCTTTTGGGGCAGAGCCTTGGTGAAAATATCAGCTAGCTGTTGTTTAAATGTTGTCATAGGAGTGCATATCTGTCTTGAAGTGACCATGTCACGTACAAAATGGCAGTTCACCTCTATATGCTTAGTACACTCATGGAAGGCTGGATTCCAAGCAATGAATGTCGCCGAGCGATTGTTACAGAACACTAGGGTAGTAGTGAAACCAAGATCTTTCATAAAATTCACTAGTCACATAACCTTGCAACTAGTATGGGCCACCACCTTGTATTCAGCTTCGACACTAGACTTGGACACTACGTCTATTTCTTGCTTTTCCATGTGATGAGGTTGCCACCCAAGAAAGTAGAAGCATAGCCTGTTGTAGATTTTCTATCCTTTAGGCTACCTGTGTAATCAGCATCGAAGTATGCATGAACATTTAGATGGCTGTTGTTTTTCACAAATAATCCTTTTCCTGGGCTTCCCTTCAAATATCGAAGAATAAGGCACACTACATTCCAGTGACTATATCAGGGATTCTCTATATGTTGACAATTGGATGAAAAGAGTCAATTCCATTAGAAACCTTAGGCCCTCTTTATATAAAGAGGGACCGTAGAGCTAAAAGTATATAAATGTCCCTGAGGGACAAAGGCTATTATAGTCCTTACAATATGATAGAAATAAAAGGGCTAATATACATCAACACTCCCCCTCAAGCTGGAGCGTAGATATCTATCATGCTCAGCTTAGACATACAAGTATCAAATGAAGATCTGGCTAAGGATTTGATGAAAATATCTGCAGTCTGCTCCTCAGATGCAACTGAAGTGGTGTATAGCAGTTCCTTCTGAATAATGTCCCTGGTATAGTGACAATCAGCTTCAACATGCTTCGTCCTTTCGTGAAATGCTAGGTTGTTAGCAATGAAGGTGGTTGCTCTATTATCATACCTCATCTCCATAGGGCTAGAAAACTGCACCTGTAGATCAATAAGTAAGGATCTGATCCACATCATCTCAGCAGTCGTCTGAGCCTTAGCTCTGTACTCAGACTTGGCACTAGATCTCACAACCGTGTCTTGTTTCTTGCTCCTCCATGTGATCAAATTCCCTACTAAGAAGGTGTAGAACCCAGTAGTGGATTTGTGATCCACACGGCATTCAGCATAGTCTGCATCCGAGTATCCAACCAATGTTATAGAAGACCCCTTAGAGAAGAAAAGACCCTTCCCAAGAGCCTTCTTGACATATCTAAGTATCATTAATGTCGCATCCCAATGCTGACGTGTTGGCTTGGCCATGAACTGACTTAGTCTCCCAACTATAAAGGAGATATCTGGCCTTGTGATAGTGAGATACAATAGCTTGCCTACGAGCTGTCTATACTGTCTACTATCCACCACCTGTGCATCTTCATCATAAAGTAGCATCTTGGGGTTCATAGGAAAATTGGCCTCCTTGGCCCCAAGCATACCAACCTCTTGCAGGATATCTAAAGCATACTTCATCTGAGACAAGACCACACCCTTCTCACTGCGAGCAACCTCAATACCAAGGAAATACCGTAGGCCCCCCAAGTCCATAATAAACTACTCTGCAAGGAGGCGCTTGACCTCAACAATGCCTTGCTCATCGTCCCCTGTGATAATCAAATCATCAACATAAACAAGAAGTATCATAGTACCTCGTGTAGTCCTCCTGACAAAAAGTGAAAAGTCAACTATCGATCTCTTGAATCTAACTGCCCCAACAACTTGTGACAACCCCTGAAATCAAGCTCTGGGACTCTGTTTGAGACCATATATAGCCTTCCGTAATCGGCATACACAATCCCCCTTCTCTCAAAACCACGTGGTTGTTGCATATAGACTTCTTCTTGGAGATCATCATAAAGGAAGGCATTCTTGACATCTAATTGATGCAAGGGCCAATCCAACTGAACTGCCTCTACAATCAATACACGGACCGTGGGAAGCTTGGCAACTGGTGAGGTGTTAAAGAAGTCAACCTTATAAGTCTGGCTAAATCCCTTTGCCACGAGGCAGGCATTGTACCTAGCAACACCACCATCAGGATTAAACTTCACAGTAAATACCCACCGGTAGCTAAGTGCAGCACCATCAAGAAGTGGAGTTAGCTCCCAAGTCCCACGACCTCGAAGAGCGACCATCTCATCCTCCATGGATGCCCGCCATTTTGGATCAAGCATGGCCTCACGGGAAGTAGCTGGAATCTACGTAGTAGCTAATGCTTGTGTAAATCCAGCAAATCCAGGAGATAGACTGTCAGTAGCAAGTGCCCCTGCCGTAGGATAAGTGGTGTAGGTCTGTGGTTGCTTCCGAATGGCTATCGGAATATCAAGATCATTGCCTGGCGCATCACATGTCCTGTCCCTGTGACCATCACATGGCAAACATACGTCAGTGTCTAAAGGACTCACTTGAGAAGCCGACAGTGAAGGCGAGGGTGGGGGTCCCTGATAGACAGTATGAGGACGAACGTATGTCTGGAGTGGCCCTGTCAGGCATGGAAAGAGATACGTAGCAGGTGGTAGTGGTGGTGTAGTAGGGACATGAATCTTAGGAAAGCCCCCAAAGTGAATGGGTGTATATGGCATAGGTGCCATATCACCCTCAGGAGGCATTTCTGCAACCTTCTCAGAAAAGAAAGGTATATCCTCATGAAAGATAATATCCGCAGAAACATAATGCTAAAAAGTATGCGGATCAAAACAGCGATACCCCTTTTGTGTCCAAGTATACCCTAGGAAAACACACTTAACTGCTCTCAGTGCAAGTTTATCCCGACCATGTCCCAACAAATGGACAAAGGCAATGCAACCAAAAGTCCGAAGGGTGACGTGAAACAGGGGGCGATCAGGATACATGACCTAAAGAGGAATCCGTTCATGTAACACAGCATTAGGCATCTGGTTAATAAAAAAACATGCAGTCAAAACATCACCCCAGTAAAGAGACGGGATCGAATGATGAATCAATAAGGTGCGAGCAACATCAAGAATATGATGATGTTTCCTCTCAGCAACACCATTTTGCTGAGAGGTATGAGGACATGTAGTTTCATGAATAATGGCACAACTAGAAAAGAAATTGCGCAAACACATAGTATAAAACTCCAAGACATTATTAGAACGTAAGCACTTCACTAAACACGAATGTTGAGTTTTGATTTCCTTGACAAAGTTCTCAATAATTTGCCCCACATCAGATTTATTTTTCAAGAGAAACATCCAAGAGATACGAGAAAAATCATCAACTAAAATAAGATAATATTTGTTCCCAAGTCGATTAGGAGTACGACTGCGACCCTACACATCTATATGAACCAGGTCAAATGCAGCAACAGATGAAACAGAAGAACTGGAGAAACTAGCTCTGTGGTGCTTGCTAAGATGACAGGCATCATAGTTGAGAGCAGTAGTAGAGGGAATATGCGGTAGAACACATCTGAGGTAATGAAGGGGTAGATGGTTAAGGCGGTGGTGTCATTGGAGAGGAGATCCAACAGAAGCAAGGCCTTGAGTAGCAGAAGCAGCAAAAGCGGTATGGCTTAGACGGTACACCCCATGTTCCTCACACCCTCCACCAATCGTCTTCCCAGTGAATTTGTCATGCAAGACACAAGAGGATGCATCAAAAATAGCTCGGTAGTTCAGATCTCTGGTGATACTGCTAACAGATAATAAACTCAATAGAAAATCAGGCATATAATACACATCTGCAAGCGTCAAGGTAGGAGATAAAGACATATCTCCCTTGCCAACAAGTGGCGAGTGTCTCCCATCAGTCACCTTTACTGTCCTGGCAGGTGTAATAGGTGCAAGCTGGGAGAAAGAGCCTCTATTGCTGCATAGGTGTTTGGATGCGCTAGAGTCAATCGGCCACTCACCAGAAGACAAAAGGGATGACATACCAATCGCAGGTGTCTCTGAAGAAGTAGCCATAGCTGTAGTGTCAGGTGTCTGAGAGGAGGAAGCTTGAGTCAACTGAGCAATCTGCTGCTGCAAAGTTTCAATCTCGATACTCAGAGCCAACATCAGAGGTAGGAAGGGCTGAATCTAGGATTTCAGCTGCCTGATTGGCCACCGGTGGTCTACCATGCTTCTGCCAACATGTAGCCTCAGAGTGACCAAGTCTACCACAATAAGTACACGGAGTCCTATTTCGCGTACTAGAAGAACGTTCACGTCCACGACCACGTGCAGGATAAGTACCCCTGCCACATCCAGGGATCGCAGCCAACGCAGACGATTGAGTAGTAGAGTCAGCAGTAGGAGAACTCACTGTAACTCTGCTGAGTCTACTATATGCTTTCTCCAGGGTAGGAAGCTCGGGAGCAGTGACAATCTGATCTCTGGCTGCAGCATATTCAGGTCCAAGACCAGCCAAGAAAAGGGAGACAACCAACTATCTCCTGAAACTCCTCCAGGACTCACAGGCACACCCTGGCAGGTAGGAGTAGTGCCTCTCCAGCATTCCCTTTGTACCCCTTCTAGGTTCTAAAATAACTCAGAGTAACACATTTAACTGACTGAGGGGACAACTTATCTGGTACACCAAACAAATGAACAAAGCATGTGCATCCAAAAATGCGCAGTGGCAATGCAAAGGAAATGGCATCAGGTTGTAGTAAGGAGAGTGGAGTGGCTCCATCACGTATAGGAGAAGGTAGTCTGTTTATCAAATATGTGGTTGCAAGGATCGCATCTCCTAAAAAATTTTTAGGAACATTTGTGGCTAGCATCATGGTTCTGGCAACATTAAGAAGGGGACGTAATTTTCTTTCAACGATGCCATTTTGTTGAGAAGTATGGGCACATGATGTTTGGTGTAGTGTACCATTTGAAGTTAGGAAAGCATTAACTTCTCTTTGCATAAATTCTAATGCTGCAAAAGAATTTGATACGCATAAATTCTAAATCTCATTAAAAATTTTTTGAATATATCTATCATGTAGAAGATAAGTCCAAGATAGGCAATTAAAATCATCCACAAACATCACAGAATATCGGTACATAGGCCGATGAACAACTGTACAAGGTCCCTAAATATTACAATGAATGACATGAAAAGGAGAATCACATCTTTTATTATTTCTAGATGGAATTGAAACACGGTGATGCTTGCCAAGGTGACAAGCTTTACAATCAAAATTATTTAGTATAGATGACTTAGGAAACATTTTCTTCAATCTAGATGCAGAAGGATGACCCAAATGATGGTGCCATAGGATATGATCCGTATACGTAGAAACAACACCAACAAACAGGTGAGGAGTGTTGATGTAGTAGAGTCCATGATGCTCAATCCCGCTACTAATCGTCGTACCCATCTGGCTGTCTTGAAAATACATAAAATGCTCATCAAATATCACTCGACACTTAAGATCATTACATAAATAATATACTGAAAGCAAAAACAATATACTGAAAGAAGACTCATATGAAATTCTTGAGTATAGTAAGCATCTGTAAGCCTAAGTCTATCAGAAAAACAAACTTCACCACCAATAGGAACTGGAGAGTAAGATTCATTTTCCAACTGGACAGATGTAACATCAAAAACATCCTGTGTTTTATGCATGGATAGAATAACATCCTCCTTACCAGTTAGGTGATTGGAAGCACCAGAGTCAACCAACCAGGTAAAAGAAGACGGTGAGTCACCAGGTTGGCAGAACTACTAGTAGCTGCAATAGAAGCAGAGTTCTCAATCAGTAGGGGCTGACGTAGTAGCATCATCAGTCTAGAATAATCATCAGCAATGAGTGAAGGAAATTGTGAAGCAATAGTGGTGGGCACAGGTACAGAAATAGGAACTGGCTTAGATATAGGACCACTAGAGTAAGTCTCCCCCTAAACAACAGCAGCAATAACAGAGCAGTTCCTAGGATAGCCAAACTTTGACTAGCATATGTCAAATGGATGGATGATTTGTGTGCTGGCAATGCACACATGGATTATAGATGCGACCTCATCCTCTACCACAGCCAGGTCCACGACCTCTCCAAGTTAGAGTGCCATGGCCTCCACATACAACAAATGTAGATGCCTCGGCAAGCGGCGTCGGAGACTGAGATACAACAGCTCGATGCATAACATCAGAGGAAACCTTCTGTAGGTGAGCATATACAGTCTCCATATTAAGAATGTCATCATGGGTAAGTATATTTTCTCTGGTAGATGAGAATATGGAATTAAGACCATCTAGGAACTGATAGACTTGTGAATTCTATCTCTACCCTGTCTATGTCTCGCAGCATGTAGGTTGGCAAACATTAAGCTCCTCAAAGAGCCCTTCCATCTTTGAGTAATAATCCACCAACATGCGCTCTCCTTAGGTAGAGGACTAGATGCGGTGATAAATATCAAATATCCTAGCACGATTAGACTTCTGAGAAAATTTCTTGGCCAAACTCTGCTACATATCCTTTGTTATCTTCCTGTATAATAGATTGGAAACAATTTATGACTTAACACTATTCATTACCTAATTCATCATTGGGTAATTATCCTGTTCTTACTTTTCATAACCATCTTCTTCAGGAGGATCCTGCCACATATCCTTTGCTATCTTCCTGTGTAATAGATTGCCAACGATATGTGATTCAACACTATTCATTACGTAATTCATCACTGGATAATAATTCTTTTCTCACTTTTCATAACCATCTTCTTCAGGATGGTCCTTGGTCGAAATCGCCAGTCTTTTGTGTCCAACAAAAATACGAAAGGCCTGAGACCATAAGAGGTAATTGTCGGCACCATTTAACTTAATAGTAGTCCCTTTGACCATCAAGGAAGTCAAGGTAGTCATTGGCTTGGTCTTGGAACTAGAGGAGGCCATAGTCTTGACCCAAAAGATGATATATCAAGCACTATTAGATTTGAAAACGGGTTTTCAAAACCCAAATCCATAAATCAAGGTGGTAGAACTCACTCTGAGGGTTACGGGGTAGATTGTACCATAGCCTATGTTCATTTGTTTGCAAAGATCCGTCACCTGAAGCAACGTAGGTCATGATTGCCCCTAGTACCATGAAGAAGAGAGCATCGCAATAGTCGATCTTGTTGCTGGGGCGGCGCTCAGGTCACAAGTGGCCCTATGCGGAGGCGGTCAGACGTAACGAAGTAGCTTTATAGCTCTGGAGAGGCAACGGGAGCGACTGGTAGCACTGATTAGATGTTAGCAGCGTTGTTCAAACCGTTGATATGTGCTGGCGGCAATCTGCGGTGACACTGATCAGTTGACGTTAAAGCTGATTGGCGACAGTAGAGGTGGTGGCACTGATCAGAGGGCTAAGAGGGCCGATGACACTGATTAGAGAGAGGAGATGGTTCTCTCCTTTAGGGTTGATTTTGGTGGAGAAAGATACCAGAGCATGAAGGGTCTAGGATCCACCTCGTTTTATACCATGTTGGAGGGAGAGAGTGAAACATCTTATTAGAAAATGAAACCCTAGGCCTCTTTTTGTAGAAAGAGGCTTTGGAAAAATTACATCATAAGTCCATGCCACTTTCAAACTTAACACATGCACCCTTACATGAAAGAAAAACAACGAACTCTAACAACTTTCTTGGCATTGAAGTTGCCTGGAATGCCAAAGGAGTTACCTTATCTCAAAGGAAGTATGTCCTGGATCTTGTCTAAAAGATTGGCATGTTTGGAGCTAAGGTAGGCTTGATTCCTACGGACCCAAACGTATAGCTCTATAAGGTGGATTTCGAGTTGGTTAATGTGAAACCATTCAGAGCCTTGGTGGGCAAGTTGTACGTGACTGTGACGACTAAATATTGCTCTTGTTGCAAGTAAAATAAATTAGTTCATGGATAAACCTCATAGGATACATTGGGGGGCAGCCATTACGATATTGCGATATCTAAAATCTACTCTTGGCAAGGGGCTCTTTTTCTCTTGTGTGGCTACTCCTGAACTCATGGCATACACTAATACAGATTATGCTGGGTGCCCTAAGGATAGGAAGTCCACCTTTGGCTTTTGTACCTTTGTGTATGGGAGCATGGTTACTTGGCATGGCAAGAAACAGACCATGGTAGCCAGGTCTAGCGTAGAATCCGTGTACCAAGCTATGGCACAAGTTGTTATAGAACTAATGTGGATCAGGTCTGTACTTATTGACCTTAAAATGCTAATTATAAGTCCTATGGAAATAGGATGTGGTAATAGGGCTACCATGCTCATTGCTAACAATTTAGCCTTCCATGAGAGAATGAAACATGTAGAGGTTGATTATCATTACACTAGAGATGATTCTGCAGGGCTAAATCTATACTTCTCATGTCCACGGTTTTAAATATCGATATCAATGTCATATTGACAAGTCGAAAAAGGGATATATCAGGGATATATCACTAATATATCGCTGATAGCAGTGAATTTTAGTGAAATTGCTCAAAAACTTCCAAAATGTTACAAATTTGATTAAAATTGACATGTTAATAACTAGTACATCATGATGAAATGCCTAAAAGACGAAAATAATAAATTTTGATGAAAACGTAATAGAAATGCACTAGTTGCATTTCGACAAAGTCATATATTGAAAATAAAGTGTACATGATAATAATTGAAAAATGTTCATAGCAATGCTACTCACCAGAAGAAATGAAATATCAATAGTGTCAGAGTATCAGTAGACCACACACTAAGCACGGAAGTATCGACCAGTGCCACCAAATCAATAGTAGGTTGAGCTTCGACCTGGCTTGATACCTCTCCTCTGATTATCTTCCTCTATTCGTAGCATTCTAACATATTCACAATGTGACTCCCATGCCATGTAACCGTATCGAGTATTGTATTCTTTGATGTATCATTGATGGTCTTCATTACTGCAATACAGAAGTATTCCAAGACGTGGTGGCTATCGAACAAGAGCTTACTTCTAGATCTCTACTAAGTAGACTCATCTTGATATCCTCTTGAATTTGTGGACCCAGTAGAATCACCTCGATTCAATGTAGAATATGACAATTCACAAGGTTCACGCTGTCTCATTGATGAATTTCATGGTGGTCGAGGAAGTGGTGCAGCAGAGTGGGAATGTTGATAAGAAAATGATTGAGGACCTTGAAATGTAAAATACTCAGGAAATATCCCATAGCCATAACTTGCAAATGCAAGATCACTTTGGATATTATCATTTTCGTGTCGACCATTATACCCATAGGAGGAACCATAATAAGATGAAGGGCTGGTGTAACTGGGAAAGTAATTAAATGAACTTTGTGCCTCATCTTGGGGTTGATATTAAGGGCTGGTGTAATGAGATCCGTAGCCACCACGGTAACTTGATGATGATGATCCTAGGTCACCTCTAAAGATTGATTCCGCTGCTGGATTAAGGGATCCCACCGATGAACTTAAATCATGGATGGATATCATAGAATGGCTTGAGACATACCCATTCCCTATTCCTGCGTCATAGTCATGAGGTGGACTTGGCACGGGGTCTCTATGTATATTTATACATCTTTGCGTGTATTCATGTTGGGCATCCTCTCTAGTCTCTACTAGGACCTTGATGATGGTATCCCTTATCTCCTCCACCACTGCTTTCTGCTTGTGGCTCATCAACTATCACTGCATCATCATCATCATTGTGTTCCTTTTGAAGGTGGCAAATCATCGAATAATTCATCGATTAATATTTTATGGCTTTTTATAATTTAGTCTGTTGACAAATTATGTGTCCATGTGAGTCGCATAGGGCAGGGGAGAAGAAAAGAAATGGAAAGAATGCGTGTCCATGTGAGTTGCACAAGCAGACAAAGATATGCAATCAACATATCTCCCATATTGGTCACATATCACCAATTTAATGGAAAAACTCAATTGTAGTCCTTCGATATAGGTCAAGGTTTTCATCAAAAATTAGCGTGGAAGCGGAGCGTGGAGACCCCTGTACGCGGGAAAAATAGCCCAATGATGGGGCTATCAATGCATGGAGAGGGAGAGTAGCCCTGTAGCTGCTTTAATGGACTGGCGGATCCTGATATGAACCAATCTGGGAGCCTTAGACTGGTTGCTGGGTGCAGCTGGTCCTTTTGGACCTTGGGAACAGGTCATGTGGACAAGGGGAACCACCGGCCTGATTGCAGGCCAGTTGGGTTGCTAGAGCACCTGTAGAGGCTTGAGAATGTCTGAACCGGCCTACTGGAACACGTGCAGGCTGCAGGGGGTCTCCCTTGTGGCTGGTTGTGCTTGTGGGAGGAAGAGAGAGAGGAAAGGAGCACAATGTTTGGAAATATTAATTGTATTGTTCAAAGAAACAATAGTTGGGGAGGCTCTCTATTTATAGAAAGAGCATACCCACTAAAAATAGTAAAGACTCAAATCCTAAAACAAATCCTAAAACTTGTTTCCTAATGAGAATCTTCTCATTTGGAAAAATTTTCTCTTAACAAAAGAACTAATCCCACGACTTTTATACCTAAGCCCACATTACTAAAAATAGGAAATCACCAATTTTGGTACACCTAAGTTTGGTTCTTGGGAACTGAAATTGTTGGTCCTGCTGGCCATCCAGATGGCTACCACATGGCATGTGCCACGTGGCACTTTCACCAAATCCCAACACTCCCCCTCAAGTTGAAGGCCGCGGGGCTGATGACTTGGCCTTCCATCGATGAAGCTAGAAGCCCTACTATTCATTTTTTTCTTCGGGTTTCGAGTTCTTGGGAGGAATGATCGCGAGGCCTTTTTTTTTTGCAACCTTTGAAGTCGTCGCTTCTTCTTAAGCGACCTCAATAGTCGTTGCAATGGCTACCGTTGTCTTCTTTTCCTTCTCTTCAAGGAACATGGCCCAGGTCTTCTCTTTGGACAAGTCGATGACGGATCCTCTTGCGATCTTTGGACTCATCGCTTTTGTGGCAACCTGAGTAGTCGTCGCGACGGCCGTCGTAGACTTGTCTTCTCTTAGAAGAGCATGCAGTTTCTCAAGATCTTCATGAGTTAGAGACTCCATGTGTGAGGTACTAGTAGCTCCACATGGTGATCTCCCGAACTTGCCTGGATCTTTAGGAAAGGAGCTTGGATCAACCATTAATCCCTTCGTAACCTGGGAAGTCATTGCCTCTTTTGGCAACCTCTAAATTAGTTGCGTGGACCGTGGTGTCCTTTCTTTGACGTCTTTTCTCTGGAAAAATCTTCTCTTTTGAAAGAGAGTAAAAAATCAGATATAAGGTGTCATGAGTATGAATATCACAAGCACTAGAACTTGATAAATCTCCTTTTTCTTCTTTTTCTCCTTGCTTTCTCTTTTTGATAACGTGGCATCTTTGATTGTCGTGGTTGACTGTCATCTTCTCTAGTCTTCCTTCTCTGCGTAAGGCGTCGGATTTGTTGACTTCTTGAATGCGAGAATCACTAACGTACGATCTCGGACCACATGACCGGGAAGTCTAGAACGATTGCTCTGATACCATGTCAAGAATTGGTGCGGAAGCGGAACGTAGACTCTCATGGGAAAAATAACCTAATAATGGGGCTGTTGAAATGACTCGTTGCCTTGTGTTGGGATAAGACGTCTGGAGTTTCAGTTAGACATCTGTCCAGATGTTTGGACATAGGCTCGGACGTCTGAAAGTGGGAAAAATCGAAACTTAATTTCCGTCCGCGCCTGCGCGGCGCGCGAACTTTCTCTCCTATAGCCTCTTACCTGAAACCCTAACACCCGACCCTATTTAAACCCCCTCTTCTCACCACCCTTACCCCTCACCACCAACCACCGCTACCTCCCTGTCCGGACACCCCTGTGCAGCCGTGGCAAGGAGCGAGGCCGAGCAAAGGATCGGCGAGGGAGAGCGAGAGAGAGAGGGTGAGCAAGAGCAAACGAAGAGAGAGAGGAAGAGTGTGAGAGAGGACCAAGGTCGGTGGACCTTCGGGGAGCTCGTGTAGAGTTGGAGAGCCTCGTGCGAAGCTCAGAGGAGCTTCGGCGGAAGCTCGGGGAAGCTTCGACGGAAGATTGGCGGAGCTCAGAGAAGCTCGCGTGGCCGGTGGTGGGCACGCGCACGAGGAGGGGCTTGGGGAGGCGACCTCTTGGTCCTCTGCAGCTGTTGAAGCTGCTACGATGCGCTGCGGGCGGCACTACGAGAAGAGTAGCGTCGCGGAGGAGGTTCTGGTACTGGAAAAGTTCCAGTATCAGACGTCTGGAGCATCGACCAGACGTCTGGAGAGGCATCAGGACGTCTGGAGCTAAAATCGGACGTTTGAAAGCATAATATCACGCAAGGTACGTGTTTCCTGCGCTACTTTCCGCCATGTAGATCGTAGCACAAGAAATGTTGGGTTGAGAATGGGTTTGCGGCTTTCGTACGCAGGTGAAGGGCATTGGAAAGGAGCGTGGTGCGCTTTTCCAGACACTTTTGGACGTCTGATCACGTCGCCAGACGCCCGAAGGTACTTCCAAACAACCGGAGGCTTTGTCTGACGTCTGGAGCTACCCCCAGACAGTCGCGGAGGGATCTAGATGTCTGAGGATACCGCAGGAGATACGAGGTAAGATTTGACGTCTTTTAAGATGCCTGGAACTAGTCTCAGACGTTTGATTTTGGACAGTAATCGTGTTTTTGGCTTGTTCAAGGCCCAAATCGAATCGGATTTCCGCAAACGAGGTACCACTGTTTTCCACTCGAGTTTCTCTACATGTTAGTGTTGAGTACCTACTGTTTTGAGCTCGTCTGATGTAAATTAGTCGGTACAGGTTATCAGTCGATGGCATGTTCGGGGCCTGCGGAGATGACGAGATCTGCGGTGCAGGCTCCCATTCCTCGCGTGATACTTGGTAGAGTGGTTTACTATAACATTAAGATTTACACAATGAAAGAGCATGTTTAGAATACTTGAATAAACCTTAGGATGAGAAATGAACCCTAGGGTAGAAACAAATGCAAATGGTTGAGCTACTCTGTTTACTTGAGATACATGTTAAAATACGAGTTGCCTGTGTGAATGAAAAATTGAACTGTGAAATCAAAAGTTGCATGTATATGATTGAGAATTTAATTATGAAAACATGAGCTGCCTGTATATGGATGAGGAACGAGTTATGCACCATGTGATCTGAATACTGATAAATGGAATGAATATGAGCATGAACCCTATGGGGAATTAGGAGTAGAACTCCTGTGTATGAAAGGAAATTTGGTATCTAAATGGGAAGTGAGCTGGCTCTTGTATACACGGTACCAAGGAGAGTAACTATCCCTTTTAGTGTAGAGGGAGAGCCAACCACCCCTTGGGTTGAGACCCGAGGTAGGATTGGTCACTCTACACCAACTCTTGTTGGCCCTCGCGTATGTGGTACCGAGGTGAGCTACTAGTGTAGGAAGGGAGCTAGCCACCCCACGAGGCCCAAGGTTAAGCTAGCCACCCTACACCGACTTTGTTAAGCACACTGGGCAAACCGGGGTAGTCAGGCAAGGGTATGCAGACTGTGGAGGGGCAAGACCTCTGTTCTGAGAGGGCAAGGTCTTATACTGTTCTGTGCTGTACTTTAAGGGTACTCGCTAGCGGAAACGATTGACCGCGTGTCAGTGCGGGGTAGCTACCCATGCGCTTATCACACGTGTTGTAGTCACCGTTACGTTGCGATAGTAACCCCGGGATGATTGATTGGGTGTAGGACTACCGCGGGGGACTCTCCCAGCCAGGAGAGCACCACGTGTACCTTCTACTCCACGGAAAAGACTGCAATCAAGATCGTTCCCATGAGGAACAAGCAAGATCGACAAATACTTGAATCCTTTGTGAAATAAATGAACTAGAAATACATAAGTTAGAAATAGAAATGAGAATAAACCTGGTTACTTGTTTTACTTTACTTGCACGTAAGTGATGTAAACACCACTCTACTCAGCGTTCGCTGACTCTGTCTTTTAGTAACCCTGTTCAGGACCAGGAGTTGAACAGCCTGAGTTTCCGGCTGTAGAGGGTGTTGGGTCTAGCCGAGCCCAGCCGTAGTCGTTTCTTTTCAGCTCTTTCATTTTTCTGCTGTTTTAGTGAGTAATAGACATCTATTTTACTGTTCCTGTTACTTTTGTTTTCTTTCCGCTGTTGTAGTGGCATGTATTATTTTGAAATAGTTGCTCTACTTTCCTTTACCGTTTCATTTTTTTTCCTTTTGCTTAGTTATAATGCATGTGTGGATGTGGTATTATTCCTACTTTTGGTCATTTCTCGTTAGACGACTCGGTCTTGTGATTAGTCGAGGCGAGTCGGTTTCGGATCCTGTAGAGATATGAGAACCAGGTTGTAACAAGATGGTATTAGAGTAAGGTTGTCCCGAGAAATGAACCAATTGATTCGAGAATAACAACTTACGTGCATATAACTAGGATAGTCATCACAATGTATCGCTTTGATATTTGTTTCTGAGTCTTTTCTCGATGTAATCCGATATCGTGGACAACTTTTATTCTGTCTCTTGCATCTCCTTGCAGGAGATGCCTCATCGAGGAGTTCCCGAGGCAGGCCATGGTCGTGGCCGTGGACGAGGTCAGAGAGGCAGACGTGCCGGACTTGAGGCACCAGTTGACTCACCTCTCCTCCCAGGCGTTCAGGCCCGGGGTCTCGCCCAACTGATCAGAGACATCGTGCGGGAGGAGCTCCAGCAGCCTCCTCGGGCACCTCTTCCTGAGGACGTGGAGGGGGAGTCCTCGGTGGGACAGAGAGACCGTCACAGCGTCGGACGAGCAGGAGGGGGAGGGGGTGATCCTCCACCACCCCCACCACACTCTGACACTTCCGAACACGAGCCCTCCTTGCCTGGAGGCGTGCCCGTTCCCCCACTGCAGCTACATTACGAGCTTTTCGAACAGTTCCGGAAGCTGAAGCCCCCTCTTTTAAGGGGGATGAAAGCCCATCTGAGGCAGAGGACTGGCTGGAGTAGATAGAGATGGTGTTTGACACCCTTTGCCCTCCTACGGAGTACCGCGTGACCTTTGTCACGTACTAGCTGGAGAGTGCAACACGCAGGTGGTGGATGGTAATCAGAGGTCAGGAGGGGAGAGAGCCGATGTGGGATCAGTTCGTGGCTCTCTTCTACGAGCAGTACTTTCCACAGACCTGCAGGACCAGAGGAGGCGGGAGTTCCACACTCTCCGCGAAGGGACGATGATAGTTAGCGCGTACCGCATGCGTTTCCTGGAGTTGTCACGTTTCGCCCCGACAGTGGTGTCTACTGAGGAGCGCTTGTGAAGGTTTACGAGGGGCTCCGACCTGCAATTCGAGGGTATGTCAAACCCGTGAAGCTGTCCACTCTCTCGTGTGGTTGAGGCGACCATGACTTGCGAGGAGACCAAACCGGCCACGCGAGACACTGACGGCGGACGGACCAGCCAGAGTACTCTCAAGGCTGTTGGGAGGGGAGGCACATAGTGCCCGTAGGAGAGTCGTCTCGTTCTGTGGGGCCACCAGTCGCCTTTGGGGGGCCCCAGATAGGGGGCAGTTGCAAGCACCGGACTCGCGCCCAGCCGCCAATAGGGACCTACTGAGGGAGGTCGGGTACCCCTTTGCTACCAATGTGGCCAGCCGAGCCACATCATGAGGGACTGCCCATCTAGGGCCGGAGCACAATAGATGCTCCCCGCATTGAGCGCTAGAGGCCGAGCTGGCGGTCGTGGTCACCAGGCACGTGGAGGAGGACAGCAGTCATGAGGGTACCGACCAGCTGCTACTCGCCCGACCCAGAGTGTAGCTGCTTCATCTGCACCGAGAGCTGAGGGGCGTATCAACCCCCTAACACACAGAGATGCCAGGGCTTCGGGTTCTGTGGTAGCAGGTATGATTACTGTTTCTGGCAGATTAGTGTACGTACTTTTTGATTTCGACACCACCCACTCTTTCGTTGCTACGAGTTTTATCGTCAGTTTGAGGTAGGGTAGTGTACTGTTAGAGGATCCGTTTGTGATCAGAGACCCAGGTGGTCAGTTGTCGTAGCCGGTGAGGTTTACACGGACTGCGAGATCAGTGTAGGGGGACACAGCCTCCCCGCTGACCTGATTGTGATCCAGATGGAGGGCTTTGGCGTGATGCTAAGGATGGACTAGCTGTCCACCTATCACGTCCTGGTGGACTGTTTTGGGAGGAAGATCGTCTTCTCCATATTGGAGTTGCCTCCCTTTTGAGTTTCACGGTCAGCTGGTGGACGGAGGTTTTAAATGCATCTCCGCACTTCGGGCAGCGAAGCTTTTGAGCTAGGGGTGTGAGGGCTTCTTGGCCTGTGTAGTGGCAGAGCCTAGCCCCGTGGCTGACTTTCAGAGTATCCCAGTGATTTGCGAGTACCTCGACGTTTTCCCAGAGGAGCTGCTAGGACTACTGCTTAAGCGTGAGATCGAGTTTGAGATTTCACTGGTATCGGGGACCAGCCCCATTTCTACTGCACCGTACTGGATGGTATTGCTTGAGCTGCGAGAGCTCAAGTCACAGCTATAGGACCTGTTGGAGAAGGGCTTTGTGAGGCCCAGTGCGTCCCCGTGGGGAGCCCCTGTGCTGTTTGTGAAAAACGACGGTACCCTGCAACTTTGTGTCGATTACCGACAGCTGAATAGGGTCACTGTCAAGAGCAAGTATCCACTGCCAATGATTGACGACCTCTTCGACCAGTTGCGAGATGCCACAGTGTTCTCCAAGATAGATCTGAGGTTAGGTTACCATTAGTTGAGGATCAGGGAGACCGACGTCTCCAAGACAGCTTTCCGTACCTAGTATGGGCACTACGAGTTTTTGGTCATGCTGTTTTGGCTGACCAATGCCCCCGCTGCCTTTATGGATTTGATGAACCGTGTTTTCAGGCCGTACTTAGACCAGTTTGTGGTGCTGTTCATCGACGACGTACTGGTTTACTCACAGAATCAGGTACAACATGGTCTGCATTTACGCATGATCCTGGATACCTTGAGGCGACACAGACTGTATGCCA
This sequence comes from Thalassia testudinum, assembly GCA_037157565.1. Lineage (NCBI taxonomy): Eukaryota > Viridiplantae > Streptophyta > Magnoliopsida > Alismatales > Hydrocharitaceae > Thalassia > Thalassia testudinum. Next base: position 10,232,640 of record JAZHRO010000015.1, read on the forward strand.
AGTACAGCAAGTGTGAGTTTTGGTTGAGACAGGTGACTTTCTTAGGCCACGTGATTTCAGGAGATGGATTGGCTGTGGACCTAGCCAAGGTAGAGGCCGTACTCAGGTGAGAGAGGCCACGCACAGTGTCAGAGATACGCAGCTTTTTGGGATTGGCAAGTTATTACCGACGATTTATCAAAGGATTCTCTCAGATTGTGCATCCTATGACTTAGCTGACCCGGAAGGACGTGCCCTTCGCCTGGATCAATGAGTGCGAGGCGTGTTTGCAGGAGTTGGAGAGACTGACTTCAGCTCCTGTACTTGTCATCCCAGACAGCAGCGGCAGTTTTGTGGTTTATACCGACACTTCGTTGCAGGGGTTAGGGGGTGTGCTCATGCAGCGGGGTCACGTTGTCGCTTAGGCATCGCAGCAACTAAAGCCCAATGAGTATAGTTATCCTACTCATGATTTAGAGCTGGTACAATTGTCTTCGTGCTAAAGACATGGAGACACTACCTTTACGGTAAGACTTTCGAGATCTTCACAAATCATAAGAGCTTCAGGTACTTGTTTGACCGAAAGGAGTTCAACATGAGACGTAGACGTTGGTTAGAGCTCCTGAAAGACTACGACTATAGCATCTCCTACCACCCAGGGAAGGCCAATGTGGTGGTCGACGCCTTGAACAGGAAGGCGCCCGCCCACTTGGCCAGCTTACAGGCACAGAGTTGGAGACTCATGGAGGAGGTACGCAGTTGGCGACCCCAAGAGTTACGGGGGTACTGTGGGGCAGTAACAATGACACAGCAAACAAGACCAGAGTTGATAGACCGCATCATCGCAGGGAAGATGGCCGATCTGTAGTTACAGACGTTGCAAGACAGGGTGTTGACAAGGGACCCAGGAGACTTCCTTCTTAGACGAGATACTGCGCATGAGGGGACGCTTATGCGTTCCTAGGGACAAGGAGTTGTTGAGAGAGCTTCTGATTGAGGCTTTCGAATCCAGGTTTACCATGCATCCCGGGAATACAAAGATGTACCATGATTTGCGACGCGACTTTTGGTGGAGAGGGATGAAGCAGGATGTTGGTGAGTTTGTTCAGCAGTGTTTGGTATGCCAGCAGGTAAAGGCCGAGCACCAGAGGCCTGCAGGGCCTTTGCAGCCACTTCCTGTGCCAAAGTGGAAGTGGGAGAGCATTACCATGGACCTAGTGGTGGGTCTACCAGTTACCCAGCAGGGACACAACGTAGTTTGGGTGATCGTAGACTGGTTGACGAAGACGGCATGGTTTCTGCCGATCTGAGTCACCTTTGGGCCGGCACAGCTAGCAAAGCAATACATCAAAGATGTGAGCCTGCATGGAGTTCTTTGTGAGATCGTATCCGACATAGATACTCGTTTCACTTCTCAGTTCTGGGCAGAGTTCCAGCAGGCCTTAGGGACGCGTCTGAGGTTCAGTACAGCCTACCACCCTCAGACCGACGGGCAGTCAGAGCACACGATAGACACTTGAGGACCTTCTACACATCTGTGTACTAGATTGGAGAGGCTCCTGGGAGGAGCATTTACCCTTGGCAGAGTTTACATACAACAGTTACCACTCGAGCATCGGCATGGCACCTTACGAGGCCCTGTACGGATGGAGGTGTATTGCACCCTTGAGTTGGGTCGAGGTGGGGACCAAGTGGGAGGTTGGTCCCAGACTGATCCGGCAGAGTTAGGAGGTAATAGAGCAGATTCACAGACGACTCCGCACTGTCAGGAGTAGGCAGAAGAGCTACGCTGACCGGACGCGCAGAGAGGTGCAGTTCGAGGTTGGGGATCACGTCTTTCTCCGTGTTTCGCCCATGAAGGGTTTGCAGCGTTTTGGGGTGAAGGGGAAGCTTGCGCCGAGGTTTGTGGGGCCCTTTGAGGTCATGGAGCAGGTAGGACCCGTTGCTTACTGGCTTACCCTTCCTCCCCAGCTTTCTGGAGTACACGACGTGTTCCACGTGTCCTACCTCAGGAAGTACGTCGCCAATCCCAGCCACGTTCTGAGCCACGAGAGCATCGAGGTGGGGGAGGACCTGACCTATCCCGAGAGGTCGGTACAGATACTAGACAGAGTAGTTCGAAGTCTGAGACGGAAGTAGGTACCACTGGTGAAGGTTCTATGGAGAAGCCAGCGGTACGAAGAGGCGACTTAGGAGCCTGAGGCGGCAATGCGAGAGCGGTACCCAGAACTTTTTGAGGGTATGTCTCTTCGGATTTACTTCGATCCCCTTTAAGTTATGCATTTTTACGTTCCTTTTTCCGCACCCTAGCTAGCTCAAGTTTCGGGGACGAAACTTCCTTCATGTTTGTTATGATGAAATGACCCGTTGCCTTTTGAGTCGGATAAGACGTCTAGAGTTTCAATCAGACGTCTGTCCAGACGTCTGGACACAGGCCCGGACATCTGAAAGTGGGAAAAATTGAAACTTATTTTCCCTTGCGCGCGCGACGCACAGACATTCTCTCTCTCCTATCACCTCTCACCCGAAAGCCTAACACCTGACCCTATTTAAACCCCCTCTCCTTACCACCCTCACCCCTCACCACCAGCTACCGCTACCTTCCTGTTCGGACACCCCCGTGCAGCCGCGGCAAGGAGCGAGGCCGCAAGGATCGGCGAGGGAGAGCGAGAGAGAGGGTGAGCGAGAGAAAACAAAGAGGAGAGAGAGGAAGAGCGTGAGGGAGGACCAAGATCGCTAGACCTTCAGGGAGCTCGTGTGGAGTCAGAGAGCCTCGCGCGAAGTTCGGAGGAGCTTCGATGGAAGATCAGCGGAGCTCGGCGAAGCTTTGCATGGCCGACGGCGGGCACGCGCACGAGGAGGGGCTTCGGGAGGTGGCCTCCCGGCCCTCTGTAGCTGCTGAAGCTGCTGCAGTGCGCTGCGGGCGACGCTGCGAGGAGAGCAGCGTCGCAGAGGAGGTTCTGGTACTGGAAAAGTTCCAGTATCAGACGCCTGGAGAGGCATCAGGACATCCGGAGCTGAAGTCGGACGTCTGAAACCATAATATCGTGTGAGGTACTTGTTTCCTGCGCTGCTTTCCGCCATGCAGATCATAACATAAGAAATGTTGGGCTGAGAATGGGTCTGCGGCTTTCGTACGCAGGTGAAGGGCGTTGGAAAGGTGCGCAGTGCGCTTTTCCAGGCACTTTTGCACGTCTGATCACGTCGCTAGGCGTCCAAAGGTACTTCCAGACGACTAGAGGCTTTGTCCGATGTCTAGAGCTGCCCCCAAACGGTCGCAGAGGGATCCGGACATCTAAGGATACCGTAGGAGACACGAGGTTAGATCTGATGGCTTTTAAGACGTCTAAGTCCCAGATGTCTGATTTTGGATAATAACTGTGTTTTTGGCCCGTTCAGGGCCTAAATGGAATCGGATTTCCGCAAATGAAGTACCGTTGTTTTCCACTCGAGTTTCTCTACATGTTAGTGTTAAATACCTACTATTTTGAGCTTGTCTAATGTAAATTAGTCGCTGGTATAGGTTACCAGCTGGTGGCATGTTCGAGGCCCGCGGAGACGACGAGATCTACGGTGCAGACCCCCATTACTCCCGTGATACTCGGTAGAGTGGTTTACTATAACATTAAGATTTACACAATGAAAGAGCATATTTAGAATACTTGAATAAACCTTAGGATGAGAAATGAACCCTAGGGTAGAAACAAATGCGAATGGTTGAGCTACTCTGTTTACTTGAGATGCATGTTAAAATACGAGTTGCCTGTATGTGAATGAGAAATTGAACTGTACAATCACAAGTTGCATGTATATGATTGAGAATTGAATTGTGAAAACACAAGCTGCCTGTATATGGATGAGGAACGAGTTATGCACCATGTGATTTGAATATGGAATGAATATGAGCATGAACCCTACGGGAAATTAGGAGTAGAACTCCTGTGTATGAAAGGAAATCTGGTATGTAGACGGGAAGTGAACTGGCTCTTGTGTACACGGTACCAAGGAGAGCAACTGTCCCTTTTAGTGTAGAGGGGGAGTTAGCCACCCCTTGGGTTGAGATACGGGGTAGTACTGGTCACTCTACACCAACTCCTGTTGGCCCTCGCATACGTGGTACCGAGGTGAGCTACTACTGTAAGGAGGGAGCTAGCTACCCCACGGGGCCCGGGGTTAAGCTAGCTACCCTACACCGACTTTGTTAGGCCTGCTGGGCAAACCGGGGTAGTCGGACGAGGGTACGTGGACTGTGGAGGGGCGAGACCCCTGTTCTGAGAGGTCAAGGCCCTATACTGTTCCGTGTTGTACTTTAAGTGTACCCGCTAGTGGAAACGACTGACCACGTGTTAATGCCGGGTAGCTACCCATGCGCTTATCACACGTGCCGTAGTCACCGCTACGTCGCGATAGTGACCTCAGGGTGGTTGACTGGGTGTAGGACTACCGCAGGAGACTCTCCCAGCCAGGAGAGCACCACGTGTACCTTCTACTCTGCGGAAAAGACTGCAATCAAGATCATTCCCACGAGGAACAAGTAAGATCAAGAAATACTTAGATCCTTTGTGAAATAAATGAATAAGAAATACATAAATGAGATAAATAGAAATGAGAATAAACCTGGTTACTTGTTTTACTTGTACATAAATGATGTAAACACTACTCTACTCAGCGTTCGCTGACTCTGTCTTTTCGTAACCCTGTTCAGGACCAGGAGTTGAGCAGCTCGAGTTTCCGGCTGCAGAGGGTGTTGGGCCCAGCCGAGCCCAGCCGTAGTCGTTTCTTTTTAGCTCTTTCATTTTTCTGTTGTAGTGAGTAATAGACATCTATTTTACTGTTCCTATTACTTTCTGTTTTCTTTCCGCTATTGTTGTTGTGGTGGCATGTACTATTTTGAGTTAGTTGCTCTACTTTCCTTTACTGTTTCATTTTTTTCTCCTTTTGCTTAGTTATAATACATGTGTGGATGTGGTATTTTTCCTACTTTTGGTCATTTGTCGTTAGACGACTAGGTCTTGGGATTAGTCGAGGTGAGTCGATCTCGGATTCTGTAGGGATTTGGGAACTGGGTCGTAACAGCTGTCGACGCATGGAGAGTGAGAGCAGCCATGTGGTTGCTTTAATGGACTGGCTGGTCCTGATATGGACCTGTCTGGGAGCCTTGGATTGGTTGCTTGGTGTAGCCGATCCTTTTGGACTTTGGGAACAGGTTGTGTGGACAAGGGGAACCACCGACTTGATGTACAGGCCTGATTGCAGGTCGATTGGGTTGCTGGAGCACCTATAGAGGCTTGAGAATGTTTGAACCGACCTGCTGGAACACGTTTAGGTTGTAGGGGGTCTCCTTTGTGGGCCAGCTGCACTTGTGGGAGGAAAAGAGAGAGGAAAGGAGCACAATGTTTGGAAGTATTAATTGTATTGCACAAAGAAACAATAGTTGGGGAGGCTCTCTATTTATAGAGAGAGCATATCCATTAAAAATAGTAAAGACTCAAATCTTAAAACAAATCCTAAAATTTGTTTCCTAAAGAGAATCTTTTCTCATTTGGAAAGATTTTATCTCTTAACAAAATAACTAATTCCACAACTTTTATTCCTAAACCCACTTTACTAAAAATAGGAAATCACCAATTTTGGTACACCTAAGTTTGGTTCTCGGGAACCCAAACTACCGGTCCTGTTGGGCATCTAGATGGCTGCCATGTGACATTGCCAGTGGCTTGATGGCTGTTACGTGGCAAATATCCCAACAATTTTAAATATTGATATCGATATCATATCGATAAGTAAAAAAAAGAGATATATTGGGATATATCGTTGATATTGGTGAATTTTGTGGAAATCGCCCAAAAAGGTTCAAAATGTCTCAAAATGTTACAAATTTTATGAAAATTAATATTTTAATAACTAATACATCATGAAGAAATAACTAGAAGATAAAAATCTTAAATTTTGAATGAAAATATAATAGAAATACACTAGTCGCACATCGACAAAGTTATACATTGAAAATGTGTACAGAACATGATAATAATTAAAAAATGTTCATAGTAATGCTACTCACCAAAAAAATGAAATATAAATAGTGCCAGGGTATAAATTGACCACACTAAGCATGGAAGCACCGACTAATGCCACCAAATCAATACCAAGCTGAGCTTCGACCTGGTTCGATACTTCTCCAATTATCTTCCTCGATTTGTAGCACTTAAGCATATTCACAGTATGGCTCCCACGCTATATAACTATATACATTCATTGATGTATCGTTGAAAGTCTTCATCATTGCAATGCAGAAGTATTCCAAGATGTGGATATCAACTGTGATTGTCAGATGAGCTACCTTTGCTTCTAATTATAGATCTACCCTGATTCTGAGTAGACTCATCTCGATGTTTTCTTGAATCTGTGATTCTGTAGAACCACCTCGTTTCAGTGTAGAACCTGATGACTCACAAGGTTCACATTGTCTCATCGATGAACTTCGTGATAGTCGAGGAGGAAGTGGTGCAGCAGAGTGGGAAGGTTGATAAGAAATTTGTTGAGGACCATGAGATGCAAAATACTTAGGGAAAATCCCAGAGTAGTGTGAATCATATGATTTGAGTGGTTTTTTATTGAATTTTTACAAATATGTCCGTCGCTGGATGATTTCATTCATCGATTAATATTATATGTGATTTTTGTAATTTAGTACGTTTGTCTGTCGTCGACTTGTTTGTGTCGCACAAGCACAACGAAATGCAAATCATATTATTCGCGTGATTTTTTATTGAATTTTTACAAAAATATCCGTCAATCGAAGAATTCATTCATCGATTAATATTTTATGTGATTTTTTATAATTTAATCTGTTTCATCCATCATCGACTCGTCGACGTCATCGTTTATGTCGCACAATCACAGCGAAATGCAAATCATGTTATTTGAGTGATTGTTTATTAAATTTTTATAAACATGTCCATCAGTCAAAGAATTCATTCATCGATTAATATTTTATGTGTTTTTTATAATTTAGTTTGTCTGTCGTATTTGTTATAATTCGCACGACTCGCATATATCACAATTCGACGACAATACGTTTGGTCATCAACAATCCATGATATCGGCGATAAATCAAACCTTGATTATCGGTGATATATCGACAATATCATGAAAAAAATAGATGGCATGTGATATCGATATGAAGATACTTGATATCGATATATCGGGGATATAGCGGCGATGTGTCAAACCTTGCTCCTGTCCCATTAGATGAGTAGGCTATTGACATGTTTCCAAAGGCTTTTCCGTGAACTTTATTTGAAAGATGTTGCTCCAAGCTGAACATGATTGGCATCTATATTCCAGCTTGAGGGGGAGTGTTTGAGATTTATTTTCTCATTGCTTATTTTGATGTTTTCCCTTTACATCTCACCCAAGTAAGGGCCATCTTGTTATTTTCCTAGATTCTTCTTCCTATGTATAGGAGCCTAGGGTTTGAGTATAGAAAATAACCGTTTCTATATACATGCTTTGAGTTTTGGTGGGTATATTCTCAAACGAAGGCTTTAATAGACCTTTAAAATGGGTATTTGGACTTTTATTAAGAAACTAGGTAGGTTTGAAATCAATTTAGCCTAAGAGTTTGGGTTTAATTAGTTTGGTCTCCTATTTGTCTTGAAAATGATTAATTTAATTTTGAATTTACAAAAAGTCTAATAGAGTTCAACCTGCGATCTTCATTCTTCTCATATTTTATCAATCCACGACCAAACTTTGGAAACATGTCACAGTGCATAAATTTTCTAGATCAATTTGAATTTGATTTGTTGTAGGTGACTGAGTCTGATCAAATTCATAGTAGATGTTAATTCCATGACAGAATGAACTTATATCTTGTTAATATCAATATCAAATAAGTTAGTGCTTCTATATCGATTACATTAACAAAAAAATGACTCACTGCTATTTGGATGTTGAATAATACACTACCCAACATTGCCAAGCAAGCTATGATGATTTGGTCAACCAATGCCATGTGGAAGACCTTGCATAAAAAACATTCTTTGTAGTCTATGAGGCCGGACTTTTATCAAGTCACTAGATTCACAATGTAAAGGAGGGAATTATGTCCTTGGTTAACTAACATGAAGAACCTTCGGGATGAACAAGGTCTCTATCAATCACTACCAGTTAATCTGCAGAAGATATGCACACAAAATGAGCAGATTTATATCATAAACTTCCTTGCTAGCCTTGGTCCTGAATTTGATTTTGTTAAGAATCAACTTAGAACTTCTGATGAGATTCCTTCGTCAGCCAACGTGTATAGTAGTATCCCTAAACTATGCTTACCTTTTTAGCAAAATTTTTACATGGTGTCTTCTGTTATGGCTGCTTAGGTAAATGAGGTCATTGAGCCTTAGTCCGTGGTGGATATAGAAGTGGTAGATCGGCTTCTAGTCATGGGAATGGTTGTACTTGTATTATGAGTATTGGCATCTCAAATATCATAATTTTGATAAGTGCCGATAGATGATTAACTTGCATGAGTAGATCAAGTTGCTCACTCTTAAGAGCGTTAGTGCATCGCCTGATTGGATTACTATTTTTTCAGATGTGGTTTCCATATAGGGGTTTGCTAGATTGTTTGTGATCACCTTGAGCACTCTTGATACCACAGCCACAACCTCTTTTACTATTGGTGCATCTGTCACTTTCATCCTTCTTCCTTATGAACCAACATATTAACTAGTTCCACTATTTCTGAATGAATTATCAAATTTCAACTCATATACTGATCTTCTCACATGTTGGCAACAGTTGCAGCGAATGGCTAGTGGAGCTGCAGAAATGATTCGCACATCAATAGGATATGCAAATGATGCGCCAAGAAATGGTACATAATCTGTGCATTACTTTATTCCTATGGATTCCAGGAACAACAATATCCTGCCTTTTGAAGTGAAAAGATATTTTAAAAAAATGATTCCACTTTGTCTGTTGTACTTCTTGAACTAGTATGTTATAGTTGATCAGAAACAATGTAATGGCTTCTTTTATTTGGAGTCAATCTGTTGGTGCATCTGTGGTTACCTCTTTGTAAAACTCTACTGCATGGTTAATCTCATAAAGAGCATTCCTTTTCGAGAAATGTGCTGGCTGAATAGCCCTTGATTATGAAAGAAAAGTTGTATAGATGATTTGCCTGTACATTTTTTAGTCATGGTTCACATTAACCACAAAAATGCAGAGAGAAGGTCAAGGCGATGGGGACAAATTCAGGCAGATGGCATGCCAAGCCCAAATGATCCTGAACGCTTCAGCTTCTGGGTAATTTCTCTTCTGAGATACTTTACCTGAGTGGCATGCTTTGTATGTGCTAATCTCCACCATGATGTAACTTGATCCAGCTGGTCAGCTTACTGAACCTTAGACCACAGGAGAAACTAACGCTGCTGCGATTGAGAGATACACGAGAGGTTGCACTTCCATGCTCTTCCTGGGTGTACTTGTTTCTTATATCTCATATAAATGAGCTTTATTTTATAATCTGCATCTGGTCATGCAGAGAATATCTCGGGGGCTTATATATTTGAGGGATTAATCACAAGGCTGCCGAGTACAATAACAACAGAAAGAAAGGACACATAGAGGCTTGAGAAATTATTATAGATTTTATTTCGTTTGAAAAACTCCGTGCAGGGGGCTTACCAATTTGTAAAACAAAAAGCAGTTCTATCTCTTTTTCATGTATGGTAATCTTCTATAGATCAATTCATTTTTTAAATAGATTGACCACCAATTATACTTCATAATAAATGTTTTCGTTTATGTTTAACATGCACATGCGGATACCTGATTGGATCTGTGCTTCTGTCATTTATTTCGTTTTGGAAAGGGTTATTTACTACATCACACCAGAGGAAAGAAAGGATGACCATTTGAAGGGCACGAAATGCTATGGCACGCGCCTTACCCCAAAAAGAAAATTGTCATGGCATACACTGCACACACAAGTTATAACCGCAATAATTTAAAACTAATTGTATAATATTGTATTGGCTGTCACTTCGCCTTTTATTTTTAAAAAATTAAAGGAAAGAAGTACTTCCATGAAATATTTCACTAACTAGTAAATACATCCACGGATGGAATCCTCCATCCGGAAATCAAAATATGAGTTATAGGCCGAGGCAGCTTACTCATGAGCTGCTCTACTAAGAGTTCCAGGGATAGAAAAACATCTGGCATCAACAAGAAAAAGAAAGATTGATACGGCAGGCTATAATAGTAGATGTATGTTTCCAATCAAGGGAATAATGTTCATTGTGTACAACACCAGTAATGATAAGAGTCTGAAAAAGGCAATGACTGCATGATCATCGCTGTCCTGCATCAAACTCAAAATCAAACCTTCACAACATGAGCCACTCTGAGTAAAGCGAGAGCTTCGGGTATTGACTGCATGATCATCCTGGCTAGTGGAATAAATAAAGGAATTGAAAAAATGCTGAATAAACAAAGGGATTAAGTGATTTGTGTTTGGTTGTTTGTGATATCTTGTCAAGTAATTAAGCGAGATAATTCTACTTTTGTTGTTTGATATGTGGAATAAATTTGTGAAATGGATAATTTTGCCTGTGGGTTAATTAGGTTTTTCACTTACAAATGGTATTGTATTGCAGTCACACTTGCAAAAGTTAAATATTTGGCAAGCGGATAACTGGGTTACTTTGTGAGTTGAGTTGGAATGTGGGTTAAGTGACCAATATCTAAATTTGCAATTTTAATTGCCACCAACAATGTACATCTGTCTTGGATGGCAATAATTGCATTTTTAACTCACTTCTTGGAAAATTGCATATCCTGATAAAGAGGGCGGGATTGACATTGGCATTGGAATGGGAGGGGTGGCAGAAATGGTGCGGGCAAAAGTGGAATTCGCAAGCGGAAAAAACGAGGAATTAGTTAGTTCCGGAGTTGGGAGTATATCTGGAATTTAGCTATTCCGGAATTGTCGAGTCCAAACGCAGAATTAAGTGAAAATTAAATAAATATATGTTGTAATGTGTTTTATAATGTATAAGAGTGGTAGTTTTAATTAATGTATTTTAATTTTTTATTGGTAGAAATTATTTTTTATAGATGAAAAAAATAATTTTTAAGTGATTATTTTTCATAGGTGAAAAATCATATTTCAAGTGAAAAATTATTTTCTATCAATAGAAAGATAAAATATATTGATATATTTTTATTTTTAACTACTATATTTTAACTTTCAATTGATTAGAAATCATTTCTAATTGATTGAAAATTATATTTCAATCGATGTATTTTGGTTAACTTCAATTTAATGTTTTATAGTGAGTTTCTCAGAGCCAGTAGCGTATCCATGAGATATAGACTGGTTATATCTATAAGAGCATCTATGTAACTATAGCTTGAGGCGATGAATGCAAGGGGCCTTTTCTCATATGAATTTTTACGGGAGCAAATATAATCCAGAAGTCTGTTGACACTCAATTCTCTAGGAAAAAGTAAAGATATTTCTCAAGAAAGGATAGCAAGCAAATATTTATTCAATAGGTTCCAAATCATAATCATAGAATGAACATCCAATAAAGCCATTGTGATTAAATGGAGCTAATTTACAGCCCAATGGTAATTTATTAGGTGCTGTTTGGATATAAGTTTTTGCATGGGTTTAGTTCTATATACAACAACAATAGCAACAATCAAGCCTTCTCCCACATTAAGTGAGATTAGCTATATGAATTCTTTGCTTCTACTCAAATTTATTTTGAGTCATTCTAAACTTAAATTGAAGTAATTGGGATTATACTTAATAGGTTCCTTGTAATAGTTTGGTCTTCCTTACCCCCTTTTAGTGGATTCAACCTCAACTCCTCGCATCTTCTAATTGGGGCATTTAATGGCATTCTTTGCAGATGTTCAAACCACCGTAGATGTCTCTCATTTTATTTTCTATTAGTTCCAACCCAATATTTTTTCAAATAATCTCATTTGAAATATGGTCTTTTTTTGTATGACCGCACATCCATATTAATATTTTCATCTCTGCCACAAACATCTTTTATGCAAGCCTATAGTTGACAGCCTAACATTCAGAATCATATAACATAGCAGGTCTTATAGCTGCTTGATATTATTTTTCTTTAACTTTTAAAAGAACCCTCTTATCATAGAGAACACTAGATGCTCCCCTCCATTTCAACTACCCTGCATTAATTTTATGTGTAACATCTTCATCAATTTCACCATCTTATTGAAAAATCGATCCCAAGTACTTAAAAACATCTTTCATTGGAATGTACTCTTCTCCAATTTTTACATCCATCCCTTCATTGTTCCCTCTACTACTAAACTTGCATCCCATATATCGAGTCTTTGTCTTACTTAGGTGTAAGCTTTTAGCAGGACTTCTCTCTAAAGCTTAAGTTTTCTTCACTCTACCTCTTATCTCATCAACCAACACAATGTCATCTGCAAAAAGCATAAATTATAGCACCTCAGTTTGGATATGCTTGTTAACTCATTCATAACCACGATAAAGAGGTAAGGGCTTAAAGTTGGCCCTTGATGTAGACTAATGGTGATATCAAAGTAGTATATCACTGATATTACTATATATATTTATATTAATTATGCCTAACTAATGATAATCTAAGGGTTGAATAGGGTAGAATGTATTTAGTTAGGTTAGTTTAGTTATATAGGTGCATTTTGTAAATATTGCAACAGTTTGGGTTTTTCTACAATTTTACCCAAAGTTACATTTGGTACCTTGATGTCTTTTGTGTTATGTGTGCAGGTATCAGGTTTGGAGTAATTTGGAACCCTATAGTTAGGAGTTTCAAGATTGAGCTCATTTATGAAGAGGATCGAGAGAGTTTCTGCAATTGGACCCAAACCTAATTAATCCTAGGTCTAGCCTAATTTAGGAACCTAATTAACTTTAGCCTAGAGCCTAATTACCTATCCTAATTAACCAACCTAGAGGCCGGCCATGAGCCTTAATTTTATACCCAATATAGCTGGCCAAAAATAGGTGGTATCTCTTAGAAAAATAAAATCTAAACCAAATTATTCCTAATCTTGAAATTCGTAATAACTTGACACATGTATAGTATTTTGGCCATAACTTTTGTATTTTAAGTCCAAATTGAGTGATTCAAGTAACATTAGAAAGATGATTTTGAGGGCTACAACTTTGCTTTTATATGAAATTTCAAATTAGGAATAGAACAAGGTCAAAAATACAAGACAAGTGAGGGCAATCCTATATAGCTGTTGCAACAACCTCCATCCAATCCAAACAAAAACCAAACCTTATCTCCTCCCTCCATTTTAGATCCACTAGTTCTTATCCTACCTATCCTAGTCATCCCCTTAGATCTAGTCTAGACCATCCAAATCCTTCATCCTAAGAAACCTAAAACAACCAATAGGAAGCCTCTACATTTCCTATAAAAACACTAGGCACGCCCCCCCTGGATCCATCTCTTCCTGAGTTAAAAATTCCTCCACCTTCTTCCACCACCTCCTAAGTAGAACACCTAGAATTCCACCATGGTTGTCCACCCTTAGGTCTACCCTCTTCCACCAAGCTTTCTTTTGGATGTCCTCCTTTGCATCCTCTCCGTGTCTGTCGACGTATCTCTCCATCACCGTGACTACACTCTAGATCTTCTCTCTTTCTCTCTCTGTTCTAGTTGTTCTAGTAGAATAGCATCTAGTTTTATTTCTCAAAACTATAATTGTAATCATTTTCTAGCATCAATAAAAGCATATTTTTTATGATCTCTATCCCTTTCTCTCTCTTTATTATCTTAGTTAGTATTAGTGAATATTTGCTTTCATTTGCGTATGTGATTTTCGATTCTTGTCTCCCCGTGATCAACCCGAACTCCCAATCCTATTACTTTATTGAAATTGATAGTGATTCTATGCACTACAATGAATGTTAATTACTTATTGTGTAAATTCGCCGTCAGTTTTTGGCATTGTTGTCGGAGAGGCAACAGATTTCACTTGTATATTTTCTTCCATATTTTGCATTCATGTGTCTAAATTAATTTTCTCTATTTCTCTTATTGTGTGTAGAATTTCGTGGCAACACAGGATCTCGTGGACAAATGGTAGAGATGGAGCAAAGTGTGGGTAGAAACATCAAGGTAGGTTTCGCATCTTAGTTTAGGATCATTTGTGAAACCTAGGTTAGATGTGCATTAGATTTGCATTAAAAAAAATCAAAAAAAAAATCTCATTTGTCTATCTAGATTAGGTGTGTATCTTGACCCTTAAGATTGTTATTTGGTTGAAGTTGTTTTCATAAAAAACTAAAAAAAAAAAAGAAAATCTCTTTTGGTGGACATTATCCCTTTGATATTCTCAAAACCACCTTCCTAAAATTCAAGCTGCTAACTAATTCAAGTTTCAAAATCATTTCCCCAATTTATATTTGTCCAAAAATTATAAAATTGGTCATGGACGTAGGTATTGAAGTCAGAAAGTTTGTGTTCAAATTTTGTATTCATCTGATCTATATTCAATTTTTAAAAATTCACAGACTACACAGATATCCATCTTGATTTTTCTTTCTGATTTGCGACATTATGAAAATCATAAGAATTTTTATACAACTCTGATTAAGCTGAAGTTTCTGGTGTTCGATTCTTGTGATAATTCAGCACCAACAAAAAATCTCAAAAAAATAATTTGGGGCATGGTACTATGTGATTCACATAAAACACTGACTGGGGGTCTTTTCTAACTTTTTGACCCCAATGCGCAAAAAAATATGAAAATATTACTTTTAGAAACTCAAAATTTTTGAAAAAATATTTTTTGGATTTCCTATTCAGTGATGTTTAAGAAACCATAGTTTTTTGTATTGGGCTGCACCACTTGAATTAATTAAAAGCGATTCATCTTCTAGAAGCTGCCTGCCTAAGTCAAAATCTTAGGGTTTTCAATTAAGCACTCATATTTTTCTAAATTCTAGAGGAAATATACTATCATTTGTGCTTGCAAAACATTTTGTGTGCCTTCACATGAACCTTTCTTGAATCCATTATCTCATTGAAACCCTAAAATCCCTTTGTAAACAAGATCGATCATAAAAATCACTTCATCATAAAAATCTTGTTTAAGGACTTTTGATTGTGCACTTCACTTGTCAAATCAATTTTAAAGGCAACACTCACATAATGCCCATTGTTTCCAAAAGCACTTCAAGCCTAAGCCTAAAATTGAGCAAACATGCCCTAGGTAGAACTAATCTACTTGGTAACTTGAAGTTAGATTGGGCCAAGATCAATGCCTTGTCTACTTATTTCGGGGTGCCAGGATTAAATCTAATTAGGGTATACACTATAAGGACTAGTTTGATTGCTTATATTGTGAGGGTGGGTGTTCTCTCATCTGTCTTCCTCTCGCATCCCTCTATTTCTTCTAAACCATGGATTTTAATGTTTATCCCTCTTATCTTACCTACCCCCAGCATGATTTATATTCTCCGCAGTCTACTTGGGATGACTATCATCCAAGTTGGGTGTACACCTTAGATCCTAAGTACTTAGGGTATTTGTCTTATCCCTAAGACCAACACAATTCCTATCCCAATTTCACCCAACCCACACTGCCCTCTTATTGGGATAGTGTCAGCCCCTCTAGCTGAGGATGTGATTCAAACCCTGGGTCTACTAATGATAGCTTTAATCCTACTTACAATGATCTTTATTCAAGATCCTCATCCCTTAATGACCAATCTTATAGGATTTACAAGTTAGGAGGATATCAAGACCCCTACCCTTCCCAAGATAATAACCAGGATAGATCAACAGAATCTGAGGATCTTCCTTACTTGACTTATGGATTGGAAGGGATGTTATAGAAATGGAAATCAAATGACCTTAATTCACTTGATAAAAAGATCTTGATTTGGTGGAAGAAAATGTAAAGCCAGAATCCCTCTGGAGTGAAAATAAGTCAGTTTCTATTGATCATGGTTCCACCCTAAGTTCGATTCCTGATCTTGTAAATACTTCACCCACCAAAACCCATTCTCTCAATCAAACTCAAGGAAAATCAATGATACCCAATTTCGCATTCAATTGGAGATTAATAAACAGAACCGGCAATTAATTGAAATGAAGGCTAAAATGCTAGAGATATTCCAGCAATTGGATGAAGAAGGACAATGGAAAATTATTTCAAATAATAATTTTGTGGAATTTATAAGACGAGGCCTTACAAGTATCGATTGGACTACATCTAATGCTCCTAAACTAGTTCAATCACTCATTGATATTCCCTTTGCCTAAGTGTTGGAAAATAATTTTGAAAATGTCATTGAGGATTTCATGGGTCTTGATTTCGAGGTGGGTGAAAGAAACTAGAATTCTCAAGTGAATATGGACCAATTTGAAATTATTGATAATGGAATTGGGGTCAATGTCTCTAAACTCAAATCTGATTCTCTGGAGACATCTAAAGTTGAAGAAGTGGAGTTGGAGTCTGATTCTGAATACTTTGATTATGAATTATTTGAAAACCCCATCCTAAATTTAGAGGAGAGCCAAAAGAAAGAATCCAAGTCTAATTCAGGTGATGAAATCAAAATAAGCTCTACCTTGACTTTAACCCTAGAAGCTGAGCCTGATCTGAAAGAGGTTGAAGATAAAGAAGCTATTCTGAGGAACAGGGATAAGGAGCATTCACATATAAAAGTAATTATTTTGAAGGAGGGAATTGATTTTTATTGAGAGAGATTTTATGATTCATTTTTAGGTCAATCGTGGAATTCTAAATTTTGATTCATATCCTGTTAAAATTGAATTTGTGCAACTTGAATATGAGTTGATTTGTAAATATTTTATAGATTTGATCTTTAAAAGGAAATGAATTGAGTACTCACTGCAAAATTAATTACCTATATCAACAAAGTGATTACAACAACCTAAATATTGCTAATTTTATGATCTATACCAACATTTATATAAATTTTTTTACCCTTTTTACATTTTGACCTGATCTGACCGAAATCTTACCATCGAACACAGACAAATCACTCCAACCCCCCCTCCCCACAACACCCCTGCCCCTTCCAAACCTGGGCTCCTCTTCCTCCTCAATCGCCAGCCTGTACCCCTCTCCACCATCCGCCACATCTCCCTCCACCACAATTTTCTTCTCCAGCCCTCGCCTCCCTAGCATTGATCCCCCCCTTACTTTATATATACCTCATCGAGTTAATAAAATCACTTCGATCTCCCTAGCAGTGTATTCCCTTCGATCTCACTGGATCTGACGACCTCGACGTTATCTCCCTCCGTCGCCTTTGATCACTCTGCCACCGTCGATCTTCCTCTAGCTAATAGAGGTATCCTGTCTTCTTTCCTCCCTATTGCCTCTTCCCTATGAAGTCAATTCCAGTGACTCTTTTGGATGGGAAGGACAAAACATAAAGACTTCCATTCATACCATCAATCTCTCTAATAAAACATAGGAGACCATCCAAAACATTTTCAATTAAAGAAAAATTCCTCAGAAGTTCATATTCACACTTACAATGTTCAGGTGTCTAGACGCAACTTCTGTTGGCCTTGAGGTTGAACATTAGGTTAACATTAACCTTTGTTGGTTAGTTCTCCATTTGAGGGTTGAGATTTTATTAGATTAAAACTCTCCCCCTCTCCTCCAAGATTTCTCTCCACAAAGTCCCTTTTCCCCACCCCCTGCATGTGTAGTTATGAACTTTCTAGTATTTTTGTGTAATTGAGAATGCTTTTATGAGCTACATGTAAAAATCCCTTTGGACAAGCTTCCGATGCTTCAACCTAATTTGGCAAGGATGACAGATAAAATTGACCATGAATTATTTAGGTATTATCTCAATGGGTGACCCCATTGCACTTGGTTGTTTGGCACTTGCTTTGAGTACAAGATTGTAGCACAATCAGTACTTTTCTCAAGTACAATGTTGATAAAAACATGAAATAACATGTTGGATAGTGAATACATGTTCTTTATGATTAATGATTTTCTCATGTGATTGTAGTTTTGCACTTTAGTATATACTGGCTCCTTCTTCACTTTGTTCCCTGATCCTGCTTTGAACTGTTGGCTTGTAGGACATGAATTTGAAGTCATTGAAACTTGGAATGTGATGCTTTCTAAAGAAACATGGAATTGTAGTTGTGGTTAAAATTCTATGCACCATTGAACTTCCATGGAAAAACTTCCTTGGAAATTCAAGGAATGAATTTAATGCCTTAAACAACTAGTTAATGAGAAGAATTGTAGTTCTTTACAGAAGTCAATGCTTAATAATTGTTATGGTGAATAAGATCAGAAGGATTGAATTCAATTTACTGATTGTAATTTTAAAGTGAATCCACCCAATATCCAGAAAACTTACATTCTCATGGCTGTCTAATTTTCATATGTGTAGGTTGATTTGCAATTTGCTGCTTGATGTACATTTCCCAAAGGTTCAAAAGGGAGAGCACCTTATAAATCTTTTTTCAAAAGAAGGAATCCTATATAAGCCTGACAACCATTGAAGAATGAGGAATCTAGGAGTTGGTGGTCTCAATGTTGAGAAGCAGGTATATCATTTTAAATAGGTGATTGTATTTGCTGTAAATATTTTGTTCGTCACTTTAATACCAAGGATGAATATTGAATTTTTTTTGCCACTAATATGAGCAAAGAGTTAAAGTTTATATTTATGGAGTTGAAGAGTTTCATAATTCCACCTAGAGAAATGAATTCAACATTAAGGATTTGTTTTAGAAGTGTTGGGAATAAAAATGCCATGTGGTAGTGCCACATGGCAATCCAGTGAGCATTGAAAGGGGCATCAACCCTGAGGATATTTTAGGTTGGCTTAAGGTCCAAGTTTTGCGGTTTTTAGTTGGTATGTTGTTTTTTGGTAAGTTTGTTTAGATGATTTGCTTTGATCGATTATGATTTGTTCTTTCTAAATTTAGGAGATGTGATTTGATTATGATTGAGTTTGCTACTGTTTTTAGAGGATTATGATATGTTATCTTTTTACAAAAGAGAGCCTTTGTAATCCTTTTATTTTGAGCTGAATGCATTATTATTTCCACAAAATTCAACACCAACAACTCCCTCTCCCTCTCTTTTTCTCAACCAGCATCTGCACCCTCTCTCTCTTCCCTGTCGTGAGAACAGGGGCTGCTGGCAGCACCTATTGCTGCCTATTATCCTCACATGGAAGAGCCTTCACGCTTCTGGATCACGCCATACTCAACAAGAAGGTTAAATGTAATATGTCTATGTTAATTGTTTTTTTTTTTTGCCCTAGATTGTGGCACCTCTGTAAGTGTATGGTGATATCTATTTACCTTATGTTAAAGGTTCTTCATTTCTTTGTTGGTTAGTGCCATTGATTTCTCTAGTGGTTTTCTTTTTCTTTAATTTCAGATCTGGATTTCCAAAGCTTCAGCTTTCGTATATCATCCAAGCTTCAACCAAGATCCGTAAAGAAGTAAGTTTTCCTTCTTCCTCAAATATATGAAGTTTGATGGTAAGAAAAGGTTTCATATTCAGTTTCTGAGCTACTGTATTATGTCCTTGTTGTGGGAGAATAATGGAATTCTTATTCTTGATTGAAAAGAGAAATGAACCCCCTCTTTATATCAAGAAAGAGGATTGCAATGGTAATCCTAATCCTAATTCTAATCCTAATTTGGAAACAAACTTAAAATAAATCAAATCCTAATCAACTCAAATCCCAACAAAATAGAAAGAGATAAAACAAACAACTTTTGCCTAACTTGACTAATCCTAAAATAGCTTTTTCCTAATTCTCCAACACTTATCATAACTCAATGAGTTTTCAATTTGTTATTCAAGTGTTTTCCATTCTGTTATATGCAGAAATTTCAAATTACAACTTTTCTTCAAACAATTCTAACCTTTTCTTCTTGGTTATCTACCACCTCAATTGTTAATGGATTTTTTAACAAAATCACCATCTTTTTCAACCTTCATTGTTAATGGATTTTTGCAGGGTTGGGGAGGTGGATGTGGCCTTTGCTCAGGATGTCTCAATTAATCTCTTAAGACCACTCACAACCTTGATCTAAGATTAGGGTTGTTTGGATATGTTATTATTTTTTTACGTGCAGTTGCTTGTGACTGGAGTTGGATCTCTCACCTGGACATACACAGCGATGAAGAGAATGTTGAATGGTGTGGATTGAGGTTAGGTGTATTTTGATATTTATCATTTTAATTTCACTGTTAACTCTACATCCTTACAATTAAGGTCCAATGGCTATTTTCTACACCAATCCAGTGACAGTCTTACAATTATAAAGTACATCTTAAAAGGTTGGACCAATCCCATTAAACAAAAGCACTGAGGATAAAGACTAAATAAAGATAGGCTTGGTATCCTCTGCCATCAAAAGTGAGAGTTCTTATATGCCTCAATATGTAAAAGTACTCCATATTAGTGACAGATGATAAAAAAACTCACCTTCTACACTATGCCCTAATTTTGTTTCTTGTGGATTTTATTTATTTATTTTTGAAAACTTGTGGATTTTATTCTGAACTCCGAGACTAATGATATTGCACGTTATACATATATATGAATGATCCCTTGATGTTTATGAATACAGTTGGCAGGAAAGTGTTAATATTATCCATTTGCTGCCTATCGAATTTATTTATCTGGATGCGAGGAGGGGGTGATCACTTTAGTCATCCAACATGATCTAACATGGGATATGGAAAATTTACTAAATCAGCTTTTTTAATCCATTATTTTCAAGTCCATAAAACATAGCTTCAAGAGATTCATCCCCAAGAATTTGCAGGGATACCCCACTTTCGCATTACTAATGGAACTTTGTGCTTCCTTTATGATTTAAATCCCTTATTTTCCAATCCATTATGCTAACACCAATAATGGACACTTTCACATTCTGAATGTTCACTTAAAAAAAAAACATTCTAAATGTTCATGCCTTCCTAGATTAAAATTGTCAAGAGGGAAAAAAACAACAATCTAGAGCTGCAAGAATTTGAGCATCTAGGATACAGACATGAGAAATGGTAATGCACGATATAGCCAAAATCCCAAATAAAGAACTTGTAAAACCTTTCTGATTAAAACTTTCCTACAAAAAGTACTTTGATGAGTCTTCTAAAAAAAAAGGTACTTCTATGAGGAAGTCCACTTCTAGTTTGTAAGGCTTGAAGGGCAGAGTGTTACACTGATTAGGTTTAGGCAAACTGTAACTTGGACAGATGAAACCTAAGAGAAAACATTTTCTTCACTACCTACCTTAATTTTCAATTTCATAACTCCCTCTCTTTTCTTTTCCCTATTCACTACATCCATTGTACCAATCAACATCTGGAACTTCGATTATGAGTGCCTTTCATCTTCAAGAACTCCACAAGGACCCCAAGCCTAAGTCTAAAACGACCAACCTCTTTAGGCCACTTCTATTTATGTGCATATACTATTAGAACAAATTCCAACGTCTCTAAATGGTTGTTGTATCCTGAGGAATTCACTGCCACAATTTTCAGAAATTGGTTTTATCTAATGGGAGGTCTCTGTGCATGTTAATTTCGGGACAATGCATTATGGCTCTTATGAGATGGTGAAAATAGGATTTTCAATGCAATTTCATATCCAACATCCTTTAATTGCCTGAGTTGGCCTTTTTTGATTTCTTTCCGACTATAAGCGTCCCAAGTAGTTCTAGGGACTCACAAATGGAACTGGACGTGCCATCTCTTAATCCTTGCTTGGTTTATTTGAAGGCCACATGTTATGGTAGTTTCTTCCTTTGGCTTGCTTGCTACCTCAAATTTTGCACGTACAGCAAGTAGCATATTTTCCTTTAATAGACCTGAACAAGTTTGCCCCAATGTAGCAAGCTAGAAAGGCAGACATCTGTTTAAGGACTACACAAGTGAAGACGGGATGTACGTGAGGGTCCATTTGAACTCTCCTTTGAGTCCACAATCAAATTTCAGTCTCAATAATCAGAGTCCCAATTAAAGTTTAGAGTTTGCCACTACTAAAGAATTTGTTCAAGAAGAATTTTACCTCTTGTAAACTAGTGAAACCTCAGTGAAACCATCTTATCCAAGTTCACTCACCAACTTAAATAAATGGGATTATAGGAGACATAAGCACACACACAAAAACCCTAACAATAGGGAGTACCACCACCACAAGGACCACAACATAACACCAAACCCTAACAGGGCAAAATGCAGGATGCATATCTACCATGCAATAGCACAAGGACCAGAGGGTAAATGAACGTACAATAGCAGCATGCATATCTACTGTGCAAAATGTAGGATTCTACACTAATTCATTTCAAGTTGGGTGTATTATTTGCTAAATTGAAAAAACTTATTGAGAGTGGTTGCAATTTTATATCTCCAAAGTTATTGCATGCGTCTCTAAATACTACATGCGTGCCATTCTTCCAGGCTTTGTGAAATATCATAAATAAAAAATACATAAAGTAGGAGTAAGGTTATTATAGAGATCACTTGAGAAAAATAAGGATTAAAGAATCAAACATGATCTTCGGCATTCTATGATGTTTTTAATTTTTGTTTATGACCTCCTCAAGGGAGGAGTTTTTTTGTGACAAATTGTAGTAGTGGTAATCTATTTGAGGTCAAGTTGGATATCAAATTTAAATGATTGTTTACATAAGAATTGGATAGGAGTTGAAAGAGTTACAATGCATTTTAGAAATCTTTATGGGATTTTAATAGAACTTGAATTCTTTCTTCATGATCCAGTTTCTTTCAATTCCTGAGTAGACATGGAAAACCAGAAAATTTAATAGCAATAAATGTATCCTATAATTTCCATCCTTTGGTGAATGGACATTATATTTTGGAAAGATAGTAAATTTCACATTGTATTCTATAATTTCCCTCTATTGCCACTTGCTGAGATTTAGAATGTTAGATGCAGAGGAGTAAGCTGATTTGAAATTTTGTAATCTTTGGTTTTTTGCATGAGACATGGCATCTAGTTGACTATCTAGCATTTGTTGCATTATTTGTATAAAACAAATGCATCTCATAGCGGATTAACCATTTGCTTGGGCATTCTTCTTTTCCATCCCTTTTTCGAAGGTCTATAGTTGTGTCTCATACGCATTTGGTATAGATATTTTATTCAGGCTTTAGAAGCTGATGGGACATTGAAGTGAACTAGGAGTTCTTAATCATTATGTTGTAGACATCTATTATTTGCTTCCTAATGGCAAATTACATGCAACAACGTATAAAGAGGGCTTCTTCAATCCTACCTCTATTATTGTCTTGCTTTCTACTTGAGGGCTTCATCTACTATTTACTAGTAGAATAGGTCACTTATCTTTTTGTTATCTTAATAAATGTGTTACTGTTGATTTTATGTGTACAGGCAAACTATGACATCATCTTTTTCTTTTTTTCAAGCTATAACATTATGCTTAATGATTTGTAGTTGTGCATCATCTTAAGTTCGAGAATCTTTTCGAGCTGCTTAAGATCTCATAGTTGAAGAACTTAGCAACCAATGAACCATTAGGACAATTAGAGGAAGACCTAAGAGGGCTTACATTTTGATGAACTAAGATAGGAGCTACTTTACCATCTAGTCTTAGAATTGTCTACCAATTTAAGAGCGTATAAAGTGAGATTGATATGTATTTGTGGCTTATACCGCTTATAATGCTTGTAGATACACGATTTCCTTTTAGAATCATATGGAAAAATTATTTCATTAGATGTAAATCTATGATTTTTATGAATAATTTAATTTATTACTTCAAGAATCATGTCTTATATATTTTTCTTTAATCTTACTTGAATCAAGGTAAATATTGTTGTTGATGATAAGGTTAAACCTTAAATCTCTTAGGATGTTGCAAGATCATAAAATTGAAGAGGATTTAATAGTAAAGATCTCCATATCTACACTAATAGATATAATGACAGATAGTCATGTAGGTATTATATTAAAAAGAAAATTGAGTTATTACCTATAGTCACGGTTTTGCAAGCATGTTTTATCCTACACTGACGTATAAAATCATCACTGTTGTAGCTATCACAAAAAATGGGCACATTTGCAAACGTGATCGTCACTGTAACTTTAGTTACAACATTGATAATTTTTATCGTCGGTGTTGCCTACAGTGATGCCTCTTAGGAGAATAGCTCTAAAAATCGTTGGAATAGCTTTTTAGATCTATACCGACGATTATTAACCGTCAGTGTAGGTGCAGATATTGTTGTGACTTGACTTTTATCTCTAGTGTTCGGCACTTTAGATTTGGGTTACACTCATCCAAACAAAGATCAACTCTGCATCCTCAAAGAATAAGAGATGAAATAATGCAGGCATGCGTGACCCACCACTTGCATAATTTCCGTCCCTTAGGGTTGGGACTGCACCACAATCTGGTCCGGATCTGTGGACCTTTGATTTTGGACCCTTATGACCAAATGTCTCTTTTTCTTCTGACCCTATCTATTGAATTGTTGATATCTTGTTGGAGGGTTAATTGATCGAACTGCATCTAGCTGTAGACATAAAATTCAACACTTGTTGGGAAGCAACCTAATGAATTAAGTTATCTTATATTTTGATTTAGCTGATTCAGCTCTGGAGACAATTAAGCTATGTTTTTCAGAACTCATGAGTTATCAGGTGATATCTCTCTTTTCTTATGAGTATGGCATGCATTGAGGATATTGCATGAAATAGGCATGGAGGGGGGTAGATAATATTTTGAGTCACTTATTTTTCTCCAAAATTTTATACATAACATACCATAGTTTGTTTCTTGGATCGTGTTTTCTAAGTTTGAAAAAAAAAGAAGTAAAAAAGAGAAAAAATCAATGTTTTTAGAGTTTGAGCTAAGAAGAAAGGTTGAATTACTTTGATTTTGAGGATTTACCAATCTTAGGAAAAGTACAAACAAAATCTTTCTGCTTAGATTCTTCGAGTCGTATGTCGACTTAATTATCTCGAGTATTTACTAAAATTTGAATTTGTTTTCCTTAGTCTTTGAAAGGATTTGAGAAAGCTAAAAGTATTAAGTCAAAAATGTGATGAGTGAATGACTTATCTTTCTACCATGTGGTTTGGATAGTCATGAGGGGCAAAAAGTGCCCTCGGACTTAAAGCTTTGCACAAAGCCTAAAGAAGGATCTGGCTATCCAGATATGAGGTAAACAGGTGGATCCGGCTTTGCTCGACCCACCTACACTCAGACGGATCTAGACCCACCTTCATCTAGGCGGATCAGGATAGGACCGACCCGTCGAAGGACCTGGGTTGATCGAAGTCGAAGAGGCGGCAACAACATCCATGACGCCCATGTCAGCATTAAGGGTGGCATTACCAGTGCTATTAATAGCCAAATAATGGATGTGCCGGAGAATCTGCGAGGACTGTTGTGGAAGATTTTATGTTAAGATATTTCTTGTACTATAAATAGAGAAGAGAAGCCCTCGGGGGTTCTCTTCACGCAACTTGAGGGAGAAAACTAGAGATTTTGTATTACCGCTAAACCTATTGGAAGTTTGGGAGCATTGCCTTTCCCCCAGATGTACATCTCTTGTGGTGGAACTAGGTCACTGATTCTTGTGTTTCTTTTTTGTGATTTCTTGTGTGTTTGATTGTTGAGTTGGATCCTCCTTTCGCTAAGGAGACCGATCGGATAGTCTTTAAGTTTTAAGCATCTTCACTTGCACATTGCACTGACTTGTCTTCTGGGTGATTTTGTTGAGTCTTTAGTGGTTAATAAGATTTAGTCTTAGGGCACAAGATTTAAAGGACTTGGTCATGTTTCTAGCTCTTAACATTGTTCCTATTTGTAGAGGATTCATTTAGAATGAATGAAGGAGAACTACTCACCTAGAAAAATGAGTAGTCGGAGGAAGTTATAAAAAAAAAAGCCAGAGCAATATATATATATATATATATATATATATATATATATATATATCATCTCTTATCTACATGAGTTCATCCCAATCATAGTGAGATAGCCAACAAGAGACCTAGGAGTCTAACTGGGGAGATATACACCTTATGTGCTGATCTCGGGATAAAAAAGTGGTGAGGAGAAAGTTGACAAATCTTAGTATGGCCTAACCGAAGACAGGTTGCCCTAGAAAGAGAATAGAAATATTCTAAGTCTTCTTGAATACTAGAAATCAACTTAGTTGCCCTTCTGATGAGTCACATAAAAAATCACACACAAGATGCTTGTTTCTTACATTCAATTCAAATTTTGGGTGTGTCGACTTAGTAAGAGAAAGTCATTTTAGTGACCCAAGTTTGATGGCTAATAAAATTCTAATTTGATTTGGGTGGTTTGGATTTGAGTCGATACTTTAGAATTGTTGAGTTTTTGTCGTTAAGGTTTTGTGTATAATTCATTTGCTTTGGTGAAAAATCGAGATTGGAGATTTTTAATTTGAATTAAGCTTAAAAATTGCAATTCTGTTTCTCGTGTAAATATTATTTTCTTAGTTTATCAATCTCTGTTTTGTTCGAGGATTAGCAAAAAATGGGTATGGGGGTATGATATTAGTATATATATTTAAATTAATTATGTCTAATTAATGTTAATATAAGGGTTGAATATGGTAGAATGCATTTAGTTAGGTCAGTTTAGTCACATAGGTGAATTTGGTAAATATTGCAAAAGTTTGGATGTTTCTGCAATTTTATCAAAACTTATATCTGGTATCTTGATGCGATTTGTGTAATATGTGTAGATATTAGGTTTGGAGCAATTTGGAGCCTTATAGTTAGGAGATTTAAGACTAAGCTCATTTATGAAGAGGATGGAGTCAATTTCTGCAACTGGACTCGAACCCAATTAACCCTAGGTCTAGCCCAATTTAGGAACCTAATTAACCTTATTTTAGAGCCTAATTATCTAACCTAATTAACCAACCTAGAGGTTAGCCATGAGCCTTAATTTTAGACCCTGTATGGCTGGGTAAAAATAGGTCCTATCCCTTAGAAAAAGAAAACCTAAACCAAATCCTATTCCTAATCTTGAAATTCGTAACTTAACACATGAGTAATATTTTGGTCATAACTTTCATATTTTAAGTCCAAACTGATTTATTCAAGTTGCATTGGAAAGCTGATTTGGAGAACTATAACTTTGCTTATTATATGCAATTTGAAATTCGGAACAGAACAAGGTAGAAAATTCGAGACAAGTGAGAGAAATCCTATAAGGTTGTTCCAACAAAAACCAAACCTTATCTCCTCCATTTTAGATCCATAGGTCCTTATCCTACTTATCTTAGTAATCCCCTTAGATCTAATCTAGACCATCCAACTTCTTTATCCTAGGTAACCTAAACCAACCAATAGGAAGTCTCTACCTTTCCTATAAAAACACTAGGCACACCCCCCTTGGATCCATCTCTTCTTGAATTAAAAATTCCTCCACCTTCTTCCACCACCTCTTAAGTAGAACACCTAGAATTCCACCATGGCTGTCCACCCTTAGGTCCACCCTCTTCCACCAAGCTTTCTTCTGGACATCCTCCTTTGCATCCTCTTCCACCAAGCTTTCTTTCTCTTTGTTCTAGTTGTTCTAGTAGAATAGCATGTAATTTTATTTCTCAAAACTCTAGTTGTAATCATTTTCTAGCATCAATAAAAGCATATTTTGTATGATCTCTATCCTTTCTCTCTCTCTCTATTATTTTAGTTAGTATTAGTGCATATTTGCTTTCATTTGCATTTTCAATTCTTGTTTCCTCATATTCGACCCGATCCCAATCCGATTACTTTATTAAAATTGATAGCGATTTTATGCACAACAAACGTTAATTGCTTATCACGTAAATCCATCATCAGTCAATCCATCCATAGTCCTTACACAAGTTGTAACTCTATAGTAGATATCATTTATGTGGTTAATGTACATAATTGGTACCTGTCTCTTCTCCAAAATTCTTTACAAGATATCTCTTGGGATAGAGTCATAGGCCTTCTTCAAATCAATAAAGACCATATGTAAATCATTCTTATTGGCTTTGTAGATCTCCATTATACATCTTAGGAGGTGTATTACCTTAATAGTAGACTAACCTGGCATAAATTCAAATTGATTTTCAATTAATATGAAGACGTGCCTTACCTTTCTTTCAATTATCCTCTTCCAAAGTTTCATCGTATGACTCATTAACTTAATACCATTATAGTTGGAACAATTTTGTATATTTCTTTTATTCTTGTGTAAAGGTATCACAATTTTTTTTTCTCAATTCCTTTGGTATTTTCTTGCCTCTCCAAATAGTATTAAATAATTTCGTGAGCTAACTTATATCTTATTCTCTCATCACTCTCCAAAGATCTATAGGAATATCATTAGGGTTAACAACCCTTCCAATTTTCATCATCTTTAAAGTATCCATTACGTCTTTCATTTGTATCATTTGATAACTTGCTCAATTCACGTAACCTTTTAAATTGGCTAACTCCCTTAAGATACTATCATTCTTTTGATTTCTATTAAAAAGCTTATGAAAATAATTTTGCCATCTTGTCTTTATTTCCTCGGTAGCTATAAGTACCATTCCTTCTTCGTCCTTGATGGACTTTACATGTGTAAGGTCCTTTATTTTCCGCCCTCTTACTTTAGCTAGCTTGAAGTCTTTTTCAACTTCTTTAGAATCAAGTTTCTTATAAATATACTCCCATGCTTTTGCTTTTGCTTCACTAATTATTTTCTTTGCTTCTTTCTATGCTCTTTTGTAATTTTTCATGTTTTCATCGATCTTATCTTGATATAAGGCTTTGAAGTAAGCTTTTTTAACTATAAGCTTCTCTTGCACTTCACTCCACAACCAAGACTCTTTTTGTCCTAGAACTCCTCTTTTAGACATTCCTTGCATCTCAGTTGCCACCTTTAATATAATTTTCCATATTTACCCACAAATCATCAGCATGTCCATCAAGATCCTAAACCCCTTGTTGCATTATCTTCTCTTTGAATCTCTCTTGCTCTTTTTTAAGATTCCACCATTTAAATCTTATATTCTTAAACATCAAATTTCTCTTCTTTGATTTCTTCATATGCACATCCAACACTAACATATGATGTTGAGTAGTTAAACTCTTGTAGAATAATCTTGCAATCTTTCCAGCATAAACGATTTCTTCTTTGTAAAGCAAAGTAATCAATTTGTGTTCTTGTTAGACCACTTTGTAAGTTATCAAATACTCTTCTCATTTTTTGAAGAAGGTATTTGCTATGAAAAGATCTCAAGTCATTACAAAATCAGGGAAAATCTTCCCTTCTTCATTCTTATCACCAAAGCCATAATTTCCATGCACTTTTGCATACTTTAAAGCATCTTTTTCCACGTGTCAATTTACATCTCCACTTAAGAAAATCATCGCTCTGTGGGATACCTTGAATTATCATGTCAAGTTCCCCTTAGAATTCTTTCTTTATTTTTTCCTCTAGACCAACTTGAAGTGCATAAATTGTAATGACATTTAAGATCTCTTCTTCTAAGACTAATTTTATTAAAACAATTCGATCGCATATCCTCTTAACCTTAACCATACTCTCCTTTAAATCCTTATGAATAATAATATCAACTCTTTCTACCTTTAGCCCTTTCTAAGTATCACAATGTGAAACTTGTTCTTTCAATTTCCTTTGATTTTTCTCCTACTCACTTAGTCTTTTGAAGGCAAAGAATTTGAATATTTCTCCTTCTCATTATATCCACAATCATGAGCTTTCTAGTCAAAGTACCAATACTCTAACTATCAAATCTCAACTTCTTTTGTGACACACTATGTGGCAAAGTGGCAAAACTAGCTTCTTTACTCATATGTGTTCCTCATGCAAGAATCCTTACTCATTTTGGATTACATCTAGATGGTGATGTAGCGAAACTAGCTTCTTTACTAGCATGCATTCCTTATGAGAGAACCCTTATTCATTTTTCACTACATTTGGGCACCGATGCAGCATCTCGCAAGTAGAGAATATCACAATGAAATCTGAGTGTTTGCTTAAATCAATGTTTAAAGATTTGACAAGTTTTACGTTGGCCGTTAGCTACCAAATGCAGCTCTCCTCTTTTACCTGGGCTTGGGATTTGCAATGAAAAGGTACAAAGACCTCAACACAGGAGGAGTTGGTTTAGTTCTACATGGTAGGTTAAAATGATAGTGACATGGGTATAATGGGATTTATAAGATAAGTTGTCTCACATCCCTACTCGTAACACATCATATCCAACTACTATTGATAGGGAGCAAATCCCCAAATATTGTGCAAGTAACAACCAAGTCTTGGAAAGGCCCTCTTGGATAGTAGGTTGTTTGAAATGATCAAGCCAAAAGAAGGGTGGTGAGAATCCAAAGGCACTCCATTCAAAGGGAAAAGCCACCTGCCTTGACTGCAGGATGGGATGATGAATGAGCCTCATGGGAAAAACTCTTCCATGACCTCAAGAGTTTAAGTGGAATGACCCTATTTGTCTTGGCATGACTGTAAAGTAAAGCCTATATCAAAGAGCCCTTGAGCTCTTCCAAATGGAAAGGATGGTCCCAAATAGCCTTAACTTTTTGGGGCTTAGGTATTTTCCTCCTAAGAAAAAAGGAGCAAGAGGCCCAAGATTTAGGATGGTCATTGTCCTGAAAGACATGGTCAAGACAAGGTCTCTCTTGAGGTTCAACTTGACCGTTGCCTATTAGATTTCTCGTGCTTCTCCTAGGATCGAGAACCTTCCAAAATAGAATCCTAATAGTTCATGCCACGTCATCCCTTAAGGTGGGTGCCATAACAACCTTTGCAGTAGGAAATCATCCTCGGATCAAGCGTTGTTGATTGTAAAAGCCAGGCGCCAACAATAAGAAATGCTATCCATCATTTGATCAACATCTCTAGTGTTCTTCTAAAAGCTTCTATGTGGATCTATTTGAAGGAAGCAAGGAGCACCTGCAGAGGGCATCGAAAAACACCCCTAAATCTTGTAGCTTGTATTTTAATATTTTGGTGTACGAGCATTCACTTGACATAGTGTATTTAAGAATTAGACCCCCTCCCAGAATTTATGCTCCCCATGGGAGTGGAACCTGGTAAAATCTCTTTGTTTTGTGTGATTGATTGCTCTATTCATTTGGTCCACCTCATACCTACCTTGTAAAAAATTAGCTTGCATATTTTGAACCATAGGCCCCTGGAATCGTTGCCTTGGGAAAAGTAATAATCAATTAGTGTTGTCTGTAGGAAAACTATGCCACTTGCTAGTTTCTCAGTTCACCAAATACTTGCCCATCTATCCTACCAAATATGCCATGTCATTGCCCATCGACTTTGCAAATGTTGGTGGCAACTCATCCTTTGAAGATGAAATGGATGATAACCATGATCTTAGCATTACATCCGAAGCTTGAAGCACCCAATTGATGGATAGGTTCAACCATACTAGCTCCACATCTGGAAGCAAACTATGGACACCGTGGCTATAGCCATGGTAGCTAAAGAGAGGGCGATCACCATCGCCATGCCCCCTACTCCCACTTTTAACCGTCTTTTATAGAGGATTAGAGAGTTGGGAGAAAAGATGGTCGGTAATGTTGGTCCCTCCAAAGAATCATCAGCTAGTCAGCTGCCTAGTTTTCCTTTAAGGAACTGATGTGGCTTCCTCCAAAGGGCCCATTGGACCTTACAAGGTCAATCGATTGAAGACATTCTGCCAGGAGCTGGTGTAGGAGGATCTTGAAGAAAGTAGCTACAAACCACCTTAAGATAGTAAGGTGCTTGTAGACTGCCATAACCTAACACAATTGCTATGGGTGATTAATGAGATAGTCAAGCTTTGCATCAAGAAAGTATGAGATACTAGCCAAACTATCTTTAAGACGGCAATCACCCCTTTACCAATAGAATTATGGAGGTATCCTCACCTCCTAAATTCAAGATGCCTATTATCCCCCTCTATGATGGATTGATCCTTTGGACTTCACCAAGCATTATAAATATCTTTCCTGCGACTTCACGATCAATTAGTCAGACATTCTTGATTTGCAAAAAGAATGAATTCATAATCTAATCAAGGAAAGATTCTTGGAGAGTTACTTGAACTCAACTAAAACATGGCTACCAAGATTGAGTTTGTCTGGCTAATGTCCTATTTAAGTGAATTGGATGCAAGATAGATTACAATATTCAAGGACTTCACATATGAGAATAGTTGTCATTAATGTAATGAGAATTCTAAAAAAGTAATTTTGACTTATGGAATGTTAGATTTCGCAATGATAAATTACCAACGGGGATTCAATTCAAGAATAATGCATGATAGGAGAGTTGGAAAACTCATCTGAATCAAGTCTTGCAAGTCAATTATTGGGGATCGGAATATATCTAAACTAGTTGGACACAAAGGCAATTATAAGTTCCAATGGTTGAAAATGATACGGAAATATTCCTATTCACGAGTAGAAATTCTCAAGAAGTATTTGTCTTGTGAAATATTGGATTTCATGGAGATCAATACTCAGAATGAGAATTAGACCATAAAGAAAGCAAGGAATCGTGTAAGGTTACAAGAACCTGTTCAGGATGCCAAGTCAAATCTAAAGGGAATTAATGTATAATTGAAAAGGTTTCAAGATAGAAAAATTCATTCATGATACTATCAGGCAACCTGAATTTGAATAATTCATGAATTGTTATGGATCTATTCGAATGATGCCTAGAATCATGAGAAATAGTGGGAGTATAGTACCACATGCAGATAATGAAAGTATTAGAGGGGGGTGAATAATGCATAAGGTGAGGTAAACAAAATGCTAATTAAAAAATTCAGAGATATAAACTAATCAGCCACAATTAATTCAGAACACACTACATAAGATATATAGTGGAAACCTAAACGGGGAAAAATCACTACCTAGGTCTTTCAACCTATGATTTTGCCCCGATCGAGTCAATCTTGAAAAATTAAATGGTACTTATGGGGTACCAAACCCTTAGTACAATCCCTCTTGGTAATCCTAATCAAGAGCAAACCCCTCTCACTTGAGAGGAGAGGAGCCCACAACCTGGACCCTTAGATTACAAGGTAAAAGATGGAAGAAATGAATTGAAAGAAACACTAATTTTCTGCTCCTATGGACATGCCCAAAGAGATATGCAATAATCAATGTGAAAGAGCTATCTAGGAGGCAAGAATATACTCCCTTGAAGTGTGTGAGAGTGTGGTGTAACTGGAAGTTGAAGTGGTGGAGCTTTAAGCAAGTTGAAATTGAAAAGTCCAAGCACTTCCAAAAACACCAAAATAGGATTTTCGCTGAATGTAGGCTTATGAGCTTTTAAAATGTCGTGTGCGGGTGTTCTCTCTTATCCAAATGAATGAGAGAGCAATAATATATATGGGGGTCTGATTTGAGCTCCAAAATGTGGAGACTGCATGATAGACACCAATTTATCATCACTCTTAAGCCTAAAATTACATTTACTTCCTAGGTTTTTCATATTTCATTTTGGTATTGGGCTACATTTACGCATTTAGGATTTAGGCATGTATTGCATTGTTTTCTTCTTATTTTATGTTTTAATACACTTCATTTCATTGTTAGGGTTGATTGCACTATGAGCACCACTTAAACCTTGGCAATGTGAAAGGCATACACCATAGGAGAAGATAGAAATCCATTCCAGCTAGATCCCAGCTCAATCTAGCTCACCTTAGCTGGATTCTAGCTCAACCTAGCTCATCTCAGCTAGATCCATAGCTCATTCTAGCTCCTCCCAGCTCATGGTAGCTTAACTCAACTTAGCTTAGCTACTAGTCTCAACTAGCTAAGCTAAGTCAATTGAAGAGTCACTAACCAACTCAGGTCAGCTCATCACCAACTCATGAAGACTCAACTTAGCTCAACCTAGTTAGCTGAGCTCCTAGACCTAAGCTAGTTAGCTAGGAAGTCTTCATGCATATCAGACTCAGCTCTCCTCAGCTCTAGACTAGTTAAGTCTAGCTCAACTTAGCTCACCCTACTTAGCCTAGCTACTA
This sequence comes from Thalassia testudinum, assembly GCA_037157565.1. Lineage (NCBI taxonomy): Eukaryota > Viridiplantae > Streptophyta > Magnoliopsida > Alismatales > Hydrocharitaceae > Thalassia > Thalassia testudinum. The sequence goes on from JAZHRO010000015.1 coordinate 10,266,723, forward strand.
GCTAAGAACTAGTAGCTAAGTTAGTAGCTGAGCTCTCAAGAAGGCCTCCTTCAGCTAAAGTTCAGTTCCATGAAGCTTCAAATAGCTCCTCCTACTTAACCCTAGCTCCTACCCTCTACTAGCAGCAACTAGCTATGCTAGCTTAGCTAGCTAGCCTCGCTCCTACTCTATTCCATATGGTCGGCCATCCTCCTCCCGAAATCCCACCAAAACCACCATCTTCTCTGTTTTCTTTTGGAAGAGACCAACCACCAACACCTTGACACCCCTTCAAGGGTAATGCCAAACCTAGCCACCCTTTTACCACACAACCACCCCTTAACCACCTACCTTTGGCGCCAAAATTCCCTACAACCACCACCCATTTTTGGCGCCACAAATCCCTTACATCTCCACCATCCATCCACCTCCAAACCTAATCCCAACCCTTACTTTTGGTGCCAACTTCTAGAACCTATGGTTGGCGCCAACATTAACCTAACCATACCTAAACCACCACCTAACACACCCCCCTCATGTGGCACCTAACACCCCCTACCCTTGATCCTAAAACCACCACCTAAAGACCATATCCTAGCCATCCATCATAACCCATGCCCCCTTAACCCTAGGCTTACCCTAGTTGGTGCCAACCCTTCCCTTCATTTCCTATAAATATACCCTATAACCACCACATAAAACCATCCTTGGCTAACACTAATTGTCTATCCATATCCACCATAATTCGACCAAGGAGGAAGGAAGAAGGAAGGTGATCAAGAAGGCTCTCTTGCCTTCTTGGTGTGCATCTTGTTTCTCCTTCTTTCTTGTGCCTAAAGCCAAGGAGAAGCCTTTGGAGGACAATTAGGTAGAGGAGAGCTTAGGGTGGAGGACGTCCACCCTTGGAAGCATCATCAAGAGGAGCATCATCATTATCTAGGAGAGAAGAGCAAGGGAGGTTCTTCTTCAAGTACGGAAGCTGCCATACTTGGAGAGAAGTTCTTCCTAAGCTTCATTTGGAGAATCACTTCTTTTGTATTAGCTAGCTCTTATTTTGTAATTGCAAGCATTCTTCTACTTGTGACTCTACAAATTTTAGCAATACAAAAACCAAGTTGCCTTTCAATTGTTGTGTTTCTATTTCAAGCAATTGTTCTTGCACTTTACTCCATCTTTCTAATTACCATAGGTGCACTTGACTAGGGTGAGCTTAGAAAGAAGGGTTACATTTTCTTTACTTAGGCGTAGATTTTAATCTGCACTTTTGTTGCCCAGATTTTCCAAAACCCCTAAAAACATAAAAATAAAAAATACAAAAAGAGGATTTGAGTTGGTGAGAGAGAGAATCAAATTATTAACTAAAATTGCCTTCTTGGACGACTCTACATACTTCACCCTATATAAGTTATAAATTTAAAAGTTGGTCGGACTTTACATGTTGCAACGACACCAATTTGCATCAATTATAAAATCGCGTATTTTCGCATCACTACATACATCCCAACGTTAAAAAATCCTCCACTCGAGCTAAGCTAACAGGTAATTAACATGGTCAAAAAGAACTTTATCTAATATTAGGTAAATGTGATCTAATGTTAGGTTAACTGTCTAACGTTAGATGCTTAGTTAAGAACAAAGTTTGCTATCTCCTGATTGATCATTGGCTTGTGCAGGATTGTAGACTTAACATTAGGCATGGTCTATCTAACGTTAGATGGACAGTTAGGTGCAAAGTTCGTTAAGTCCTATTGTTCAAGTTTGGTGCAGGTTTCCTTACCTAACGGTAGGTATATATTACCTAACGTTAGATAGGCTGTTAAGTGTCTACCAACTTGAATTTAGGGTCTTCTTAAGGCCTATCAATATTTAGGCCAACAGACTAGCACCTAATGACTTAAGACATTAATTTGACCTATTTAGGTTAAGTGTGGTGTTCTCGTGAAATTTGCATATGAGACCCCTAAATTTTTACTAATATGAATCCATTTGGGACTCTCCTTACATTCTAAAAATATAAACTTACAACCTATTTCTTATGTTACAAAGGGACCTACTAGCCACTATCTTGACAAACGATCTCTTCTTTCTTCTTGGCTTTGAGTTTTATCATGATATGCTTCAACTTGAAAATCATTCTTACAAGATCCAAACATAAAATTTAATTTTAATCCCAATAATTTAAGATGTGTTTGTTATCATCAAAACCATCAATTAAGGTGTGGTGCCTAAATACATATGCACTTATATTCTCTCCCTTTTTGATGATGACAAACACTCAATGGAAGGGTTGAAAACCTCCCCCTTACTAAGTGATCTCTTCTAACATATAGAAAAAAAAAAACAAAGAGCACATAGCTACATATCATATATCATCCTCCCCCTTTTGCTATCACAAAAAGATTGAAATAAGCATACTATGCCACAACACTCAAATTAATAAGTTAAACCAACATATAAACAGCATATAAGCTTGAAACATCATCATATAACCATCATATAAGCACAATCATGCCAACAAGATAAACTAACATCAAATAAACTAGCATATATAACTAGATGACTTCTTTCCAACATTGAAACCATAGGCTAGAATGAAATAACAAAGTTCAACAAGTTAACACAAGATATGGAAATAAACCGAGAAAGGGTTCACCAAGTTACTACAATGTTAGTATAGGCCAAATTTCACAAGTACATTCGATGCTAGAGTTCTAAAATGCAAACTAAAGAAAGAAACAAAGGACTAATGTCTTCCACACTGATGCAAGGTGGAGGTGATGGCAAAGCTAATCCCGACATCTTCCCTTTCCCTTGGATTGATCCTTGGATTGATTTTTGAAGGTCTCAAAATCTTGCCTTAGACCGGAGAGTTCTTAGGCAAAGTTGTGATGGGCATTTCAAGTAATAGTTGTTACATGCCTCATTTTGAAGGTGCATACTCTCAATGGAACTAGCTAGGCAATTTATCTCAGCCACAGTGTCTTGTGCTGTGAATGACTGAAAATTTGTGTGTGGGTTTGGATGAGCATAAGCCCATTCCCATAGTTGAGGGTGTTATTAGTGGGACATATGCAGCTCTCTGCAGTCAAGGCAGTGGTGCGATCTTTCTTGGATCACACCCCCTTGGTTTGGGACAGTGGGGAGGAATCATTAGTGGGAAGTTACTTTAAATTCCAGAGGTTGTGGCTTCTGGAGGATGGGTTTAAGGAGATGGTGAGTAGATGATGGAGTCCTTGGAGGGGTGTGGGGACAGCCATGGCCAGACTGGTTGCCAAACTGCATGATTTGAGATCGATGCTGAAGGAGTATCGCAAGATAGTTAATCTATTGTGCAATCAGAGGACTGAAGCACTGGAGGAGCTGTAGCATCTGGATGCTAAAGAAGATGCGGAACAGCTAACGCAGGAGGAGAGGGATAGGTGAAAATAGTTGCAGCAGGTGATAGTGTAGGACTTGAAATGTGAGATTGACTGGAGGGAAAAATCTAGACAACTCTGGCTTAAAGAGGGGGACGTAAATACGAGTTTTTTCCATGCAGCAGCGAGTACAAGACAATGACTTAATTTAATATCATCTTTGAAGGTTGGTGAAAATGTTATTAACATGCCAGCTGAGATTAAGGAGGAGGTGGTGCAGAGAATCCACCAGAGCCATACAAAGGGGGCAGTGGAGAATGACTAGCTCAGATTTCCCTCGAGTTATTGATGAAGAGGGGAACTTGTTGGTGGCTCAGATTGAAGAAAAAGAGGTCTTGGAGGCCATTAAGGGCCTTAATGCAGAGGGGGCACCGGGCCCAGATGGCTTTCAGGTTCTTTTTATAGAGACTTTTGGGAAATGGTGAAGAGGGATGTAATGGAGGTTATTGAAGAGTTTCAAAGGGGCAACTCTAGGATGGAGAGGATCAATAGATCTCTACCTTTTCTTCTACCAAAAAAACTTGGGGCTGAGTCCATGGGGGAGTTTAGACCCATTGCACTCTCTAATTCAATTTATCTTATCATTAGCAAAGTACTAGCCAACAAATTGAGAGGGGTGTTACAAAGGATTATTTCTCCAGTACAGTCAGCTTTTCTGCTTGGGAGGTCACTTCAAGAGTCTTTCATAGTGGCACAGGAGGTGGTGTCAGGTTGGAAGAGAAAAAAAAGTAAGACGTTTCTATGGAAGGTCGATTTCAGTAAAGCCTATGACTCAGTATCTTAGAGCTATTTGTGGGAAATGCTGAGGAGGAGAGGCTTCCCTTCGGTATAGGTCCAGTGGATGAAGAGATGCATCACCACCTCGGCCTTTTCGCCTCTTGTTAATGGGAGACCATGTGGCACCTGGATTCAGTCGCAGCGTGGTGTTCGCCAGGGCTATCCCCTTGCACCTCTGTTATTTAACCTGGCAGTGGACACTCTGGCGTGGTTTGCGTGCAGACTTTCAGAATGTGGTTGGTTGAGGGTTTACTCTCTATCTAGGGGGAGAACGTTGGCAACGGTTCTACAATATGCAAACGATATGATCTTTCTTGTGGAAGGTCGGCAGAAGGAAGTGAATGTGGTGAAAGGGTTGGTTGGTTTGTTTAGAGATATCTCAGGCCTGAGTGTTAATCATGCCAAGTCCTCCCTGGTTTGCTTTGGGTGGGATGATGGCGGGAGAGCTAACCTCTCTAATATTCTACAACGCCTTTGGTGAGTTTGCCAATCTGTTACCTGGGGCTTCCTCTGAGAGAAGGCAAGCTGAAGAAGAGTGACTGGGCAATTCTCTTTGACAACAGTGCAGTCAAGCTAGCTAGCTGGGCGGTTCTGTCAAAGGGGGGCATATTGATCTTGCTGAACTCGGTGATCTCCTCAATCCCGGTGTTTATGTTCTCTGTGTTTAGAGCTCCTTGTGCTATTCTTAAGTGGCTTGATATTGTGAGGAGATTTTTCTGGAAGGGTGTGAAGCATGAAGGCTGATTCCTTCACCCGGTGGCATGGAAGATGATTTGTGTCCCGAAGAGCATGGGAGGTCTTGGAGTCAAATCTTTGAAGGAATTTGGCGATTCTCTGATCATGAAATGGGGTGTCAGGATGCTGAAAGGAGAAGATGGTCTGTGGAGTGAAGCTCTGAAGGATTCATGTGGAGTCTCGAACGTGGCCTCCAATCGTCTCCACCCTGTTAGACTCTCATCATTTTGGAGGTCGGCCTGCAAGGCCTTGGAGATGAACTGGACTCACTTAAAGCCTGAACTAGGTGCTGGTGAGCATTTCTCTTTCTGGCAAGATGAAGGGTCTGCCCTTGGGTGTTTGAAGGATAGGCATGGCAGAGTTTTCTCGGGGGTCCAGGACAAAGATGCGGAAGTTAATTAGTATTGGGATGGGGTGCAGCAGATCTGGAACATCCCGGAGCAGGGATGTAGAGAAGGTGAAAGGGCTGGCACAGCCAGAAGAGAGCTGCTGGATGATCTGCAATGCCTTCGTCTTTCAACTGGTGAGGATAGCTACAGTTGGAGGCATGGGCAGTACATGGTGAAAAGGGCATATGATTGTTTGATGACAGACCTGTTGCAAGATGATGTTCTTGTGTGCTGCAGGGCGATTTGGAAGTTGTGTCTCCCACTCAAGATCAAGATATTCCTTTGGTTGGCAAGGAGAGATGGTCACATCACCAGGGAACTTAGAAGCAAAAGGATGGGGGCTCCTGTGCAGCAGTGTCCTCTTTGTGATGCAGGCGACGATGGGGTGAACCACCTGTTCTTCTCTTGCAGCTGGATGAATGCCGTATGGCAGAGGGTGTGTGGGGGAAACTTGCTGTACTGGGTGGATCTTTGGAAGTCCTTTTGTGATGGCAGAGCTCACCTGGCTATGGCAGTGGTTCTGTGGTGTGGTTGGAAAGCTCGTAATGAGCGGTTGTTCAGGGGAACACGGGTGTGGGTTGAAAATGTGGGGAGGGAGGCAGAGAATCTTGCAAGGGCGTGGAATACTTGCATGTAGTACTTTCTTTTTCCACGTATTAATAAAATTCTTTCTGGATTGCTACCTCCCTAGGTAGCATTCCTTTCTATTTCAAAAAAAAAGGGGAATATATCAAAAACAAAAAATATAAAGAAAGATAAAATACAACTATATTTCAAATAAAAGATCCCTATCCCAAAAATATATTTTCAATAGAAGCTTCAAAAACATTCCTAACCTTTAAAATCATGGAGGGAATTATGAGAAAAATTAAAGCTAAGGGAAATAGAGACTTAGAGTGGGATTTATATATTTCGGGTAAATCGAGATTTTATTTGGATACTCGGTCGGGTAATTGAGTATAAATTTATACCTATACCCATATTCATACTCAGTCGGGTTTTTTGGATAAAAGCCATACCTGAACGCTGTCAGGTTCGGGTCAGGTTGAGTTGGGTTTGGGTCAAGTTTACCAAAGCTTACATACATCCCTACACTCTACCCAATCTCTTGCAAATGATATTGGTTACCATAACATACTAAGGGATTTGGGACCCCTAAACAGCTCTATCGTTGAGAATTATCGTCTTTCTCCCAACACCATGCTTCCACTCCTGAAATTGGTAGCAAGAATTTTGTATTATGGTCTTTTCCTGAAGAAACAATCTAGTGATTTTAACCACATTTCATCTGATCTAGCCTTTGTCACCTTTGCCATTATTACAAAAAAGCCTTTGTCCACAAGAGACACATTGCCCAGAAACCTGTCAATTTTGGAGAGCTGGCCCGCTCCGTTACACCAAGTGAACTCCGCCCTAGAAGAAGGAAAATCATTAATCCCAACTCTGACACCAAAAGCTGGAATCCCAAGGTTGCCCCATCCATTCTAGAATTCAGTCTATCCTCTACATGCAAAGCCACATTGAAATCTCCAATTAACCACATATCCTCGCCTGCCGTGACTGCCATCTGCCTCAGTTCAACCCACAACTCTCCCCTATCACTGTCTGTGTAAGGCCCACACACATGTAACGAAGGGCACCCTCTCATCCCTCAGAGAGAAAATCTTACAGGTGATAACAAACCTTCCCTTCTAAGCTTCACTCAGGTTAATACGTGAATCACGCCACCAGACAGCGAGTCCTCCAGATCTGCCTGATGACCCAACTGTCTGTACCTTTGCTGTCCCTCCCTAAAGAAGGTGCTTCCACAAGTCTCCACCCTCCTCTTCAATGTGTGTCAATGTGTTTCCTGTAGTAGAGTGCAGTCAATTTCCCATTGTCTCAAATACCGTGCTAATGAAGCCCTTCGAAACCCATCGCACAACCCACGCATGTTGCATGTCAGAACCTTCATTTACCTTTCAGCTCACCTCCCACCTTCGTTTGAACAAACTTCTCTAGCCTTAAAACAGCAGCCAAGGCCTTCTCGTCCACCCTCGTGTTTTTACGAATCGCCCTCTTCCTCAAAATAAACGGTGATCTCTCCCACTTTGTAGAACTCCTAGAGGAGGCTCCCACCCCAAATTTAACCTTCTCTGTTGCTTCAAAATTGAAGGGACTAGGAGTTCCCTCCTTCAACCCCTGATCACCCTCAGATGCAATAGCTCCCTCCTTGTTTAACGTAGATATCACCATCGCCATAGATTCATCACCCTCTGCTGGTGCCTCCTCCTCCTGGACGACCTCCGGATTCTGCCTTTGCCCAGGAAGACTTGAATCACTTATCTGAATCCTGAGTCCCCCTTTTCTCTTTTTTGAAGATGGAGCCTCATTCCTGTTCATCTCTTCCACTTGTATTGTATGATCATCCCGAACCACCTCCGCAAAAGTTCTTTGATTATCCTCCCCATGCAACTGCACCAAGTTGATCTCCACCCTCAGCCTAAGCAACCAGGAGCTTCCCCCACATCTCAAAATCACCTTCTCTGGAATTGGTCCCCCCCTCACAAATGAAACATTCACCCATACCGATCTACCATCCCCCTCTTGCAGGCTGATGACCTCATCCTCCATCAGAGAAGCAAACCCACCCACCACCCTATCAACCACCTCTCTAGATCTGAGATGTAGCGCGAGACCCACTATCTCCAATCTCCCTCGCCTTTCAGCAGTTCTTTGCAGAGGACGTTCTGATAGAGCTCCGTCCAACGTGACACGTGTCTCCAGATCACAGAAACCTCCCCAACCACCGATGACTTGAATCTCAAATTCTTCACGTCCACCATCCCCAGACCGAAGAGCAAGAAGCGGCTTGCACTTAACACGGACACCTTCCAATTCGAAGAGGAGAGATGTAGCGCACTTATACATTCCCGCAATCGGTCAAAGGATAGACGCCCCGTCTGGAGCTCGCCAATCGGTGCTCCTCGCAAAGCCAACTCGAAAGACAACCTCCTATGTCAAGGGGACATCCACCTCCAACGAGAAAAACCTAGGAGGCGGCAGCGGCTGGGGGCGCGGCTCCCCACGGTTAGGAACCCCCTTCCACCCATTGCGTCCACCCGCCGCGAGCCTTGGACACGAATCCCGTTTGTCGTTGATATCCCCCACAAGCCAGGCAAACCACCGGGGACCTACAAGAAGCCGCCATATGACCCCTCTTGCAATAATTATAGTAGAGAATCTCTCCTCTGTTTCGCTCTGGACCCATCCTCTGGGGCACCCACCATCGCACAACGCTTCTCACCCTTGGAACCCTAGGGCGAGCCCTCCAACGGGCCTCTCTATTCTTCGCAATTCAGTCATTTTCTGATATATTTCATTTGAAGTTTTTTTTTAAAATAATTTTAAATGAAAATTATTAAGATTGGAGTAACATAAGCTCTTACATGTTTGTTAAAAATAAATAATTGATTAATTGTGTTATAGTTTTTTTCTTTAATTTTAATTTAGGTCAAATTTGATTGTAAGATCAATTTATAAATAAATATCCGATAGGTAAATGGATAAGGTATAGGTATGTGTTTAGCCAAATCTAACACGAACCCGACATACTAGCATACTAGATTTTTGTTAAAAATGGATAGTGAATGGAGTTGTGATTGTAATCAAAATAGGTAAAGAACTCATTCACATCAAAAAGAGACATCAAATCAAATTTTCGAAAATCTTCCCATATAATTGTCTAATGGGATGAGTAGTGAAAGATCCAAATTTAGTGAGGCGCTCCTTAGCCTCATCAGAAATTGTCTGGAAGGGGTCTGAGGGTGCATAACTAGAGAATGTCGGTCCCTTCCCCTTATTTTGACGTGACTTAGGTGCCATAGGAATATAGGAATAAGTTACAACCTTGGGTTTAGATAAGAGCAAGTAAGGCAGTGCTAGGCTTAAGATAGACTGCCTAATGTTAGGTCAGTATGATCTAACGCTAGGTCTGTAACTTAGGCTCAAATCTGACAGTAGAACAGAACCTAACGTTAGATAACCTACAGATTGCACACTAAATGTAGGAAAACAAGGGTTTTAAGGCACAAATTGAAGGATTAAGGATGGATGATGGTGTAAACTTGTAAGAAACATCACAAACACCACCACAACCAAGTCTAAACATCATCACACACCAAAGCCCCAATTTTTAACCTATAACAAGATTGAAATCATTAGAGATTGAGAGGGATGGGGTTCATACCTTGAGCACCCTCTCAAAGGAGTGAGATCTAACGTTAGATCTCCTCAAGATCAAGATCCACACCTTGAGAGATGGTGTGGATGGAGGAAACGTGGGTGCCCATCTTGGGTTCTTCTCTTAGGTGTGGAGGTTTGGTTGAGAAAGAAATGAAGAGAATGAAGTGAGGAAGAAGTTGCAATGGATTAAAAAGAATGGTAAAAGAAAAACTAAAACAATTGCTCTGGGATTTTGAAAATCGAATGCAACTCATCCAAGGTGCCATACCTCCAACCTATATCAAGAGATCCTATTTGATGAACATTTATAGATTAAATGCATGGCTACCAGGCTTTGATATCACTTATCTTACATAATGCTAATTTCCTCCTAATTTCTCCAAATTTTTCATAATTAAGTGGTTTAGTGAAGATATCTGATAATTGAAATTTCGTAGAGATAAATTCTAATTTGATCTCATTGTTTAGTACATTATCTCTAAGGAAATGGTGCCTAACATCTATATACTTAGTCCAAGAATGATTAACTGGATTCTTAGAGAGATTGTTTGCACTATTATTGTCATAATTAATGGTTGAGCTTTCTAAGTTTAAATCAAAGTCCCCAAGTGTTTGTTTCATCCATAGTACTTGTGAACAAGCCATGGCGATGGTCATATATTCCACCTCGATGGTTGAAAGGGCTACACAATTTTGCTTCTTCAAAAATTGAGAGACTAGTGCGTCACTTTAGAAATGATAGGTGTCACTAGTACTCTTACGATATGTTTTAGAGCCCGCATAATCCTCATAACAATACGATATAAGATCCAAGTTCGTGGATTTTGGGTAAAACAAACCAAAATCATAAGTATTTACCAAATATTGAAAAATTCTTTTAACTGTATTTAAATGAGATTCCTTAGGACAAGATTGAAATCTAGCATATAAATATGTTGAAAGTAAAATGTTAGGCCTACTAGCGGTTAAGTATAAAAGAAACCCGATCATACCTTGATATTTCTTTTGATCAACACGTTTACTATTTTCGTCTGCATCCAAATGAGTAGTGGTACTCATAGGTGTATTTTTCTCTTTTGATCTCTCAATTGTGAATTTCTTGAGCATTTCTCTTGTGTATTTATGATGACTCAAGAAGATTCCTTTATCTAATTGGGCAATTCGGAGTCCCAAGAAATACTTGAGCTCCCCCATCATGCTCATCTCAAAATTTTCCTGGATTGACTTAACAAAGTTCTTACACAAATCTTGATTAGTAGAACAAAAAATTATATCATCCACATATATTTGCATAAGGAGAATGTCTTTATTTCTTCTTTTAATGAAGAGAGTGGGGTTAACTTGACCTACTTGAAACTTAGAGTCTAGCAAGAAAGTTCTCAAACTACTCATACCAAGCTCTAGGAACTTGCTTGAGACCATAAAGAGCTTTCTTGAGCTTATAGGCAAAGTCCAGATGCTCTAGACACTCAAATCCCAATGGTTGCCTTACAAACACCTCTTCTTTAAGAATCCCATTCAAGAAGTCGCTTTTCACATCCATTTGGAAGAACTTAAAATCTAGAAAGAGGCAAAAGTGAGAAGCATTCTAATTGATTCAAGCCTAGCAATTGGTGCATAGGTCTCATCAAAGTCTATGCTCTCCTTTTGGTTATAACCTTGGGCAACAAGCTTAGCTTTATTTCTAACTATCTTTCCGGACTTAGCCATTTTATTCTGAAAGACCCATTTTGTTTCAATAATGGTGTGGTCTTTAGGCTTAGGAACTAAATTCCAAACCTCATTCCTCTCAAATTTGTTGAGTTCTTGCATAGTTAGAATCCAAGACCTATCACTATAAGCCTCTTCAATAGATTTGGGTTCTATTTGAGAAACAAAAGCATAAAAAATAAATAAACCCCTAAAATTCGATCTTGTTTGAACATTCGTTAATACATCACTTAAAATAAGATCTTTGAGATGATCTCTTTGAAATGTCCAATCCTTTGGCAAATCATGGACATTCCAGGTGTAAAAAATATTAGAAGCATTAATCGAAGAGGGTGTTTCCTCATCATCGTCAACTATAGAAGTGGTTGATGTGAATGATTCGTCAAAAGACATATGTATGGTCTCCTCTATGGTTGATGTCTTCTTATTGAAAACCTGATATGCCTTGCTACGCAAGGAATACCAAATAAAAGCTTCATCATCACACTTAGGATCAAACTCATACAAGTTGTCCTTAGTGTTAAGGGTGAAGCACCAGCAACCAAACACTCTAAAATAAGAGATCGTAGGAACATGATTGTGAAATAATTCAAACAGGGTTTTCTTAAGAATATGTCTAAGGAGCACACGGTTTAATACATAGCAAGTCGTGTTAATTGCTTCCACCTAGAAATATTTTGGGAGAGTTGATTCTATCAATAATGTTTGAGTGCACTCTTGGAGTGTGTGGTTTTTACACTTAACAACTCCATTTTGTTGTGTAGCTCTTGGAAATGAGAACTCATGGTGGATCCCGAAAAACTCGCAAAATTTGGTAAAACTCTTGTTCTCAAATTCTCCACCATGATTGCTCTTAATCTGGGAAATACAAACATCTTAGTTTGTACTCTCTTAGCTAGCCTAGAAAATTCTACAAAAGATTGATCCTTAGATCTAATAAAAATCATCTAAGTAAAACGCGAAAAATCATTTACAATAACAAAACAAAAATGACAACCATTGATACTCTCATGTCTAGTTGGTCCAAATAAGCATAAATAGAGTAGTTCTAGTGGTCTAGATGTTGGCACAATCCCTTTACTCTCAAAAGAAGACTTGGTAAGTTTTTCTTTTTCATATGCATCACTGACGAGGTGTGACTCATCATAGTAAGATGTCAAAGTTAAGATAGAAACTAAGTTAAATACTATCAAATTAATACAATAAATAGGTTAAGTGTGGGAAATAAAGGAAAATGACTTAAAACATCAATTCTGTGTTAAAAATGTATAATTAGGTTAATTTTGAGAGATTATGTACTAAATATATGAATGGATGTATTAAATGTCAATTGAACACAACTTTGAGCTTAAAATTACAAATCAATGGTTGGACTATGTTATAATATGTTCAATTAATAAGCCATAAAAGTCTCATTGCATCTGACATGATTAGGACCTCGTAATTAGAGTTTTACATTTAGGTCCCTCTATACATATTCATCCTTTCACATAATTTACACATAAAATTTTCCAGGGACTTAGTTGAAATTTGTCAGGGACCTGTTAGTCATGGATTCTTATCACTTATGGGTTACTGTGCAAAATGCACACCGATTCACTTTGATGGCATGGGTGCAAAAGCACCATCACACTTGATGCTTGCTTGTTCTTTAGGTGCTTTTCATGATGAATGATAAGTTCACTTTAGTGGACTAAATTAGAGTCTAAGTATATCATTGTTGGAACAGGAAATCTATTAAAACATGAATTATGTTGATCAAATTAAATAAGCTTTAGATTTAATATTCTCTACATTTCATTATTTTTACATATTTTATTACGTAATTTGATTAATTACAAACTTTTGATGGATGATTATTTTTGGAAGTTCAATTTTTAAATGACTTCGTATCAAATTTTAATTGAGATGTCATGATTTTTCCAACAAAAATGACTCTCTTAAAGCTTACTTTCTTTTGTCTCCTAGTTTTAGACGAGCTTATTTAAAGAGGGAAATAATTGCTCCTTTTTTATTTTTTCTTATTTGTGTAAAATGAGCTCACACCGGCACCTTCGGATTTCTTTCCATCGCTTTCCTCTCGCTAATCACAAAGACAACACCACCAATTTGGGGGGGGGGGGGGGGGGGGGCTATGAAAAGACCACCCCTCTCCTCTAAAAATATCACCCCCACGTAGACTGAAGCTTCGTGTCCCTCTCCTTGCTGACCACCCACCATCGTTCTCAATCGCTCCCTCCGCTTGATCTCAGCACCAACACCACCTCTGAGGTTGATCGAAGCCCACCTTCGTCCTTTCCCTCGCTTTGAGTGCTCACCACCTCCTCTTCACGTCCACGTCCCCTGCATGCAATCGGCCTCCTCTCCATGACAAGCTTTCCGCATGTACTGTAGGAACCCCCCACGACCTTGTCGCACTCGGATAGCAGCGGCCATCCTCTCCAGCGATTGCGGCCGTTCCTGAATGCCCAGGAACTCGGCCACAATCGCGATGACCACCACTGCACACACCTTCACCGTGCCTCTGTGCTTCCACGACCACTCCTTGCTCTCCCTCGCGAGGACAGCCTGCCACACCCCACCGCGTCACCGCGACAACTGTCTACTCTCCTCGTTGGCTTCCTACCGTGTATCATAACCATCGTGCCCGACTTCCTTGTCAACGTCAATGCCATGCATTGCCAACCACACTCACCATCGTGCTCTCAGTTTGCTCTCTGTTTTGAGAGCGGTCACCACTGCGTCATCACTTCTTGATGTCAACACTGCGGCAGCCACTACTGTGTTCCACCTTGGCTCCAGCCACCGTAACCGCGAGCTCCTCTATTGTGTCCCCACCGCCATGACCGCACCCATCAACTTCCTTCGGCCACGTGGTGATAGCATGTGACTCCTGACCGCGCTTCCTCGACCTTCACCGTGAATGCCCGCACTACGCAACCGTGTCTTACCGTAGGGTAGCATGGTGACAATATGCTCCACCCACTCCATCGTGACGACCGTGACCGTGACTCTCTGATGTTCCCGTCACCGCACTGCGTCCACCACTACGTGTTCTTACCGCGATTCTGCATCCACCGTGATTTACTGTGTTTGCTTTCCTTTTAGTAGTTCATTGATTTTTCTCTGACTATTAGATTCATTGTTATCATCTTTCTATTCGTATACAAATCTAGTTGCATATTATTGCCTCCCTGTAGAGATGGCATTATAGTTTTGTGGTTTATTCGTGATTTGATTTTTATGTGGATAAATGAGACGTATGTTTAATTTGATTACATATTTGATGCATGTTTGATTATTTGAGTATCTGTTGATTTTAGTGTTTCTTTGTCACGATTTATACTATGCGACTTAATTTAATTGATTATCATTTTTTTTGAAGTGAAAATGTCTCAATCAAATGGCGTAGCTGTAGGGAGGCAACAAATGTAATAGGTTTATATGGTTATATTGCTGATTCACTCTGATGTGCACCTTGACTTGACTATGTTATATTTTTCTGTGAGGAAATCGACGTGTTTGGATGAAAAGTATAATCGAGCCACTACGTGAAACTTGAGCCGTGCCCACAAGAAGACGCGAGGAGAAGGAAGGAGACCTAGATCCCACGACCAAAGGGGATTCTCCTTCGTCATTTGCTCGATTAGTAGATTAGATCTTAGGTTTAAACTCTAGACTAATATAGTTAATTTCAATTCCTAGTTTTCTCGCCCTTGTACCATCGGGGTTGATTTTTAGGGGTCTACCCCCACTTTGTTTTAGACCATTGTCTAGGGATAACATTTTGGGATATGTCCCCACTTTCTTTAGCTATGAGGATATTCCTTTGTGGTGTGGATTATTTTGTGGTAGACTTAAGATTATCTATTATGGTCGTTTGCTTGCATGCTATAAAAAAAAGAAAAACTATCGAGTTACCTGTTTAGAAGTTGCATACCATTAGGTGTGTGCATTTTAGGGATGATTGAGCAGTACATTAGATCTACGTACCTGCATTGTAAACATTACCTGCACGGAGATTGCAGGAGTCAGGTATGAATGCAGGAGTCAGGCATTGCATTTGGGCTAAATTCAATGACCACTAAATTGATTGAAGCTATTAACTAAGTGGTCGTCTTCTAAGAAATTGGGATTGTTAGTCAGATTTGGCCTTAAAAATAAAATTACATTTAATTATTATTAAAGGACTTGTGAGCGATTCTTTTCAAATAAAATTGCTTTTCAATGTGATGCACACAAGTACCACGGAGCACTTCACTAATGGATATTAGAGACTTCTTTCTATCTCATCCCCTTGCGCCACAAAGAGAGTTAGCCAATGATCAACAAGTTTGTCTTGTCACGCAACCCTGGGAGTTCATGGTGAGCAATCTCGATTTGAGGCTAAATCTCTTTGCAAGTAGGTCTTAAGGCACTAATGAATGTCGGCCTAGAACACGTAATTGATTGTGTAACTTGTTTGGCCACCAAGAGATAACGTAACTAACTTTTCTTCTCCAAAGAGCCTGACAAGAATCTCATGTCACATTCGCCCTCTTGTACCACTAAAGTGGGAACAGACGGGCCTGAACTAGACTCTATTTGACAACTTTGAGGGGTAAGTTGAAGGTTGGCTTAAAAACCTACTCAATCTTTAAACAAGAGGAGAGTCCCATTACTTTGTGGTTGATTGGAGGTGTGTTTTTTAAGACTTATTTTTCAAATGGATTATAATTGCATCACTTCTTACTCTCACCTCCGAACACCTCATTCTGGTCCCATGACCTGCACTTATCGATCCTGTGATGGATATCTCGATGAACAATGTATATAACTTAACGTACTATTGATAGTAATTATTATGTACAATAATATATCTATATTTATTTATTCAGATATTGTACATATTTATATTTATATAAGTTAATGTAATGTAGATTAGTAAATTAATAAGATAATGATGTAAATTATACTATATTCTTGTATATTATGGTTTAAACTATTGTAATTATATTTATGACCTTAATTATATTGCAGAATATCATGTATATTATGTAAATATATGTAATATATATAAACCATGTATTTAAATGTGTAAATATAAAAATAAATTAAAAATCTTTATTAATTATGTAGTAATGTAAATTAACTAATTAAAACTTCAATTAGTCAATTTAATCATTAATTTATATTGTAACTAAGTAATTAAGCCTAAATTCAATGTGTATTTCTGGTTAACTTTAACTAATTTTTAAATATATTTAAATATTTAATTAAGGTAAATAAATTATACCAATTGGAAGCCTTATGTATTGGCTATACACTGATGTCATTTAATTGTAAAATAAATAAGTAATTAATACCTAATTAGTCCCCTAAATCTCCTAATAAAACATGCATAATGTGCTAAGAAACACAATGTTTTTAGCACCACATCGTGTGGTGTTGACTGCCTTTAGCAATATAAAGTGATCTGCCCCTTTAACATTCATATGAGCATGAGAGAGAGAGAGAGAGAGAGAGAGAGGCAGGGCATGTGTGCCACTAACATTTTGGGCCAAAAATCAAATTAACTGTTTTAATTAACTTAGTGTGTTAGTGTTTGTTGTGTTAAGTATGTATATAAAGTTCAGTTAGTGTGCGTGAGTTAGTGTTTGTGTTGTGTGTTAAGAGTGTGTGAGTATTAGTTAATAAGTTAAGTATTGTATACATATATATAACAATATATTAAGTATTAGGTGATATATATATATATATATATATATATATATATATATATATGTATGTATTTAGACTTCTAATTTTTACCTTATTTTTGTAAATATGCTTTTAAGGTTTTTATACTTATATGTATATAATTAGATATGTATATACAAGTAATGGGTATATGTATAGTATATTTATATAGTTAGCATTATAGATTTATATATGTCATAGATTGATGGGAATACCATCATGAGTCCTAACTAGCTCATTTTGACCTAATAAAGAGAATAAAAGCTTCTACATAACTAATTGAAGGTCCTAATTCACTACAGAACCTTTCTGAGAGAAACACAAGAAATAACAAGTAAAACTGTAATTTTACCGATGCAATATAACAACGGATCTTCTCAAGGGCTAAACAAAGGTCAAAGGGTCTTAATAAGATAATAAGTGGGTTGGATTTGACAGAAAAGGTTTGTGTGTGTTCTATGAATTAAATGACTTCTTGAAACCCTAAAACAGACCTACTTCATTAACCAAGGTTCTGGTCATGATAAAATTCACTTAAACCCTCTAAAAATCATAGAAAAATATTATCTAGGATTTTGATCCTTCAATTTGGCCATTGGAACCCATCTCGACCTAGAATGGGGTCTCAGACAGATATTTACCTTAAATTAGGTTTTTACATAAATTTTCTAGTCAAATGTAGTCAAACCCAAAATCTAACTTCACCATTGGATTCATTAGGTCCAAATTAGGTTTGTACCAAAATTTGGACCCAAGTTGAGTTTGCCTTGACCTAGTTTGCAAAAAGGTTCAGCCTGATTACATTTGTACCCCTACTTTAAAAAACTCTTACAAATAGCCTCCTAACTTTTTCATCATTTTTGCAATTAGGTCCCTCCGCCATTATAGCGGAGAAATCCTACTCCGGCGAGCTTTGGAAGGAGAGTGCTCCCTGATTGCTCAGAGGATCTCCTCCAAAATTGGAAGAGAGATTCTCTGAGAAATTCTCTCTCGTTTGAACCCATCTTTGATCCCAGATTCTTTCCTAATCTCCCATGCGAACGCATGAGAGACATGGGTATCCTAACGGCTTCCAACTTTGGTGACCCTGCCTTGCTTGGAAGCTTGGTTTCCAAGCACAAATCCCTCTCCAAATGACCTATAAAAGGAGCCCCAAATCCAACCGCATTCTCCAAGCTTCAAATTGGGTCGGTTCTCCCTATATTCCTCTCTCCCTCGCCGGCCACAATCTCCGGAAGCTCCAGCGGTTTCTCCCTCACTCACTCGTCGCCCAACCACAGTACCAGTGGTCAGGCTGTCTTCCTTTCCATCCTCCGCGTCGCGCAACACCGGCCGACGTCGCCTCTGCCCCATCTTCGCCACTGCCTCATCTATAGAGCTTCATATTCCCCACGGCCGGTAGCCATACCCGTGTGGGTCTCCTGTCCCTTTCGTCCCTTAAAAGTTGGTCTTTCGACTCTCTCTCTCTCTCTCCCACTTTCTTCCCTTTTCTTTATTTCTCAAAAAAAACCCACCGACGCCATTGACCACCGTCACCTTCTCCACCTCCGGCGATACCTTTGGCGAGGTGCTCCCATCACTCCGCACCTCAATCCACCTTGCCAACCACCCTACGACCTTCGCCTCGACTCCCTGATCACATCCCCTTACTCCAATCTCTCCATCGATCACCCAAGCGCCCCACCAAACACACCCACACATAAGCCCATAGTCAGCCCTAGATACGCCACCATAGTCACCCACATGCCACGAAACCACACCCATCACATCCGTCGTGGTCCGGCGAACTTCTCTGAGCGATTTGACGTGGCCGCGAGGCTGTGCTATTGATTTCAGGTTCAGGATGCCTTCTGCCATGTCTTTGAGCTTGGAGCAAGCTTCAAGCTGCTCCAGGTCGCACTTTGCTCTAGGAGAGACCCCCAAGCGGTGCGGATTTGAGGCGCGCATGCATCTAGGCTTTTAATTGGCGTCGAAGGACTCTGCAGCCTTGCCAATTGAGGAAACCATTTGCTGCTGCTATGCGCGAACGAAGGTGGGACATTTAGTCCCACCTCAGAAGTGGAAGGCCTCCTGCGCACGCATAAAGATAAAGGGAAAAGGTGTTAGAGGCTTATCGCCTCCAACACTGAAGGTGAGGTCCTCCCCCCTCTCATGGACTCGTCCGCGATATACCCCATGGACCTGGCCACGACCTGATTACCTGACCTTTTCACTCCTCGCTCACCACACATACCAGTGAGTTTGGACCCGGGTCTCCGTTAGGTCCGATTACCCAACCGGCTAAAGGCTCTGGGAGAGCGGCTCTGAAATAGAAAAGAGAGAGAGAGAGGAGAGCTACGCAGGGGAAGGGGGGTTTTGCTCTGAAGAGATTGCCCCAACAGTTAGCCAATTCAGAGAAGAAGAAGAGGTCAGGCAGAAAAGGAAGAAGAAAGAGGGGAGCACCGTAGGGCTTAAGGCAGAGAAAGAAGGAAGGAGAAGACAGAGAAAAGGCAGAAGTCAGAGAAAGAGAAAAAGAAGAGGCTGAAGAAGAAGACAAGGTCAAGCATAATAGAAAGAAGGCAGAGAAAGCTAAGGAAAGAAGAAGCCAAAGGAAGAAGAGAAGAAGAAGAATCAGAGAAAGAGAAATCAGAAGAGAAGCAAGACACTATAGCACAAGACTTTTAAGACGTCTGATTGTGCAATCAGACGTCCGATTTTCATATGCTCTTTATTTTTTTTCCTACAACTTTTTATTTTTCATATACTCATGCTCTATATTCCTAATTAGATTTTGAGTAGTATTATATGTTTAATTTGCATTTATTATTGAGATTATTGTGTGAATTCCATTTGCTCCCTGTGTTCGACCTCGGAGACCTTTTCGAGTAATAAAATTGTATTTGTTTTGAATATTTTTTCGACTGTACTACAATGTAATATCTTAAATATTGATTCAGCGCTCTCAACATAGATATATAGGTTAGTGAGTATATATACTTAGATTTGTAAGTATTTGATATATATTATTAGTAAAAATTAGGTATAGTTAGTTTATATATTCTTTTTGGTGTCTTTAATCTTATATATATTCTTGAGACATTGTCATTAACATTAATTCATTCATTTTTGTACATAATTGACTTAAATTAGTTCATTATTTCATTCTATCATTTCTATGTCATTTTGTTGTAAATAAATTGGCTATGCCACCCTTGTAGGGTGGGCTTAGTAGGACTTACTCGGACCCACTTGGGTCATTGAGGTGTCTGAAAAGGCCACTAACGTTTTGGGCCAAAAATCAAATTAAGTGTTTTAATTAACTTGGTGTGTTTGTGTTCGTTTTGTTAAGTATGTATATAACGTTCAGTCAGTGTGCGTGAGTTAGTGTTTGTGTTATGTGTTAAGAGTGTGTGAGTATTAGTTAATAAGTTAAGTATTGTATACATGTATATAACAATATATTAAGTATTAGGTGATATATATATATATATATATATATATATATATATATATATATATAGAGAGAGAGAGAGAGAGAGAGAGAGAGAGAGAGGGAGAGAAAGGGAATTGTTTATTTGTATTTAGACTTTTATACTTATATGTAAATAATTAGATATGTATATACTAGTAATAGGTATATGTATAGTATATTTATATAGTTAGTATTATAGATTTATATATGTTATAGATATATAGGTTAGTTAGTATATATTCGTAGATATTGTAAGTATTTGATTTATATTATGAGTAAAAATTAGGTATAGTTAGTTTATATATTCTTTTTGATACCTTTAATCTTGTATATATTCTTGAAGCATTGTTATTAACATTAATTCATTCATTTTTATACATAATTGACTTAAATTAGTTCATTATTTCATTCTATCATTTCTAAGTCATTTTATTGTAAATAAACTTAACAATTTTTTAGTAAAAGATGATTTTTGGATAATAGAGTGATGTATATCAATAACTACATCACATTGAACGACTTGAAATAAAATCAGTAAAAATTGTATATAAATAAATGACATCTGTTTGAATTGTGATACTATACTATGATGTGATAATTAACCATAATTAACCAGCTCTCCATTTTGTTAATCAATCACAAACATGATCCTTTTTATAACTAACTTTAGGCAAACTAATGACAAGTTCATTTCTAATTATTTTATTAATCAATCTCATATTAACATGACCTAGTCTTCTATGCCATAAGTTGATTTCTTCATTAGAAGCAAGCAAGTAATCAACTATTTCTTCCTTATCAAATTCAAGAATATAAATGTCTTTTGCTCTTCTTCCTATCAAAAGGACTTCTAATGTTTCTTTATTGATAATTTCAAAACATCTTTACCAAACTCAACTTTACAATCTCTATCAAAAATTTGGCTAACAGTAAGAAGACTTTGTTTTAAACCATCTACCAAGGTAACATTTCTACCTTACCATACCCTTGCCAATACTACAACATATTTGGTTGTTGCCTATAGTCATGTGTCCTTCGTTTGCTTTCTTTAGCTTTAGGAATCATGTGGAGTCTCCTATTCATTTTACTTGAACAACCACTGTCCGTAATCCACTTGTTCATCTTTCTTGAGGCCTATAAAATAGGAGTTGAGAACATTCTTAGGTACCCATGCTTTCTCTGATCCTTGAGTGTTAGGATACCTTTTCCAAAAATAATTTTTTTTAGGAATCCACTTATTCTTGGCCTTTTGGTTGAAAGCATATGTACGATAAGGTTGTTTTTGAGCTTTATGGCGATACAAGTATACGTGATAAGTTGGTTTTTGAGCCTTGGGTGGCACAAAGGTGTTTCCACCTTTAGGCTTCACAAAAGCAGTTGATTTCTTGGTTGTAAAGGAATCACCACTATAACCAGGACCACACTTATAAGTAGATGGCAATTGACTTGCAAGTAGGCTTTCTCAGTTGTTTCTACCATTAGTAAACTTAGCTAACTCATCAATTAATCGATTTGTATTTATCCTAAGTTCATGCACATCTTTTTCTAAGCAAGCAATTTTATTTTTTAGCTCACTAGTCTCTTCCTTCAATATGTCTCTTTCAATAAGCAAGCTAGTGTTAGAAGCAACAAGTCTTTCATTCAATCTAGCTAAGTTCAGACATTCAGTTTTTAGATTTATATTTTCCTTTTCTAAGGCCAATTTTTCATTGATAAGAAGCTCATGATTGTTTAGCAAATCTTTCCCTTCTACTTTAAGCTTTTTCGAGGTGTGATTCTCATGTTTGACTTTCTTGCATTCATGAAAAAGTTTATCATATGCATCAAGTAACTCATCAAAAGTAGAGTCTTTTACCTCTGTCTCATTTGCCATGAGACACATGTGTGCAATGTCCTCCTTGCTTGTGTTGGAGTCGAAGTCAGTGTCGTCACTTGTACTCTCCTCCGAATCGTCCCATGTTGCCGCAAAAGCCTTATTCTTCTTCTTGAAGAATTTCTTCCTTGATTTGTCATCGTTCCTTCACTCTTTCTTTTCCTTCCTTTCCTTCTACTTCTTGTCTTTCTTATCCACATTGAGTAGAGGACAACCTTTTCATTTGTGGTCCTTCTTCTTACATCCATAGCATGTAGGAATCTCATCATCTTTCCTCTTTTTAAATTGCTTCCTCAATCTCACATACTTCTCAAACCTTCTAGAGAACATAGCCATCTCCTCATCTTCATCTTTTTCATTATCATCAAAATCGGGATCACTCTCAATTTTGGCTTTGAAAGCCAAACTCTTCTTCTTGGAGCTTGAAGCTTGATTTTCCTCTTTCTTAGATTGCTCAAGCTTCACTTCATGGGCTTCACTCCCCATCTCTCTGCTTTTTTCCATGCTCCCCCCTCCGCGCTTCTCATCATTTCGATTTCCTTTTCTTCTCCCTTCTTCCCCTTCCGGTTCCCTCCCTCCTTTTGAGTAGGTTCTCCTTTGTCTCCTCTCTTTTGAGGGGAGTCGTGAGGCTTTCCTCCCTATGGTAGTGCCTCCACTCTGAGGTGCTGCGTGGGGGTTCTGCTGTGGGTTTCTCTTTTTGTTTTTTGTTCATTCTTTCGATTTGCATTTTCTTTTGGGTTTTCCTTCTTTCTTTTGGTTTTCGCACTGTGCTTGTGCTTTTTGTTTCCTTAGGCTTTGCTTCCTTATTATTCCTTCTTTGATCTTTTTTTCTTTCTTCTTGCCTTTTGGTTTTGTGTGGGTTCCGTCTTTCCTTGTGGGGTGGTTTTTTTGTTCTCTTGTATGAGGGCGTGATGGTTCCTTTTTCTTTTCTCTTTTGTCCCCTTGGTGTTTTTGCTTTGTGCTGTGAGTTTTTGCATGTTGTTCCTTCTGGCTTTGATTTGTTGGTGGTGTTCATTCCTCCATCTTCTTTCAATTGAGATCTATATCATCATCTTGGTGATGGTGACTTTGATTTCTCTACCTTGGTAGCCTTCGAGCTTCATTGGAGGTTTCCGTTAGGTCTTGCCTGTTGTCCTCTTCTCTTCGTTTTGTTGTTTCATTGTGCTTTTGTTTCTCCTTCCGTTGGGTTTCCTCTTTGGCTACTCTTGTGTTTCTTTTTGTTTCTGTGTTCTCAGTTTCATTCGATCTTTTCTTTTCTTTTGTGGGTGAGTTAGATGTTGGCGCTTATCGCTCCAACATCTCCCTCATCCCTTGGTGGCTTAGTTTCGCCATCAAAGCCTTCATTTGCTTCGATGGTCTTGGTTCTGACTTAGCTGCTCCCTTGCTTGTCGGGCCTTAGCTTCAAGTGAGTCTTCTCGAGATCAGGGATGAGGTTCTTTGTACCCTGTTTTCTTCGTTGGAGGTTTTTGAGCTTAGTCATGGTTTTTCTTCCTCTATTGTGGCTTGCTGCTAGGGCCTTTATCATCCTCACCTTATTCTGAAAGATTTTCTTAATAAGAAGGTGAAAGTTTTTGGGCTTGTTCTTGTTCCGTTGGATTCAAGACATTGGCTTATTCTGTGTGATTCTTACACTAAGTTTTCTAAAATATATGCTTTAGATTATGCGATAATTGATAAAGTTCGGTTGCAATTTATTAGATGATCCCCCTCCTTTCATTCTGATGCCCTTGTAACTAGGGCTCGTGTTTGGATTGATTTCCTGGGGTTGAATATTGCACCCGAATGCTTTGGTTTTGATTACGTATCAGTTAGGTTCTCTTGTTTGCATTGATCCTCGATCTCTTCAAGGATTTCGATTGAGTTTAACGTGTGTTTCAGTTAAGATCAATTTGTTAGCTCCTTGGCCTGAGTTTGTTTGGATTTTGAATGGTGAGGAAATGATAAAGCAATGTGTGATCTTCGAATGTATTCTACAGTGCTGTTCGGTTTGTTTGGAAATCAGTCAGTTGGCTTTTGTGTGTTCTTCTGTGGTATTTGTAGGTCCTGCTGTGCCTTCAAAGGATCCTTCTACCTCGGGGGTCCTAGGGTTGGAGCTTGATGATCCTGGTAGGTAGGTGAACCCTGGATTTGAAGTGGGATCTGACCCTTCTCCATTGGTGGATGATTCTTGTGGAGAAACGGGGTTGTCCTCATTGATAGATCGTCCCTTTTCCCTGCTTGTTACTTGTACTACCTCCTCTCTAGAGGATCAGGGTAGGGAAAGTTTTGAATGTACTTCGGGTTGTAACAACTTCTCTTCTTCTCAGGGGGATCCTCTGCTTCTGATCCTTCTTCTTGTCCACTGGGGGGTCAAAGAAATGCAGGCATATTCGTCTTCGATGTTGTTGTGCTCAGAAGCCTCAATCCACCTCGGCTTAGTGTAAGGAGGTTCTGGTGTTATCTACACCTGGATCTTCTGATTCCTCTCAGGTGAAACATTCCTTTTACTCATTAGATGATGATTCTCTGACTATTACTTTGCTAGATCAGATTTCTTCCTTATTTTTTCATGCTAAAGGTTGCTTGAATGGTTTTCAGTCTAACCTTTTCCATTTGCTTGCCAAAAATTTGGATTTTCGTAACAACTCTCATGGGTTTTCGATTACGTTGGATCTAAACAAAGATGTTTATAAATTACTTATTCAATAAATAATGCCTCAGCATTTATTTATGGTTATGCGAACTATCTCTTTCGATGGTGTTGTATTTCTGAATCTTCTTTGAGTTAAAAAATGATGAATCTCATTTTTTTGTCGAAAAAATGAGAAGAGAGTCAACAATTAGCATTTATCTTTGGTTATGCAAACTATCTCTTTCGATGGTGTTGTATTTTCGAATCTTCTTTGAATTCAAAATGATGAATCTCATTTTTTGTCGAAAAAATTTGAAGAGAGTCAATGATCCAACTCTATTGGAAAAATGACTCTCTCATTTAAAAACTATACTAATCTTGCCTGGGGCATATATTTACCTATTCTTTCTCCTCCTGATTCAAACCCTAATCCACTTAAGATCTTGGACATCTCTAACGAGGGTGAACGTTCACATTTGAGCGATGATGGAAATTAGGATAAACATAGGTCTGATGATGAGTCTTTTGGTTCATCTGATTCCTTTAATTTTGACTCCACTCCCCTTGTCGATTTGGCATATGAGGCATACTCTTCCTTTAAGGCTAGAGGAGCTCGTGGTGGTCATTCGTCGAGGGGGTTGGAGAGAATAACCAGAAGTCGATCGAAATCCCTATCTACTTCCCTATCCTTATGAAAGGTCTTTTTTGGAATTGCAAGGGTATTCACAATACTCCTACGTTAAACCACCTTAAGTCCTTGATTTCTGATAATGATTTATACCTTTTATTTCTTTCCAACCTTTTGCGAATGCAGAGGATGCTCCCCTGATTAGAGATGCTATTTCATTTGACCATTGCCTTGTTGATTCCACAACTACAAATATTTGGTGTTTTTGGAAAAATTAGTTGTTAGTTTCGATTTGTCACTCAATGCCCCAAGCATTAACTGTTAGATGTTCTTTTGACAATGTCCTTTCTTGGTTGTTGGAGTGTATGCCTCTTGTGATGCCGAATGCCGTAAACGACTATGGTTTGATTTTCATCTCATTTCCTCCAACGTTTCCATCCTTGGTTCTATGGAGGGGACTTCAATTGTATCCTCCATGCATCTGAAAAGTTTGGTGGTCCCCTTTTAAGGTTGCTCAAGCCAATTACTTTTTTTCTTTTGTTAATAATTTGGGGCTTATTGATCTTGCCTTTGGTGGAAACCAACCCTCATGGTGCAATGGAAGGTTGGGTAGGTTCTGCTTAAATCTATCAAAAGCTTGATTGGATTCTTCTCAATTTTCCTACTCTGGACTTCTCTCAATTTGGAGCTTATCTTTCTCGTTGAAATTCTGATCATGTGCCCATGCTCCTTTCCTTATCCTTTCCATCATCCTTCCATCCCTGACCATTTTGTTTCCAGAACATGTGGATACGTGATAAAAATTTCAAAGACCTGGTGGCTTCAATTTGGCATCATTCCAAAAATCTCTCAAGCTAATCCTCTATGTTGTTTTTACTCTGAGTTGGTTGCCCTTAAATATGCTCTAAAATTTTGGAATAGATTGGTTTTTGGATGATTTCTCTCTTTTCACAGTCTCTTTTGACTCCTGCCTAGCTAATCCAGAATTGATCCTTAAGAGATGCATTAAGACTAGATTGGTTCTAAGCTAGGAAAAGAGTCAATTCATGATGCAAGAAGGAATTGTCTTGGGTCATGTAGTCTTGAGTAGGGCGATTGAGATTGATAAAGCCAAGGTTGATGCTATAGCTAAACTTCCCCTGCCCACATCGGTTAAGTAAATCATATCATTTCTTGGCCATGTGGGCTTCTACAGAAGATTCATTAGGGGCTTCTTGTAGATTGCTCAGACCTTGAGTAATCTTTTGGCCAAATATCAACCATTTGAGTTTAATGAATAATGTTGCAAGGTGTTTGATTTATTTAAAATGACGGTCACCTGCATGCCGGTGTTGCAACTATTGGTCTGGACTGCCCTATTTGAGATCATGACCGATGCTTCAAATTATGCGATTGGGGTTGTCTTGGGTCAGAAAATAGATAGAAACCCCTATGTTATTTACTATGCTAGAAAAACTTTGGACGAGACCCAAAGAAATTACATAGTTACTAAAAATGAATTGCTAGTCGTTTTTGCTCTTGAAAAGTTTAGGGCTTATCTATTAGGTTCTCATGTTATTATCTATTCAGACCACTTGGCCTTGAAACATTTCTTGGTCAAAAAGGATGCCAAGCCCCGGCTCATTCGATGCATTCTATTATTATAAGAATTTGATTTGGAAATCAATCATAAGGTCGGGACACAAAATGCAGTGGCTAAACATCTTTCGAGAATCCTAACTGATTCTCCTCATTCGAAAATCTCAATTTTTGATACCTTCCCATACGAGACTATCCTTGCAGTCTTAGGTGTTTGAACCCCTTAGTTCATTAACATCGTCAATTATTTGGCTGTTGGTCAGGTCACCTAGAATTGGACCAAGCAACAACAGAATAGACTTATATCCGAGGCCAATAGTATTTCTGGGATAACCCCAAGCTATATCGCATTGGTGTGGATCAGATTATTTGCTCATGTGTATTGGAGAACGAGTTCCAGAGCATACTCGAGTTCTTCCATGCATTTGCGTGTAGTGGACATTTTTTTGGTAAGAATACAACTGCGAAAATTCTTCAGTCTAGACTTTATTGGTCGTCTTTATTCAAAGATGCCCAGGACTTCTCGAGGTCATGTTCCCAATGCCAAGCCCTTAGGAGCATAGCTAATAGAGTTATGATGCCCCTAAACTTGATTTTTCTTCTCAAAATATTCGACGTTTGGGGCATTAGCTTCATGGGACCCTTTCTCCCTTTAATTTGGACACCAGTATATTCTGGTTGCTGTAGGTTGTGTCTAAATGGATCGAAGCAATTCCCACCTAAACCAATGACCGCAAGGTGGTCATCAATTTTCTTTGTAAGAAAATTTTTAGTCGGTTTAGGATTCCCGAGGCCATTGTCAACGATGGTGGCACACACTTCACTAATGCCCAGTTCAGAAACTTACTAGCTAAATATGGGATGAATCACAGGATTTCCATACCTTACCACCCCAGACGAACAAGCAAGCCGAGATCTCTAATAGGGAGATCAAGAATATACTTCAGAAGATGGTTAGGCCTGATAGGAAAGACTATACTTAAAAGCTAGATGATGCACTATGGGTCTACCACACCGCGTATAAGACACCCATAGGCATGTCTCTGTATCGTCTGGTGTTTAGTAAAGCATGTCATTTACCTGTAGAGATTGAACACCGGCCATTCTTGGCAATCAAATAGTGTAGTCTACACTTAGACCCGGCTAGGAAAACTAGGAAGCTCCAACTATTTGAGTTGGAGGAGCTTAGAAATGATGCTTACAAAAATACTAAGATCTATAAGGTTAGGACCAAAGCTTTTCATGACCAGATGATTTCTTGCAATTGCTTTGAGTCAAACTAGAAGGTTTGGTTTTTTGATTCTTGACCTAAGCTCTTTCTCGAGAAGCTTAGGTCTAAGTGGAATGGCCCGTATGTTATAACTCGCATATTCTCGAATGGAGTTGTAGAAATTTCTAACCTGAAGACAGGTAATATTTTTAATGTCAATGGACAATGCCTCAAACCTTATGTTGACCGGATTTTACCTGAACTTATCTCAGACAAGGTTGAATTAACCTTGAGTTCACTAGGATGGAGTCTAGCTACTTCCAGCTCCACTCAACTCAAGTTAGCTAAAGATGACTTCACACAACTCAAGTTCAGCTCCTGGGGACTCCACCTAGCTCAACCTAGTTGAGCTAAACTACCTTAGCTACTCCAGCAAGCTAGTTTCTCCCCAGGAAGATCAGGCCTAGCTCACCTCAGCATATTTCAAGCTAAGCCAGTCAAAGCAGCACCCTGCAACTCCCTTCAGTAGCTACCAGCTCTAGTTCAGCTCCAAACATCCTTTCCTAAGCTCCTCTTCTCTAAACCCTAGCTCCATCCTACCTCCTCCTCTACTCAACTACTAGCTAAGCTAGCTTAGCTTAGCTACACCTTAGCTCCTAATGTCCACTTCTTACCTAAAAAACCTAACCTAGCTTCACCTCAACTTAACTACCAGCTCCACCTAAAAAAAAACCCCACATCCCTTCACACCACCACCTCCAAAAGCCACCATAAAGGTGGTGCCAAAATCCCCATAACTACCTCATAGTTGGCGCCACCTTTTCCCTCCAAAAAACCCCTCCATCACCACCATACACATACCCCTACAAGCCATCCTAACCATCCACCTACACCCCTTCTAGAAACTTAAGTTGGCACCAATTCTAAGCATCCTTCCACCACCATAACCACCTCCTAACCATGTCTAGTTGGCGCCAAAACACCCTACATACACCCCTACAAATTGGCACCAACTTCTACCCTAATCTCCACCTTACACCTACCCTCATGAGACCATCACCACCACCCAATGTTGGTGCCAACCCTTAACCCACTAACCCCATCCTAACCCTCTTATAGTTGGCACCAAAAACCCACCTAACCAACATCTAAGTTGACGCCAACTTACAGCCCCACATCCACCCTCCATCCACTTCATAACTTCATCCTAGCCTTCCATTCTCCAACCCAACCACCAACACCTTAACCCTCCTATGGTTGGTGCCACTAATGGTGCTGCTCCACCAACATAACTACCACCTACACACCCTCTCCCTTGGCGCCAAATAACCATAGCCCTAGGATCATTTAACCACCCTCATAAGCCCATCCTAACCCCACACCTCACCTACACCTACACCCCCATCACCATTCCTATATATACCCCCTACCACCACCATTAAGGAGTATCCTTTGGCTTGATATTCTCCACCATTACTCCACCTTATAGTCAGCCAAGGGAAGAAGAAGAAGATTAAGGGGACACTTTGTCCCCTTGGTGCCTTCCCCTCTTCCCTTCTCTCGTGCCTCCACCAGCCAGAGGAGCAACTAGGCAAAGAAGACCTTAAGAGGAGGTCTTAAGGGTGGTACACGCCACCCTAGGAGGAGATTTGTGGGTAGAGATCACCCACCTTTGGAGGAGCAAAGGCACCCCGCCTTAGGGCTTGCCAAGGAGGACACCATCTTGGAGGAGCCATTCAAGGAAGGAGAAGAACTTCTTTTCAAGCCCAGGAGCAGCTGAGCTTTGTTCGGGGCATAGATCGCATAAAAGATAACTACGTTGTAGTATATTGCGAAATATGTCTTCACAAATAAATTAACGAAACTGGTGAGTCCCAGTCGATCACAGGGAGGCAGGAAGCACTTTTGATTTCATGCGTTTGTTCCAAATATAATTAGTAAATGGCATAGACAAAATATCGTAGTATATATATCAATCAGAGAGTTTGAACATGAATTGCATACATCTAACTAAGCAAATTCTAACTTAAACATAAATTATTTATGTAGCAGAACAAAGGCATCACGGGTGGTTTGTGGTGGCCTTCTCGAGAGGTTGGGAAGAGTAGCAACGATCCGTCGAGGTGGCCCAACAAATGCTTCAGATGGAGATGCAGAGACGGAGGTAGAGAAGAAGGGAAGAAGAAGGGAGAGGAGTTGTAGGAGGAGGAAGAAGAAAAACTATGGAATAGATTCAAAGGAGACCCTTAGGCCTCTTTTTATAGCTTTTGTGAAGGGTATTTAGGACATTGGAGCCCTTAATTTCGTGCAAAAGCTTTAGATTAATTAGATCCATTGATCGGGAGATCAACGGTCCTGATGAAGCCTTCCAAATCTTTCTTCCATTCACAGTTTAATCTGGTACTGACATGTGGTGCACTGTGCGCCCTTGGATCTACATCTAACGGTCTTCGCTCGCCCGCTGCTCATCGCTTCGTTCGCACGCCCGTTGTACCGCGCTTAATCGTGCCTCATCTTCCTAAACCATCGTAATCGTCCGATCTCTCGATTGGACAACTTAAAGAGCGTGTGCAACGCTCTTTGATTCCTAAGGCACGCGTTGTCACGCGTGTCTTCATCTGACGCTCCTGCACCCGCCATGTGTCCCCGCCTGATCTGCCCGATGAAGATCCTGCAGTTGAATTTCATCTACACACGGTCGACTCCCACATCACGTGTTGGTTGTTAAGCATGCTCTCCGCTGTGCTACGTGCATGATTTGTTGCAGTTTCCATCTCATGTGCAGCTGTCCTTAGCCATTGGATGGAAATCCAACGGTTGAGATCCCACCCTCACTTGATGAAGCAGTTGGAGGCGGGCGACGTGGATGCATCACGGCCGTTGGATGACGATCCAACGGCCCACGGCTTTCCTTCCAAGAATGGGGCACGGTGAGGGGTGGCTGCGATGGCACTACATGGCACCATCATGGCTGTCCATCTTCTTCTCCTTATATCTGATGATGTAGGCCTCCGATTGAGTTGATTTTTGCATCGTTGGATTGCAAACATTGATTCGGATCTATCCGTGCGGTTGGATTTGTCATATGAGGTTTGGATATTCTTCAATTTGTCCCTTGGCTCCTGCTTCTTCTGTGGACTCCCTAGGGTGCTACGGAAGTTTGATTGATGCGATTTTGGAAGCGTTAACTCCCGTCGTCGTTCTAAATAGATCCATAAGGTTGGATCTGTCATCTGCAACCCTAAATTACCTGCAATTATTAATACCTCTCGAATAGCACATTATTATGTATAAAACATAAATATCATATAGGATGTAATGTATGATGTGTATGCATGCATAATGCCCATGTTAAGCTAGGTTCTACCTTAATTCAGGCGAATTCGGGCTTATGATTAGTTTGCAATTATACCCCCATGCCTAAATCTTGAATTAGGGCTCATGATTGCTGCGCAAGCATACCCACATGCCTAAATCTTCCTAATCCCTAGCAAATGCAAGACTAAATGCATTTTATCAAGAGTTTAACTAAAGATTTATTTCTTTTTGTTTCATCCAAAAATTCAGAATTCAGATAACCATGAATATATAATGTTGTAGCTTCTGCAACGGATTCAAGCGAAGAGTCGATATACATTTAAAGCTTGTACTTGACCCTTAGTAAAATTCTCTTGGGATAGGCAAACCTCTTCTCTTGGGGATTTAAACTATTATCTGATTTGAGCCCCGGCTTTTGGCTTAGGTAGAAGATGTCTGAGTTAACTGGATTTGTATTTGGTGGCTCACTCTTTTCTGATGCTACATAGAGACTAGTGTTTCAAAATCTAGATTTCTAGATTATTGAATAAATTAACTTAAAGAAAGGATGGAAAACTGTACTCTCTTTAATCTTTTGTACCTTTTCTTCTCTCTCTCTCTCTCTCTCTCTCTTTTTCTTTTCTTTTTTTCTTCTTCTTCCTGAGCTCACATCTTATTAGATTTGCAACTGTATTTGGTGGTCTTGCATGGCATCACATTTTAATTAGGTTCTAATAATCCTACAACTAAGTCAGACCCCTCAGCCCGTATTCAGGCTGTCAGAAATACAGAAAAAATAGGTTAAGGCTGTGTTTGGTGCTTCATGGGGATGGTATGTGTTTTTACCTCAAAACACTTTGATTTACATAACTCAAACTTCTTAACATAACACTTTTTTTTTTCAAGCAAATACCTCTTTTATATGCTTTTTTTTTTATATCTATTAACACAATGCCATTACCAACATGACATAATGCAAAAATGCACACGACATACGATACTTTTATTCAAGAGGTATTATTTCAGATTTTTTGGGATGACCAAGAGGGTCTCGGGTGACTTATTTGGTGGAAGTGCCTACTCTCGGCACCGGGTATGGAACGGATAAGATGGCATATTTCTGACCTTGATATCAGTACCCTCTTTCAGCAGAGGATTCTGCAAAGGATGGTTGTGACCATCCACCTTAGTCTTATTTTTATTAGAACCCGCTCTCTATGTTTTTGCCTTATTTGGTGGCTCTCGTATGGAATTTCTCATAGAATTAGTATGCAAGAATTGAGAATGAAAACTATGCCCAACTTCGAGTTTCATTATTCAATTATTCAAAGTTAAAGATTCCTTGCACTAGTCTTAGAGCACCAGTAGACTCTCTACTCTCATCTCACATATGTTTTGGTGGATCTACTAGAAGATTGCTCACCTGACTCCCTGATTGCTTTTTAAGGGTTCAGGAGAAGAAGCAATGCTTCTTCTCGACAAACTAAAGATGTCTATCGATTTTCACAGTAGATCCATTGCAAATTCTACATGCAGATGTGAGGTTATACTGGATTCTAAGCTTAGGAATCTACTAAAGAATAAATCTTTAATAAAAGCTCTTGATAAAACGATCTAATCCCCCACTTGTTGGCAGAAAACTTTCAATTTTTATGGACTTCCTCCCCCCTTGCCTAAGTGTTTGCATGTCCTCATGCATGAATAAAAGAAATTGGAATAAGGCAAGGTGTATGTGGATAGAAATCACCTGAAGCTGCTTCTGAGTTGTTCAGCTCATGCCATCACTGCAATGTGATTGCACAGCAAAAATACACTAACAATTGTGCCATCTTGTGCTATTTTCTAGCATTGCCAGTGCATAATAGGCAACCATAGTCGCATTTGTGAAAATACACGCATGCATGCATTTATTTGAGAGGGGAGGAGAGTGAATAAAATGGCCTTGAAATTTACGTTTTCCTCAAGTGTCGCCTCACAAATTCTCCATCTTTATTTTTTTTATTTCTTTTTGGCTTTGAATTCCTCCGCGCGGCTACAAGGCATGGTAGCTTCTTCCCCGCGCCATTCCCTGCAAATGCTTGCCCTGTAGCCGCATGCACAGCATGCACAGCCATGCACAGCCTGGGCATGGTTGTGCATGCCTCTTTCTTCTTTAAAAAGGCACGGTTGGCTTCTTTGCAAGGGAGCCTGGTCCACACGCCAAAACACAACACCTTCCTTCCCTTCCAGGCCGTCTCCTCCCCTCTCCCCTCCATATGCAGCCTCTCTTCTTCTTGAAGAGCCACGCTGCGGGCAGGAGCAGCTCACAGTGGTGCACAACCACCACTGTGAGTCCCACCACCGCCCAGCTCATCAAAGTGCCGGTGGGCGTGGTGGTTCTCTTCTCTGATTTTGTTGTTCCAAGCATCTCCACCATTGCCGCAGAGTCAAGGTCTGAAGCTCCGTGCAGCAGCAGCAAGGCGTTAGCAGCAGCAGCCTCCACCGTGCGAGCCTCAGGCGCCAGTTCTGCGCCCTCTGTGCGCGCCTGCAGGCCGCCCTCGCCTCTCTCCGCGTGCGCCAGCAGACGGCGCAGTCCTTCCGCACGCGCGCCAGCTCGCTCAGCGGCGCCCGCACTCACGGAACCGTCAACACCCAGTCGCGCGAGCCAAGCGCACACTGTAGCCACTGTTCACGCGTTTCAGTGGAGCACTGTGGCTACAGTGCGGTAACCGGTAAGTTTCTCACTTATCTGGTCACCCGGCGCTCTCTCTCCGCGCCGCGATCGTCTGCTGCCCGTCCAGCACGTCCGCGCCTGTGTCTCTCCCCGTGCCCACTCCTGCATACACCAGCGCTCGCTCTCGCGTACGCCCGCATCTTCGCCCACTTCCACAACAGCCTCTTCGCGCAGTGCGGTGCACTGCGGTCCTTCCTCCCACGCCCGCTCCCTCCTGCGTGCGCGCACGTCTTCGCGCGCCTACGCACTTGCACGTGCGCGTGCATGCTCCTGCGCACAGCATCAGACGATGGCAGCTGCGTGCGGACGACTTAACTCGCCCGCGCCTTCTTCCTCAGTAGACGATCTCTCTCTCTCTCTCAGCACTCTCTCACTCTCTCTGCAGACACATACACACACTCACACTCTCGCACACACACACTCTCACTTATACACTACTATATACTATATATATATACATATATATATTCATATCTATCTATATATATATATACATACATACATATATCTATACATATGTTAGTACCTATATAACTAAGTATAAGTATATATATATACACACACACACACACACACACACATATTTATACATATATATATATATACAAATATACATACACATATACATATATATATATATACATACACACACACATATATATATATTTACATATATACATATATATATATATTTTCATAACAAATACCACACGTATCACGGGAATATCTGTACCAGTTGTTGATATTCCCCGATACACGCGTACAGAAAGCATTTTTCGTGCACATCTTTCACCCATCCATCCTACACTCCACATGGCACTTCGTCCTGTTGGTTGCATCTTCCTAGACGACGACCGACTTGACATTGTGCTACACGCTATCTCCACCTCCACCCCCACCCCTTTATACATATATAATATATATATATACTATATTTATCTTATTTCTATTTCTCTTTTCTGTAATTAAAAAGATAAAAAAATATATAAAAGAGAAAAGATAATCCTTGACTTGTAGGTACTTAGTCTTGCGAATAGCAAGATCAGTTTTGGAACCCTAATTTGGCTCAAAGCCAAGAACCTGATTTTGAGGGTGTACCTCAAGGACAAAAATTATCAGAAAAAAAACTTAAATAGAAAAACACTAAAAACATAATAAACGAACGGAAGAGATTCGTTGTAGGAAAGGCGTAGAAACTTCTTCTAATCCCACTTCTCTGAGTTCGACCCTGGGCCTACAAGTGACCAAGATAAAATCAAATAGGCCAGGTAAAAAAATTTGTAAAGAGATGGTTAGGCTCGATTTAGGTTAACCACTATACTCATTACAACGATAAAATCATCATATTAACACAACCTATTCGGGTTTACACCACAATGCCATACACAATATGCAAAACAATATGCGAAAATGAAATATGCTATGTATATATGGTATGTATATATATATACGTGCTGAGTTTAACGCCTCCAGTTAGGCAACTCGTTAGTCATATGTCATCGAGAAGATGTATTGTTTCGTCAGCAAGAGGAGGTTCCTGGGCAAAGAATGGTTTGAGGCGCTGGCCATTAACCGTAAAAATATGCCAAAATTTCGGGTATCTAATTTGGACCGCCCTGTCAGGATACGGGTGGACCACCAGAAACGGCCTAGTCCATTTGGACTTGAGCTTTCCTGCAAAGAATTTGAGTCGGGGGTCAAACAACTAGACCTGCTGGTTAGGTGCGAACTCCTTCCTCCGGATGTGTCGAACATGGAAAGCCTTTGTCTTGTCTTTGTATATTTTTGCATTTTTTTAAGCTTCCCACCTAATCTCCTCTAACTCACTGAGCTGGAGCTTCCTTTCATAACCTTCGGCCTCAAGGTTAAAATTACACTTCTACACTGCTCAAAAGGCACGATGCTCCAGCTCCACAGGAATGTGACAGGCCTTTCCATACACCATGTGGTATAGCGACATTCCGAGTGGGGCCTTGTACGTAGTCCGATATGCCCATAGTGCATCAATCAACTGATCGGATCAATCCTTCCTATCAGGTCTAACCGTCTTTTGAATGATAAGCTTGATTTGACAGTTTGATACTTCAGCCTGCCTATTGGTCTATGGGTGATATGGGGTAGCAATGCGATGCTGCACCCTATATTTCTTCAATAATAACCTGAAATGGGCATGGATGAAGTAACTACCCCCATCGCTTGTTAGGGCGCAGGGAACTTTGAATCTCGCAAAAATGAATTCCCGTACGAAGGATATAACAGTCTTATGATTGGCTTGTCTTGTCGAGATAGCTTCTACCCACTTTGAGACATAGTCTACTGTGAGGAGTATGTACTCAAAGCCATGTGAGTTCAGGAAGGGGCCCATAAAGTCGATGCTCCAGACGTCGAACACTTCTACGGTGAGAATAGATTGGAGAAGCATCATGTCTCTCCGGGTCAAAGAATTGATTGCCTGGCATCGCTTATAGCACTTGGCAAACTCGTGTGTATTTCTGAAAATGGTTGGCCAGAAAAATCCTGACTGCAAAATCTTTGCAGCGGTCTTTCGGCTTGAGAAATGACCCCCACAAGCATCGCTGTGGTAGAAGGATAACACACTAGAGATTTCTGAATTAGAGACGCATCTACGGATAATTTGATCAGCCTCAATGCGAAAGAGTAGTGGGTCGTCCCAAAAATAGAATTTAGCCTTTGATAAAAATTTGAGTTTTTGATCCTTGGATAATCCCGCAGGTAGCTTGCCTGCGATGAGATAGTTTGCTATATTAGTATACCAAGGAAACTCAACAGAGTTAATAGACATCAGAGACTCATCTGGAAATCGGTCTGATATTGGCAGGGAGTACGGAATATAGGCTGGGTTTAGTCGAGACAAGTGTTCCGCCACAACATTATGTGCTCTGGCTTTGTTGCGGATCTCAACATCAAACTCTTGCAAAAGAAGGATCCATCTGATAAGGCAGGGTTTAGCATCCTTTGCCAACAAATGCCAGAGGGCGGAATGGTCAGTGTAGATAACTTTGGACCGGAGTAAGTATGACCTGAATTTTTCCAACCCGAATATCAAAGCTAGCAATTCTTTCTCAGTGACTGTATAGTTATGCTAAACCTTGTTCAGCATTTTGCTACCGTAGTATATTACAAATGATGGCGCTTCCGACGCTAGACACGAGGAGTCAAAATTAAAGGGAGTGTCGGTTATCAGAAGATTTGTTAATGGACGAGCAATTTTTGAGAAATCTTGAATGAATCTTTGATAAAATCTGACATGCCCTAAGAATGATCTGATTTGCCTAATCGAGCTAGGTGGAGGTAATCGTGAAATGATTTTGGACTTAGCTCGATCGACCTCGAGTCCATTAGAGGAAATTTTGTGGCCTAGTACGATGTCATCCCTCACCATAAAATGGCTTTCTTCCCATGAAAGTACTAGGTTAACTTCTATACAACTCCTCAGAATCTTTGTGAGGTTATCAAGACAAAACAAAAAATCATCTCCAAACACGAAGAAGTCGTCCATGAACACTTCTACGTAGTCCCCGATCATGTTTGAAAAGATGGCCATCATGTATCGCTGAAAAGTAGCTGGTGCATTGGAGACGTCGAATGGCATTCGTTTAAAAGCGAATGTTCCGAAGGGGCGCGTAAAAGTCGTCTTGTCTTGATCTTCCAGGTTGATCGCTACTTGATTGTACCCAGAGTATCCATCCAGAAAGCAGAAGAAACTACGCCCGGCCAGCTGTTCTAAAATCTGATCAATAAAGGGTAAAGGAAAATGATCCTTTTCGGTAGCCGAGTTTAGCTTCCTATGTGCGGGTTAGGATGGATTCGCCCAATTCATTTTTTATCACGGTGAGTCCCGCCTTTTTAGGCACAATCTAAATGGGACTCACTCACTGGCTGTCGGAAATTGGATAGATAATGTCCGCGTCTAGCCATTTAATGATCTCCTTCTTGACAACCTCCAACATATTTGGATTTAGGCATCTTTGAGGTTGTCTCGATGGTCTCATCCCTTCATCAGTGTAGATATGGTGGGTGCAATATGAGGGGCAAATCCCATGAGATCAGCAATGCCCCACTTGATAGCAGCCTTATGTGCTTGCAAAACAGAGATCAACTGGTGTTCCTGCTCTAGAGTCAAGTGAGCATTGATAATCACGGGATACATCTCACTTTCTCCCAGAAACACGTACTTGAGCGAATCAGGTAAGGGCTGTAACTCTAGTAGCGGAGGGTGAGGTGAGGGTTTATGCAGGGGAGGAGAGGAAACAATAGCGGAAATTTGCTGATCCTGACTAATGGAGAATCTGTCTGCAGTGGTCATGTAATCCTATCTTAAGATATGAGTGCTAGATAGGACAGGATAGTCAGGATCAGGGGTGGTAGGAGTAGTTGAACTCCCATGACAACCAGATCCATGGGATGAAATGTGTATGTTATTAGTCTCAATCCCGCGTGGATCGCGATCTATGACCCCTGATAGTGAAGATGAACTTGCCATTGGGTCGTTGCAGAGGAGCCCAATGTTCCCACGTAAAGCTAAATCTTCATCTTCACCATCCTCAGTTAAATTGCAATCTAAGTTCTTTGATGCCCTGAAAATGTCCAGTCTAGGCTTTTCGTTCCCAAGGGCAATCTCCATGCACCTCAATGCATAGTCGATGTTCGCACGGGTGGTTGCCAAGAACGGGCGACCTAGAATAATCGGTGCATCACGGAGATTAGGAGGAACCTCCATATTAAGAACAAAAAAGTCCTCTGGAAAGCAGAGTCCTTGGACTTTAACGATCACATTTTCAACCACCCCCCCCGGAATTTTCACCTATCAGCCCGCCAACTGTATGGTAATCGAGGTGGGCTTTAACCCTCCGAATCGAAATCGATCAAATACTACGGTGGGAGTTACGTTGATGGACGACCCCAAGTCAAGAAGGACCCTATCAAAAGGAGAATCCTGCAAAAAGTAGGAAATCAGTGTTGTGCCCTGGTCCTTCTTTTTGGGTGGTAAGTCAGCTAAGATAACAACGCTGGCTTCCTCAGATAATACCGCCCATCGTCCGATTCTTTGCTGTCGCTTCGGAGTACAGTAGTCCTTGAAGAACCTAGCAACAATAGGGATGTGATCTATTGCTTTGAGGAGAGGGACCTGAATGTGAACTTCCTTGAACATAGATTTCAGGTCCTCAAAATTCCGCGTATCCTTTTTCTGTGTTGAATCTTGCATTAGGGCTGCGGAAAAAGGGATGGGAATCTCAGGGTCTAAGGGCTTCTTTCCTTTATCTAATCAAGATGGCTTGTGAGAGGAAGAGGGTTGTGAGCCATCTTACGGTAGAGCGTAGGAAAAATCATTACCTGCTAGGTAGCGGGTCTTGTGTAGTCTTTTTTCTCCTTAAGGTGACAGCTTTTGTATCGGCTTGCTGCCCATGAAGGGGTAGAGGTGCGGGTTGGCTTGAATACACAAGGTTTGGCAACAGAGGTGGTTGATCGAGCCCATAACCAGGTGGTGTGGGAGGTGCTTGCAGAATAGCATGTGCCTACCCCTGTGGTGCTTGGAATCTAGGCAGGGCACCTTGATTCTACACATATCTCCGGTTTGGGACAGGTTGGGAGGGCAAAGCTCCCTGTGACCTATGCTCCTACATCATCTGGTTTTGTGTGTTTTGTATGCTCTGAATTTGGTCCACCATTGCCTTCATTATTTGCAGGTTGTCATGAGTGGATTTCCGAATTGATGCTCGCAATTCCTCCTTCAGAGACTCCAAAGGGTTGGCTCGCTTTGGAGGATAGTTGGCAGCTTGGTGCAACGGCTGATAAATAGAGCGGGTTTGTTGCTGCTGAGACGGGAGTGGCTGCTACCTAGGATACGTGTTCTGTGAATTCTCGAATTGTTTGGTTTGGTAGTGTGGAGCTTGACTCGGTCTTTGTGGGTTACCAGACCAGGAGAAATTGGGATGCTGGTGCCAACTAGGGTTATACGTCTCAGAGTACGAGTTGTTACACCCGTAACCTTGAATAGCATTGACATCTTCGTAGGCCGAAGACGTCTTAGATGTAAATTCATCAAAAGAATACATACTCGCATCGTCATGTGGTATGTAACCCTGATTGTACGACACCAGATCCACATTGTTCATGGGTTCCTGGTATGCAGGATCCCGTGGAGATGGAGAGAAAACATCTCGAGTGAACAGATATGTACGAGCAGAGGGGGCTCGGGATGCTTGAGAAGAGTAAGATGGAGCAGTGCTGCTAGAAGATCTAGATCTTGCTCGCATTAATTCATTGAGCTTCTTATCGTGTAGATCCACCTTATTAAGCTTTTTGGTGATAATGTCCATGTCGGCTCAGGCAAACTCGGCTTGAGCTTCGTGGACACTGACTTGTTGCTGTCCAGGTCATTGGAACTGGTTCATTGAGGCGGCATTCATCGAGTTCTCTACTAAGGACTCGAACAGTTCAAATGTGTTCAAATCCTTCGCGAGGAAATTCCCACCGCCAGATGCATCGGCCAGGTACCGATGTGTGTCATCTATCCTATGGTAAAATACTTGAGCGAGGTGCCATTTGGGTACACCATGGTGTGGGCACTTCCTGAGAAGATCGTGGAATCTATCCCAGGCGTCATGCAGCTTCTCTCCAAGGCCTTGGGCAAAGGTTGTGATCACGAGCCTCATAGCATTTGTTCGACCGATTGGGAAGAACTTTTGGAGGAATTTGCGACATAATTCCTCCCAGGCTCCAATTGGCCTCCTGATAGTCTTGAACCAATAATAGCTTTATCCTTGAGAGAAAAAGAAAAAGCTTCATGAGAACAATTCCGATATCTACATTTATGGGTCGAACTGACTCTACAATCCATCTCAGATCTTCGATGTACTGGAAGGGATTCTCATTCGAGTTTGCATGGAAATGAGTCTGAATCAGACTTATGATATTGGGCTTCAACTCAAATGCGTCTCCGCCTGCGGAATCTGGACCTGAGGTGCTATAATTGTTGCCGCCGGATCGTAGAGGTCCGCAGTTCTCCGCTGCATCCTGTTAAGTGTTGTGAG
Organism: Thalassia testudinum; assembly: GCA_037157565.1. Lineage (NCBI taxonomy): Eukaryota > Viridiplantae > Streptophyta > Magnoliopsida > Alismatales > Hydrocharitaceae > Thalassia > Thalassia testudinum. Next base: position 10,308,087 of record JAZHRO010000015.1, read on the forward strand.
AATCCTGTCGATGCTCTACTCGTATTTCAGTTTTGTTTCCTCGACCGTGGCTTCCAGATGAGCCATTGGGTCTTGATTCTGAGGGTCCTGACCAACTCGAGGACCAAGATTAGCCATCTCAGCTAATCGAGTGGAAGAAGGTTGAGAAGGAAGGTCGGGCAAGAATCGCCTTTGCAGCCTTGGGTTCAGCTCCCAAGGTCCCACAAGTTTAGGTCCTAACGACCTTCCTTGCATACACCAACTCAAAGGGTTGGTGTAGCCAAGCAGAACAAGGTTAAGGCCTTGTTAATCAGAGTGGTCCTTTAAATTGGATGACTGGATTTTTCGTTTAAGTTTGTGTTATTAAAAGAAATTCGTCAAGAGACCGACTGCAAGGAATTCCCGCCTCTCAGGCTAACCCAGCCAGGCAGGTTACGAGGGGACTACAAGGAAGGTTCTTCCTTCAGCTTTCGCCTCCGATTTTGTTACCCTGTAGTCGCGGTTGTTTGACACTGCCCCACAGGCTTAGACACCAGGTTTTGTAGGAGTGGTTGGAACTATCCAGTAGTTTCAAGCCAAATGTAGGTTATTTGATATATTTTCATGAATTTTAACCTGTTTCTTCAATTTTGTAGATGGTGGGTGGTCCACAAGGTCACTCGCCTCACCGACTAACTCTTAGACTCGTCGGAGTCCAAGTTAGTCTATGTGATCCTATTGGTTCATGCGTTTTTAAGTTTTTTTTCAATTGAAGACCACAATTCAAATGTGTACTCTCAAGTAAGATGGAATCCAAATGATTTAAAACTTGGCAAGAAGATTCCTTTTTCAATAAGATTTTTAGAGAGTATTTTTTTTGAAATTTTTACTATTTCTAACAATTAGTTATGAATTTTTAACAAACCAGGGGTCAGATTTGGGATTTAGACCTTGTGTTGATTTTTCTATTGGAAACGATATCAAACATACTCCAAAAATTTTGTAAAAATATGATAATGAAAGATAATTTGATTATCTTTCAAACCCCACAAATTGTGAGTAAATCCAATTTATATGTTAGTCGGAATTGATTCTAAAGTTTCCAAAAGTTCTATTTTCAAGCAATCTGATCAGTATGTACTCCACGAATTTTTAAAAATTTCACAGAAGGAATTTATTTTTGGGAAATGTGGCGTTGGAAAGATAATTTGAAGATTTAGTTACAGTCCAAATTTCAAAATTTTTAGAGCGTCAAAAACACGGCTATTGAGTTTTAAAGATGACACTTAATTTCTGGCAGAGTTTCTAATGAGAATGTGTGCACCTGATTTTCGCAATGCCCGCTTTGCCTCGTTCGCCGCTTCGTGTCATTTTACCTACACACAAAAATGCCATGTTAGAGATGAATCAAAAGTTGCAGTGCCTCCCCTCAACGGCGCTAATTTGTTCGGGCCGTAGATCGCATAAAGGATAACTGTGTTGTAGTATAGTGCGAAATACGTCTTGACAAATAAATTAACGGAACTGGTGAGTTTCGGTCGATCATAGGAAGGCAGGAAGCACTTTTGATTTCATGCGTTTGTTCCAAATATAATTACTAAATGGCATAAATAAAATATCGTAGTATATATATCAATCAGAGAGTTTGAACATGAATTGCATACATCTAATTAGGCAAATTCTAACTTAAACATAAACTATTTATGCAGCAGAACCACCCGTGGTGGCCTTCCGGAGAGGTTGGGAAAAGCAGCAACGATCCGTCGGGGTGGCCCAACAGACGCTTCAGACGGAGATGCAGAGACGGAGGCAGAGAAGAAGGGAAGAAGGGTGAGGAGTTGTAAAAGGAGGAGGAAGAAGAAAAACTATGGAATACATTCGAAGGGGACAAGCCTCTTTTTATTGCTTTTGTGATGGGCATTTAGGGCATTGGAGCCCTTACTTTCGTGCAAAAGGTTCAAATTAATCAAATCCGTTGATTGGGAGATCAACGGTCTTGATTAAGCCTTCCAAATCCTTCTTCCATTCACGTGGTGCTGACACGTGATGCACTGTGCACCCTTGGATCTGCATCTGACGACCTCCGCTCGCTCACAATTGCCGGTTCGTTCGCACGCCCGCCGTATCGCGCTTAATCGCACCTCATCTTCCTAAACCATCTCAGTCGTCTGATCTCTCGATTGGACGGCTTAAAGAGCGTGTGCAGCACCCTTTGATTCCTAGGGTGCGCATTATCACATGCGTCTTCATCTGATGCTCTTGCACCTGCCACGCGTTCGTACCTGATCCGCTCGATGAAGATCCTGTGATAGAATTTCATTCGTGCACGACCGACTACCACATTGCGCGTTGGTTGTTAAGCGCACTCTCGGCTATGCTACACGCGTGGTTTGTTGCGGTTTTCATCTCATGTGCAGTCGCCCTCAGTCGTTGGATGGAAATCCAATGGTCGAGATCTCACCCTCGCTTGATAAAGCGGCTGGAGGCAGGTGATGTGGATGCATTGTGGCCGTTGGATGACAATCCAACAGCCCATGGCTTTCCTTCCAAGATTGGGGCATGGTGAGGGGTGGCTGCGATGGCGTCACATAGTGCTATCGTGGTCGTCCATCTTCTTCTTCTTGTATCTGATGATGTAGGCCTCTGATTGAGTTGATTTCTGCGTCGTTGGATTGCGAACATTGATTTGGATCCATCTGTGCAGTTGGATTTATCATCTGAGGTCTGAATATTCTGCAATTTACCCCTCGGCTTCTGCTTCTCCTGCGGACTCCCTAGGGTGCTACGGAAGTCTGATTGATGCGATCTTGGAAGCGTTAGACTCTTGTTATCGTTCGAAACAAATACATAAGGTTGGATTGGTCATCTGTAGCCCTGAATTACCTACAATTATTAATACCTCTCAATTAGCACAGTATTATGTATAAAACATATAAATCATCTAGGATGCAAAGTACGATGTGTATGCATGCAGAATGACCATGTTAAGCTAGGTTCTACCTTAATTCAGGCGAATTAAGGTTATGATTGCTGCACAATCAAGCTTGGAGCAAAAAGCCTCTCTCTCCTCTTCACCAACATCATCATAGGAGAATTTTTGTTTTCTTTTATTTTCATTTGTTAGAGTAGAAGCATTCCTTTACTTTTCCCTTTTGTAAAACAATTTTTCTCAATTAAAGTTGCCTTTATTCAATTTGTGTGCATCTTTATTGTCTTTTCTAGCACTTTTTACTCCCTCTCTCTAATTATCCTAGGTCTCCACATACCTAGGGTGAGCTTAGAGAGAGGATTATCCTATCACTTTAGTGTTAGCAATAGTAATTTAGGTGTGGTCAGTTTCTCGCTCAAAATCACGTATTTGCCATTACTTCAAAATACAAAAAAAATCTTATATTTGAAAACCTGAAAACGAAGTTGATTTCCCATTTTCAAGCGAGAGTTTTCAAAGTGCGAACTTGCCTCCTTGGATGACCTTAGATACCCCACTATCTAGGCTTTACAAATTCTAAATGCGATTGCGAAATTGCGTGTTACAACGACACAAAAATCCACTTTTACAAATCACACTTTTCTTCGCACCAGATATACACTAGGTTTACCCTTGTATTGACCCCACCAAAAGCAAGAACAGGGAGAAAACTACTGATCGAAGAGATAAACCTTTAGGCAGAAATACTTTCTCTTAGGGTCACTTACGGTTTATAGATGCCTAAGGTTCGCCTGGGTTGCCCGTTTAATGAGTCAACCACCTTCGCACAATAAGATGCTTAGCACTTTTGGTCCTATCCAATCTTGGGTGGGTTGAATAGTTGTAGAAAGTTATCCCAAAACCTTAATCAAAAAGTTAAAAAAAAAAAAAATAGAACAAAAGGAAAAGAAAAAATATATATGTATACAATAAATGGGTAAGGACTTAGCAGTCTATATTTTTGCAGACACCCTGGGTACTATTGAGTCTTTGGAATTTAGATCCTAAGTATAAATTTCTTATTATTGATAAACGACCAATGGCTTAGTAATCAAATCCTAACTCCAATTTTGTGCATAGCATTTCGTTTAATTTTGCTAGGTACTAGCAAAAGATAGGCATGGAGGTGTGATAGACATACATTTATTTAACATAAAAGGCCTATCTATGCGTGTTCCTAGGTAGTTAGATGCAACTAGCACTGTAAATGTTGCATAATAGATGTTATCTTGCATTTAGAACAATTCGTGTAATTTATGTATTAATTTGTCTTCTCTTAATGGCCAAGGTACATGGTGACACCGAAACAGGCCTTAAATGAAGAATCCAATTGTATGGATGGAATTAGGGGCGACGATCGGAGCCCATCACTGCTAAAATTGTGTCAATCAGACTCCTGTAGCACCCGCTATGAGGAAAAGAAGATGTACAGCTCAGACGATGCCACGTAGCACCATCACAACCTCCCGTAGCACCCACAACCTTCTCCCTCATCCGCACCCTCTGATCTCAGCCGTTGGATTCTCATCCAATGGTTGAGATGCGGCCATATTGGCCTTCCTCCTGTGCGCCTTCACAACCTTAAGGGCACTCCTCATCATGTGTCTGCCATTGGAGTGAGATCCAATGGCCATGATGAGGTCACATTGCCCCTAGTCGTGCCCCTAGACCCTTAGAGCACGACACCTTGAGTGATCACAATCCAACGGTCATGTCCGTGCCATGTCATCATGCCTTATTGATGAGTACAGCCATTGGATAATGATCCAACGGCTCAGATGCATTCATGCCACACCTTAATGTCTTTAGCACGAGATCAATGTGTGATATCAATCGTCAGATCAAGATCTAACAGCTGATATTGTGCCTCATGAGCTTTAGCGTAGCGATGTACGCGTCTCGTGAGAGCGAGCATGGATTAATTCAACTGTGCAATCGCAAGTGTACGGCGCAGATCAATCCATGTCACCAGCGGATCTCCGGGCACATGAGTGAGCGTATGACGTGCAGCGGTGATCACGCCATGTGTAGCATGGATGTGCGAGCGTGCTTAAGGCGTAATCGCGAGCGTGCGATCAGTGCTCCATCACAGCCCTCTGATCTCCGTCCTACAGTTGTCATCGCTTATTGCCTCGCCTACACACTGTGCGTGGGTGCTGTGCATGCTGTGTGCCTCACACATGTGGTAGACGTGCTTTTGCACTAAATGGCTGAGTATAGCCCCCATTTCACCACTATAAAAGGCCTATGATCGCCTCCTTTGCCATTCATCCCTTCCTACTCCATTTCTCTCCTAAGAGCTTGGAGAACCCTCCTAAGCTCTAATTCTACTGTCCCATGCCCTTGGGAAGTTCCACTAGAAGTAAAAAATAATTTTTAGTTCCTCCTCTCTCCCTACTTCGTCCTTTTCTCTCTTCCAATGATTAGGAGATTAGGGAAGAAGAGAGATTACCTGCCCTGGGAGTGGGTGATTTGTGTGGAAGATTGCCTCGTGATGTACCTTGCAAAAATCACAAGAGAACAAAATAGGGCAAGTTAGTGCTCAAATAGAATTAATTAAAATAAGAATAGTGGTGAATTGCACGTTGCTCCTCGGTAACGGCACCAAAATATTATCAAGTTTTTTGTCGAGTTTAAGAAATGTGTTGTAGTATAGTTGACAAATAGCTCTCAAATAGATAAAATTTATTACTCGAAATTTAAATTAAAGTCCGAGGTTGAACACAGGGAGTAAATATGGAATTCACGTGCTAATCTTTAATTGCATATAAATGAGTACCATAATCGAAGCACAAAAGAGATAGTTAATGAATCATATCTACTCAAATTGATATTCAATTATAAGCATGAGTATTTCAATAGGTTACATTGATAAAAAGAAATCTAAGATAAAATAATGGTGATTTAGATCACCAATTATTAGCCTTAATTAAACATGTATATCAGACATTTCAATTAAACCAAATAATTGAATAGCAGCTTGAATGCTACAGTAATCAGACATTGGTTTCTCAAATCAGATGGCTTAAGTGTTCATCAGACATAAGGCTTCTTAAAGCCTTTCTTCTTCTTAGCTCTTCTCCTTTCTCTTCTCAAGTCTTCTTCCTTTCTTCAGAGATTTCTCCTTCACAAGCATAAGGGGCCTTCAGTGACTAAGTGTTAGCAGCATACACAAGAGGAGCAAAAACCCCCCCACTCTCACAAATTCCCTTCTTCCTTCTCTCTCAGACCCAAGCTCATAGTCGAATCCATACTCGGGTATACGGGTCTCAAACAGTGTTCAAGCCTGCATGCGTGGGTCGCAGGTGAGAAGTGAAGTATAGGCGGGTAGTTGGGTGAAGGGGTGATGGGGACCCGACCCCTGTGTTATTGGGCAAAGAGGCTTAATCACAAAATCAATATATTTGTGTGTGTGTGCCTCTCATCTGCAGATATGGGACTATCCCCATTGCTATTTCACGCGTCTGCTGCAGAGGTGAATCTACGTCTAATTGGGAATGCTGCTGCTGCTAGGATCCTCAATTGAGGACCTGGCGATCTTCCTCGGATGGGTCCGCACGGCCTGGAGCGAGTCTTGATGAACACGGCTGTGGTGTTGCGTACATTGTCGGAGATGGAGGTGGAGGCGGTGACGACTGACAAAGACCTGAAATCATGAGAACGGCCTCACGACCACATTAAATCACCTCTAAAGCTTCTCCTTGGCTTGGCGAAGGAGATGGCGGTGTTCGCGTGGAGTTTGGCAGTGTGTGGAGGGCAGATGGTGACAGAGATGAAGGTGAGAAGGTGGGTTGTTCGGTGGGTCACGTGACTGGGTGAAAGGCTTAAAAAAAATGGGGGTTTGGTTCACGGAGGTGAGGCGGAGGTCATGGACTTGGTGGCGAGTTGTCTGGTGGATTATGGAGGCGTGGTGGACTCGTCGGAGGTGCGGCCGGAGATGAGGGAGATGATGGCATGTGTTGGTGTTGGTGGTCGAATTGGGTGATAGAGGAGATAGAAAGGAAATAGAGGAAGAAAGGAACCTAATTTCCCTAATCTAATTGGACGAAAGGGGAGGATTCCTACGCCGGTGTGATGGCCGGATGTGGGGAAGATGAAAACTCCGGTGGGCGAAGTGGCGATGATGAGGGGAGGTAGGCGACGCTCGCTGGTATTGCTAGACGCGGAGGAACGAAAGGAAGGAGAACCCACCGACTATTGTCTGTGATGGTGAGCGAAGAGGTCAGACGGAGGGAGTTGCCAGAGTTGGTGGAGACGGAGGTCGGGGAGAAGGGAAGAAGGGGAGTCCGGCCTCCAAACCAAGCTAAGGAGGTTGGTCGTGCATTAGGGAACCCTTTATAGGCATTAGGAGGGCCTTCGAAGCTTGGAAACCAAGCTTGGAAGCTTGGGACTTATGCACAAAAGGGAAACCCTTGATTTCAAATAATTTGCATGAGCTTTTGGGAGTGAAGTAGGATCCATGGACGGTCTCATTTGGAAGGGAATTCCTCAAGGAATCTCCCTTTCAATTTTGGGATTGATTGATTGAGAATCGAGCGAAAAAATCTTGCTCGAATCTCAACGGTGAGCTGCATCTCACTCCCAATGGCGGCAGGGACTTGACCACAAAGAACGAAGGAAAACCTAGGTACCTGTTCTCAATATGTGAGATAAAAAGAATTAGATTGGACTATAATGCAAACTACGTCAAGATGAACTTTGATTGGACTCAAATTTTGGTACAAACCTAATTTGGAACCAAGGAATTCGATTATGAGGTTTGATTTTGGTTTTGACCAAGTGTGACTGGGTAATTTGCATAGAAACCTAAATTAGGACAACTTCCTGTCTAAGATTATGTTTTGGGTCAAAATGGGTTTCAATGGTCAAATCAGGGGTACGAAATCTTATGGAATATTTTTCCTATGATTTTTAGAAGGTTTAGGTGAATTTTATGTTGACCAGAACCTTAGTTAATTAAGCGGGTCTGAAATTAAGATTTCGGATGTCCATTAATTCTTGAAATGCGTGAAAACCTATTTTTGTCAATACGGACCCTTTTATTGGTCATTAATGCTCATTTGACCTTCATTTAACCCCTGTGAAAATCCATGATTGTTCTGCATTTATGAACTTCTATTAAAACTGTAAATTTATCCCTATTTTAATGCTTTATTTTCAAAAAGGATATGTAATGAATTATGACTCTCTGGCGGTTATGTATGAGCAGTTGTCAGTTAATTCTGACTAATTAAAGCTAGTTATGACTGATAATAACATTATCATCAATATGCGTCTCGCAAACGCGAGACGCGGGTTCGATCCACGATTTGCGAGAGCGAGCAAATATTAATTCAACTATGTAATCGCAAGTATACGGTGCATATCAATCCATGTCACCAGCGGATCTCTGGGCATGCGAGTGAGCGTATGATGTGCAGTGGCGATCACGCCACGTGTAGCAAGGATGTGCGAGAGTGCTTAAGGCTCTTCACGAGCGTGCAATCAGTGCTTCCTCACAACCCTCTGATCTCCATCCTACAGTTGTCATTGCTCGTTGCCTCGCCTCACACTGCGCGCAGGTGCTGTGCATGCTGTGTGCCTCACGCATGTGGTAGACGTTCTTGTGAACTTAATGGCCGAGTATAGCCCCCATTTCACCACTATAAAAGGCCTATGACTGCCTCCTTTGCCATTCATCCCTTCCTACTCCATTTCTCTCCTCTCTAGAGCTTGGAGAACCCTCCTAAGCTCTAATTCTAGTGTCCCATGCCCTTGGGAAGTTCCACTGGAAGTAAAAAATAATTTTTAGTTTCTCCTCTCTCCCTACTTCGTGGAGCTCTTGTCAACAGTCTTCTTACCCTCGTTCTAGGAAGTGGATAACCCTGACACTGCCCTACCTTACATCTTCTTCCTTCGGCTCTGGTCCCCATCCTCCGTCTTCACTCTTCGCAATCCAGACACTGTCCAAGAATTCCTTTCCCAAGCAGCCGTCTAGGGAGTTCCTCTCTCTCTTCTATATCTTTTTATTCGTGCTTTCTAGTGTAGCCCTATTTCTAGCAATAGTCATTGTTCCTGTTTATTTTGATTGTAACAAAACTATCTTGCTTTCAATATATCATCTCTCTCTCTCTATTCTATTGCTTAGCTTAGTCTTAATTTGTTACTTTGTTTATATAAAATCACAAAAAAAAATACAAAGGAGAAAATATCAAAAAGAAATAAACCTAATGTGATTTCATAAATCAAACGTCGCCCCCCCATGTTCGACCTGGGCCTTACCAGTCTCGGTTATTCTTTATTTGATCTCGGATTTTTGCAACTACGATGACGTGTTTTCAAAACCCTAATTTTCTTGCAAAATTTTTCGAGCATCATGGATAGTGCTTAAGGTGATAAACAAAGTGCTAATTACAAAATTTAGAGATATAATCTAATCAAACCACAATTAATTCACAACACACTACACATGATATATAGTGGAAACCTAAACTTGGAGAAAGCACTACCTAAGTCTTCCAACCTAGGATTTTTCCCTTAGTCAATCTTGGAAAACTAAACGGTACTTATGAGGTACCAAACCCTTAGTACAATCTCTCTTGACAATCCCAATAAAGAGCAAACCCCTTTCACTTTAGAGGAGATCAAGGAACCCACAACCTGGGCCCTCATATTACAAGATAAAGGATGGAAGAAATGAATTGAAAGAAACACTAATTTTCTTCTCCTATGGATAGCCCCAAAGAAATATGCAATAATCAATGTGAAAGAGCTATTGGGAAGGCATGAATATACTCCCTTGATGTGTGTGAGAGTGTAGTGCAACTAAGAGTTGAAGTGGTGGAGCTTTAAGCAAGTTGAAGTTGAAGAATCAAAGGTTCAAGCACTTCCAAGAACACCAAAATAGGTTTTTTGCTGAATGTAGGCTTATGAGCTTTTAAAATGTGTTGTGTGGGTGTTCTCTCTTATCCAAATGAGCGGGAGACCAACAATATATATGGGGTATGTTTTGAGCTCCAAAATGTGGAGACTGCAAACATCCCGGCATTCAAAAATCCTCCACTCGAGCCAAGCTAATGACAAATTAACATGGTCAAAAAGCACTTTATCTAATATTAAGTAAAGTTGATTTAACATTAGGTTAACTATGTAATGTTAGATGCTTAGTTAGGTATAAAGTTTTCTATCACATGATCAATCCTTGGCTTGGGTAGGATTGCAAAGCTAATGTTAGGCATGGTGTATCTAATGTTAGATGTGCCATCTAATGTTAGATGGATAGTTGGGTGCAAAGTTTGCTAAGTCGTGTTGTCCAAATTTGGCGCAGGCTTCCTTACCTAACGTTAGGTATATATTACCTAACGTTAGAGAGGTTGTTAAGTACCTACCAACTTGAATTTAAGGTCTATCAATATTTAGGCCAACACACTAGCACCTAATGACTTAGTTAGACATTAATTTGACCTATTTAGGTTAAGTGTGGTGCTCTTGTGAAATTTGCATATGAGACCTTTAAGCTTTTACTAATATGAAATCTATTTGGTGCTCTCCTTACATTCTAAAAATATAAACTTACAACCCATTTCCTGTGTTACAAAGAGATCTACTTGCCACCATCTTGACAAACATGATCTCTTCCTTCTTCTTAGCTTTGAGTCTCATCATGATATGCTTCAACCTGAAAATCATTCTTACAATATGCAAACATAAAATCAAATTTTAATCCTAATTACTTGAGATGTTTGTTATCATCGAAACCATCAATTAAGGATAATGTGGTGCCTAAATACATATGCACCTATAGATAAGTTTTGTGCTCATATAATGAGACAACAATATCTAGGAATGGAATTTGAAAGTTTGAATGGAAAATTATTTTCCAAAGACAAACTTAAGGACTTTTGGAATGGAAGATGCCTAGCTGATTTTCATATGATGAAAGTCAATGCGAATGTTGTCTAATATCCTATTATGAAGAAGATATAAACTCAATGGGTTGAGAGAGAGGAAACATGTGTGTATACAATACACAAGCCAAGCATAGTTCCAAATAGAGATGTCAGAGATAGTGGGAAGATAATTGTTATCAACCATGAGATACTCTGGATAATTTGCAATGTTGTCCCTGACAATCTTTGAAAAAGGAATTAAATAGTGAAAAGGTGATCTCAAAAGTTGAGATGCAACATCTATAGTTTGATTTGTGGATAGTCCACATGAGATCCATTTAAATGGTATGGTATTTGATTTGGAAGCATATACACTACCATGTAAATGCTGAAGTAAATGTAGCTTATGAAGTTGCAATGCCAATGTTGTGGATACGTAAGCCCTTTGGAAGGACTTAACGTAATTGCCTTTGCTGAATTGTTAGAATGACAAGAACAAAACTCTTGTTGAGAAATAGCTTTTCAATACAAAAGCTTGTTTGCAGAGAGAAAAGGCCTCATCATGAAACAGATGCCATATATGATAAGGTAGTTATCATATGGCTTGACACTTCTATCGATCAAGACTTTATGGTAATGATCTTGAGTGTTGAGTTGGCATCATGGGTCGAAAAGGCAGTTCAGGATTGGCTCTTAGGGCAAGTGGGAGTCTGTTGGAGTTTTCTGCCCTGAGCGAACCAACTTGAGTCAAATCACTGGATTAGTGATTTAGATTTAAGTGTCATATCATGTGGACACACTAATATGGTTATATGGGTCCCTTAATATAATCAGGATAATATATTGTGCCATGTTGGATATACCAATGATAGGTATCGAAGTATCCAAATAGTTTGGATTTCGATAAGTCATCGGGAACCATCATGATATCCAACTATAGTCTCCAGTTTTCGTAGAGTGGCAATCTTTTTTAGAGACTGTTGCCTGATGGATGCCCTTGATGTACATGCTCTACATGGAATAGAGATTCGGGGCTATTATGTAAGTTGAGTCAAGGAATTAACTTGATGAGATGGAGATGTGGAAGTTCTTCTCTTATCACTGTCATGGAGAAGGCAAATCCTTGGACCTGAGACAAATATGTATCTCTATGCCTAAGTGTGCACATTTAGTGAACTGTTAGGAGATACACCCACCTTGGTGTTGAAACTAGAAAGCTGGTGTGCATATAAGGGCACAGGAGGCACATGATCTCTTGAAGAGATCACTCAGATCCGCTATTGTAGGTGTACACAGTAGATTAGGAGACTAGAGCTCACTCTGCGTATATTGGGAAGTACAAAATTTTATGCATGGTCATATAGGTCATTATTAGACCCATACATGAAGAGAAGAAGATAGACCATTTGGAAAGGATCTGGTCTTCATTCTCATCCCAATAGTACATAGAGAATGTGAAAAGTATGTAACCCATAATGGAATGGACAATAAATCTGGGATTCAATTCTAAGGGTTACATATGTCTTCCTGTGTGAAGAATTCACAGGTATTCAGAACACCTGAGGGAGGCATAGTGCTATAAATCCTCTAATCCTAAGTGCTTGATTATTGGTATGATGAAACTGAAATTTCCTACGGGAGGGGGTGAGATATATGTGACATAAAAGATGCGGAATTAAAATAAACAATCTCACAAAAATAAACAATTACACTATGGCACAAGAGATTTTTAGGTGGAAACCCAAACCGGGTAAAAATCATCACCTAACCCTTTCAAGTTAGGATTTCTCGATCGCCAAAGTTGATCAAATCCACTAACGTACTACTTTAACGAGGGTAGTACAACCTCAATTACAATCGCGCTACGAGTACAAGGATAGCATTCCTTAACCTTCCTTTTCATAAGGAGGATTTTGTTTCACAAAGAAGATAGGAATTCGCAATGTAAATATCCAACACAATTACAAAGATAAATTACAACTCAACCTATAGAGCCACAAAGTGAATGATTAAATCTATCTACTATAGGTAAGGGAACTTCCCTTTGGTGGGAGTGCGTTGATGTGACGACGTGGGTGCGTGAGCTACATGACGGTGCTTTGCCGCTCTCGTAATCGCGGAGGGAGAGCGGGTATGCAACTGATTGAAGCTCTCTAGATTTAAAATGGCTAAATGGAGAGCAAGATCTTCTTCTATTTCACTTGGACACAAAAGATGTGGAAATGCTAATGCTTGGGTATGTCTTTGCAAGGCAAGGGTCCTCTATTTATAAAGGGCCTAGGAAGGCTTTGCAAGGCCTTAGAAGGCTTTCAAAGCCGTTAGGGTTAAACCTAAGGCAAACAGGCCGTAATCAGAATTAATTATGATTCTGACAGGGTCATCAGACGTCTGGTCCAGGTATTAAATGTCTGGAAAACTTGTTTAAGACGTCTGGGAACTAAGTCTGACGTCTGATTCTAGGTGGATTTCCTTCCTAACTTGGTTCAGACCTAAATAGGATTCTACTGTAAGGCCATCAGACGACCTACAGGATGTCTAGTACTAGGTCTGGATGTTTGGAAACCTAATAAATTGTAGGAATGGATTCCCAAGGTAGGTTTATGGCTAGAATATCTTACAAGGTGATTTTGGGTCAGTCGAGGCAGAACGATCACATATCAGACGTCTAGGGTCCTTTACGGACGTCTGATATAAGCCTAACGGTCATATTCCTCAACGTTTACTTAGGTAGCCAACGTTCCACTCATTGGACGTCTGGCACAAACATTAGACATCTTCTAAGACGTCTGGACTAAGGTCTGGACGTCTGATTTCAATAGACAAAACATACTAAGTCTAGCTTAAGTTATTGGACGTCTGAGTCAGCAGTCAGACGTCTTAAAAGTCACTATCAGATGTCTGATTTCCAGATTAGACGTCTGATTAGGCTGCCAGAACCCTTTTTTGATTTTCTAAGTTCTCTATAGAAAACCTAAGTATCCTAGGGTTGTGCAAGTGTTCCTAGGACTATTTTAAGGGTTCTTTGAGGCTATTTAACAAGTAATCTAAGAAAGATAAAGAGCAACAAGAGAAATAAAGACAAATTACAATGAACAAGAAGGGAAATCTATCATATTCTTCATCTCCTTCTTCAAGCTTTCACTCCACGTGAAGCTCCTCCTCTGTCAAGCTCCTCCAATCCACCATGGATGCGAGTTCGAACTCTGTCTAAACACGCCTCCATTTGCAAATAACCTGAAATCTAAGACTTCAAATGAAAATGTTAAATAACACGTGTTTTGTTATTATCAAAATAAATGATCGTGGTGCTCTAATGTCAACAATCTCTCCCTTTTTGATGATGATAAAACCATCAATAATACATAAAATTCTCCCCCTTTTTAACATTATCAAAAAGGTGTTACAAATTTTAATTTTCCTATAACTCCCCCTTAAAACATGCTCTTCTAATAAAAACAAGATAGCTATATTATTACCTCCCCCTTTCTAAAAGCAATATAGCTATGTTATTTTTAAAACCCCCCCTAAAGATGGGCAATTAGCTCATTTAATTTTAATAAACTCTCCCTATCTATATGCTAATGATAAAAAGATAATGTTAAGGGATACCTCACTTACCATGGCTAGTAGAATGGCCCAAATGGAGGTGGATGCCAAACTGGATGGGGTTCCCATCTACAGTTGGAGGTCCAGGAATCGGCGTCGGTCTCCAATCAGGCAGTCAACGTGCGGCGATTCGATTATTTGTTCATCGTCTCGTCAGTTTTCTGATTCTACTTTTTGGTCCTCTCAACTCGAGTTGACCGTTCTTCATTTTGTAGGTCTAGTCTTGGATGTTGAAATCTTTATAACCTACAAAACAAGACTCCAAATCTTTCTTCGGAATCCAAGTAAGCTTCGATCCGAATTTGTTAGTGGGTCTCCTTGACGGAGATCCTTTCTCAATCTTAGGGCTAGATAAAGTTTCTACTTTATTGATTAAATTATTTGATTTCTCCCTAAGACATGCAAGTTCATCTTTAATAGCTTGCATCTTAGTTTTTAAGCTAGAAATTTCGATTTTTAAATTTGTGTTTTCCTTAATCAATTTATTATTTTCATTGATTAAGTCTTTATTTTCTAATAACAAACTATTATTCGTAGGACTAGCTTCTAGATCCTTGACTTTTATTTCTAATCTTTCATTTTCAGCTTTAAGAAAAGTAAGATTCTTTTTAATGCTTTTATTTTCTACTTTAAGTGACTTACTGATTTCGAATAATTCATTAAATGTATCTTGTAAATCCGATTTTATCTCGTCTTCGAAGTCGCTTTCGCTATTACTTGCATTGGCCATGAAATCCATGCAAGCAATTTCTTTCTCGGGATTCTCCTTTTCTTCCTCCAAGCTCGTGTCATCGTAAGTTGCTTGGAATGCCTTCTTATACTTCTTCTCCTTCTTGAGAAGAGAGCATTCTGGTTGTAGATGACCCTTTTCGTTGTAATGGTAGCAATGTCTTGAGCTACTTTGCTCCTTTTCTTTCTTCTCTCTCTTGGAATCCCTACAAAACTTGAAAAACTTTTTAAGTAAAAATTTAAAATCTTCGTCATCAAAACTTACTTCGCTGTCCAACGCGGCTTTGAATGCGAGGGTCTTCTTCGATTTTGGCTCTGGTGTATCATTCTTCTTCTGCTTTAACTTTGTCTCGTAGGCCATCAGATTGCCTAGGAGATCCTCCATGTTGAGCTCCTCCACCTCGTTCGCCTCCTCGATGGTGATAACCTTCTGCTCCCATTCTGGTCTAAGGGAACGATGAAGCTTCTCTTGAAGCTCCCCCTTGACGAAGGTCTTTCCTAAACCTTTCAAATTATTTAGCATGAAAGTAAACATAGTGTTCATCTCACTCATGCTTTCGTTAGTCTTCATAGAAAATAATTCAAATTCTTGTGAAAGTAAATTAATTTTAGAAGACTTTACTTTAGAGGTACCCTTGTGAGTTACCTCAAGTGTGTGCCAAATCTCATATGCAGTGGCTGTAGTTTTTCCTACTAGGAGGGGGTGACGTAATAATTGCGGAAATAAAATATAAACAATCTCACAAGATGCAATCACACAAAGTACACAAAGTATTTTTAGGTGGAAACCCAAACCTGGTGAAAACCACCACCTAACCCTCTCGAGTTAGGATTTTCCGATCAACCAAGTTGATCAAAATCCACTAAACCGAATCACTTTAAAACGAGGGTGATTCAACCTCAATTACAACCACGCTACTTAGACGATGGTAGCATACCTCAACCCCTTCTCTTCATGAGAAGGATTTTGTCTCGCGAAGGAGACGGGAATTCGCAAAGCGAATATCCAACCAAATAACAAAGATAAAACAAGTAATCCTATAGAGCCAACAAAGTAATATTTAACCTAAGCTTCTATAGGAAATATGATGCTTCCCTTTGAAAGGAGTGCGTCGATGACGCGGATGCGTGTGCCACGCGACGGCGCAACGTCGCTCTCGTGAACAGCGGCGGGAGGGCGGTGCGCAACAGCTTGATGCTCTCGAGAGAATGGAGCTTGAGCTTGGAGAGCAAGAGTTAGCTAGGACACAATAGAGTGGAAAGTGTATTACAAAGTGTTTCTTGTGTATCTTGGTGTGTTTTTGTGTTGCTAAGGTTCCCCTCTATTTATAGAGGCCTTAGGAAGGCTTTGGAAGGCTTAGGAAATGTTCCATAGCCGTTGGTTACAAAGCCCAAGAGAATTAGCTCGAAATCAGGAACAATCATTGCACTGACAGGCTTATCAGACGTCTGATTCTGGCATCAGACGTCTGGAAGACCACTTTAAGACGTCTGATTTCAAGCTTTTGTTTTCAGATTTAAGAAAGCTAAGATTCTTTTTCATGCTTTTGTTTTCTATTTTTAGTGATTTACTAAGCTCAAATAGTTCATTAAAAGCTTATTGTAAATCGTAACTTACCTCGTTGTTTGAGTCGCTTCTGCTTTCGCTGTCGCTTCCTCTGGCCATGAAATCAAAGCAAGCGGTTTCTTCTTTTTCTTCTTCTTCCTCCGAGCTTGAATCGTCCCAAGTGGCTTGGAACACCTTCTTCTTAGATTTCTTCTCCTTTTCCTTCTTCTCCTTTTTGAGAAGAGGGCACTCTGGTCGTAGGTGCCCTTTCTCGTTGCAGTGGTAGCAACGTCTTGGGCTCTCCTTCTTCTCCTTCTTCTCTTTCTTTAATTCCTTACAAAACTTGGAAAATTTTTGAAGTAAAATTCTAAAGTCTTCGTCGTCGGAACTTTCCTCGCTATCCGACGCGGCTCTGAAGGCGAGAGTCTTCTTCGGTTTAGGCTCCGGTGTATCCTTCTTCTTCTGCTTCAACTTTGTCTCGTAGGCCATTAGATTACCTAGGAGATCTTCCATGTTGAGCTCCTCCACTTCGTTCGCCTCCTCGATGGCAGTGACTTTCTGTTCCCACTCCGGTCTGAGGGAACGAAGAAGCTTCCCTTGAAGTTCCCCCTTGATGAAAGTCTTCCCTAAAGCTTTCAAGTTATTTACAATGAGAGTGAACCTAGTGTTTATCTCACTTAAAGACTCGTTAGGTTTCATAGAAAAAGATTCAAATTCTTGAGAAAGTAAATTTATTTTGGAAGTTTTTATCTTAGAGGTACCTTCATGAGTTACCTCGAGTGTGTGCCAAATCTCGTATGCGGTGGCGCATTGCGAGATTCTGTTGAACTCCTCCGAGCTGAGCGCACAATACAACGCGTTGAGCGAGAGTTCCCGAATCTGCTGCTGCGAGTATCCTCCGGTGGGTTTCTCTGGGATGTCGAAGGGGGTCTTGCACCTGGCCCAGACCGTGAAATCGGTGGCTTGAAGCCACGTCTTCATCCGCAGCTTTCAGTAAGGGTAGTTGCTCCCGTCGAAGAACGGCGGACGAGTCGTAGACTGGCCCTCAGAAATCCTACCCGCGGAACTGCTCCCTTCCATAGATCTTCTTGCTTGGTTGTTACGTCGAAACAGCAAGACCTGCTCTGATACCTAATGTAGTTTTCCCTACTAGGAGGGGGTGACGTAATAATTGTGGAAATAAAATATAAACAATCTCACAAGATGCAATCACACAAAGTACATAAAGTACTTCTAGGTGGAAACCCAAATCGGGTGAAAACTACCACCTAACCCTCTTGAGTTTGGATTTTCCGATCAACCAAGTTGATCAAAATCCACTAAACCGAATCACTTTAAAACGATGGTGATTCAACCTCAATTACAACCACGCTACTTAGACGAGGGTAGCGTATCTCAACCCCTTCTCTTCACGAGAAGGATTTTGTCTCGCGAAGGAGACGGGAATTCGCAAAGCGAATACCCAACCAAATAACAAAGATAAAACAAGTAATCCTATAGTGCCAACAAAGTAATATTTAACCTAAGCTTCTATAGGAAATAGGATGCTTCCCTTTGAAAGGAGTGCGTTGACGACGCGGATGCGTGTGCCACGCGACGGCGCAACGTCGCTCTTGTGGACAACGGTGGGAGAGCGGTGCGCAACAACTTGATGCTCTCAAGAGAATGGAGCTTGAGCTTGGAGAGCAAGAGCTAGCTAGGACACAAGAGAGTGGAAAGTGTATTACAAAGTGTTTCTTGTGTATCTTGGTGTGTTTTTGTGTTGCTAAGGTTCCCCTCTATTTATAGAGACCTTAGGAAGGCTTTGGAAGGCTTAGGAAAGGTTCCATAGCCGTTGGGTACAAAGCCCAAGAGAGTCAGCTCGAAATCAGGAACAATCATTGCACTGACAGGCTTATCAAACGTCTGATTCTGGCATCAGACGTGTGGAAGACCACTTTAAGACGTCTGATTTCAAGGTCAGACGTCTGATTTTGGGCGGGTCTCTTCCTGACTTGGATCAGACCTAAACAGGGTTCTAGGCAAGTCCATCAGACGACATACATGACGTTTGGCACTATGTTTGGACATCTGGAAACCTACTTTTTCTGTGGCAATGGATTTCCAAACGTTGCAACGATTAGAAAATCTCTGAGAAGAGATTTTGGGTCAGCCGAGGCAAAACGGTCAATTATCAGACGTCTGGAAAGTCCTATGGACGTCTGATAAGGCTCTAACGGTCACATTCTTGACTGTTCGCTAAGCCAGCCAACGATCAGACATCTGAAACACTTTATCAGACGTCTGATTTGGGAATTAGATGTCTGGAAACTCTGTTTGAACCCTATATTGGTTTTCTAAGTGCTCTACAGAAAACCTAAGTATCCTAGGGTTGTGCCGGTGTTCCTAGGACTACTGTTAGGGTACTTTGAGGCTCTTTAACATAATTTTCTAAGGAAATAAAGAGTAAGAAAATAACAACAAATGTACATGAAAGGAATAAAATAGAATTCTATCCTATTCTTCTTGTCCTTCCATCTTCAATCTATCGCTCCTCACGAATCCCCTCTGTTCTCCATCAAGCTCTTCCAATCCGTCCTGGATGCGAGCTCGAATTCCGTCTAAACACGTCTACATTTGCAATTGACCTGAAATTTAAGACTCCAAGTGGAAATGTTAAATAACACGTGTTTTGTTATCATCAAAACAAATGATCGTGGTGCTCTAGCACCAACAGTGGCGCATTGCGAGATTCTGTTGAACTCCTCTGGGCTGAGCGAGCAGTAGAGGGCATTCATGGTCTTCGCGTTCAGAGATAGCTCCTGAATCTGTTGTTGCGAGTATCCTGTGGCGGGTCTCTCCGGGATGTCGAGGGGGGTCTCGCATCGGGCCCAGATTATGAAGTCGTTGACTTGAAGCCACATCTACATCCACAACTTCCAGTACGGGCAGTTGTTCCCGTCAAAGAATGGCGGTCTAGTGGTAGACTGCCCCTCCAGAATCCTCATCGTAGAACTGCTTCCCTCCATGATTTTCTTGCCTGGTTGTTACGCCAATAAGCAAGAACATACTCTGATACCAATTGAAATTTCCTACGGGAGGAGGTGAGATATGCGTGACATAAAAGATGCAGAATTAAAATAAACAATCTCACAAAAGTAAGGAATCACAATATGGCACAAGAGATTTTTAGGTGGAAACCCAAACCGGGTAAAAGTCACCACATAACCCTTTTGAGTTAGAATTTCCCGATCGGCAAAGTCAATTAAATCCACTAACGTACTACTTTAACAGGGGTAGTACAACCTCAATTACAACCACGCTATGAGTACGAGGGTAGCGTTCCTCAACCCCTCCTTTTTACAAGGAGGATTTTGTCTCACGAAGGAGACGGTAATTCGCAATATAAATACCCAACACAATTACAAAGATAAATTACAACTCAACCTATAGAGCCACAAAGTGAATGATTAAATCTAGCTACTATAGGTAAGGGAACTTCCTTTTGGTGGGAGTTCATCGATGTGACGACGCAGGTGTGTGAACCACGTAGCAGCACTTTGTCGCTCTCGTAATTGTGGATGGAGAGTAGGTGCACAACTGGATTTAAGTTCTCTAGATTTGGAATGATGAAATGGAGAGCAAGATCTTCTTCTATTTCACTTGGACACAAAATATATGGAAATGCTAATGCTTGGGTGTGTCTTTGCAAGGCAAGGGTCCTCTATTTATAAAGGGCCTAGGAAGGCTTTGGAAGGCTTAGAAGGCTTCCATAGCCATTGGGGTTGAACCCAAGGCAAAATAGGCTGTAATCAAAATCAATTATGATTTTAACAGGGTCATCAGACGTCTGGTCCATGTATCAGATGTCTGGAAGTCTTGTTTAAGATGTTTGGGAACTAAGTCAGACGTCTGATTCTAGGTGGGTTTCCTTCCTGTCATGGTTCAGACCTAAACAAGGTTCTAGTGTCTGGCCATCAGACGATGTACTTGACGTTTTGTACTAGGTCTGGATGTTTGGAAACCTAATAAAGTGTAGGAATGGATTCCCAAGATAGGTTAACATCTAGAATATCTCACAAGGTGATTTTGGGCCAGTCGAGGTAAAACAGTCATATATTAGACATCTGGGGTCCTCTACGGGCGTCTGATATAATCCTAACGGTCATATTTCTCATCGTTTACTTACGTAGCCATCGTTCCACTCATTGGACGTCTGACACAAACATCAGACGTCTTCTAAGACGTCTGGACTAAAGTTTAGATGTCTGATTTCAACAAACAGAACCTACTAGGTCCAGCCTAAGTTATTGGACGTCTAAGTCAACAGTCAGACATCTTAAAAGTCACTATCAGACGTCTGATTAGGCTGTCAGAACCCTTTTGTTAGTTCAACCTTTCATATATAATATTTTGATGATTTTACAAAATAAAGAAAAAGAAATAAAATATAAGCATAGCATATTTTTCTCTGTAATAATATAATTGTAGGTTTCATGGAGTTTTCCAAGGCGGAAGCTTAAAAGCATGAAGACTAAGTAGCATAAGTATTGTCATAGGTTGTAAGCTTTTCATGTAAACTTTCAAAAGTTGTAATCTTCATTTTATTTGAGTCTAGTGATGTTGTAAAGAACCCCCAAACATAACTTATAAATATCAACCTAACACTAAGACTCAAATCAAACGTCCATAACAACTGTCAGACGTCTGATTTTCAACTTTAAGACGTCTGACAAGTGTTTTATACGTCTAATTACTTATAACTCTGCCTTTAGTTTCTGACTCCATAAACAACAGTCAAAGCAATCTTCTATCAAACGTCCATAGCCTCATCCAGACGTCTAATACATTACCTGGATGTCCTCAAAACAACTGTTAGACTGAGCACCCATCTTCCTTCTTTATATAACGGGAAAAATACTTTTTCAGATGTCTGGACATGCCTCCAGACTTCTACCTTTGGGCCATTGCTCATTTATTTCTGTGCGTATCTTACTTCGAACCAAAGATCTTTTGTTAGATATCCTAGGCAAGTCCTTTTTAGGTTTCCAGATGTCTAGGGAATCCCACAGACGTCCATATAGACGTCTATTCCTTCATATCTAGAACCCTATTTGGATCTAGTTAAAACAGGAACGAATCCACACATAATTAGATGTCCAATAATTTTATCAGACGTCTTCTGTGAAAATATCAGACATCCTTGTTTCGATCCAAAGAAATCAGTACAGCCTAGCTAATAGTATTAGATGACCATAATTGTAATTAAACGTCTTATAAGACGTCTGACCCTAAAATGAGACGTCTGATATTGCTGTCAGACTCATCATTACCCTGATTTGTGGTGGATTTCGTGCCAATCTCTTGGGATTTGCCTCCAACGGCTAGGAGATCTCTCCCAAGTGTTCTTGAAGGTTCCAAACTTGCCTATAAATAGACTACAATCCATCTTAGGCAAAACACACCTCTTGAGATTCAATTCCCTCAGAAAAATCACTTGCTCACTACTCTTAGCCTCCTCTTGCCCTTGTGCTGTGCCAACACTCTGATTAATGGGCAAACCCACAGTCCTGATTCACTTCATTCTGCAAATTCTCAGAGTGTTCTTTTTATGCTTAATAGATAAGGAAGTAATCAAATTATTGGGGTGCTCTATAGGTGTTGTTTAATTCTTACTTTTGTACTTTGGGTATCCGGCCTGTCTGGTCCCCGTCTCTTCATTGTGAAGGGAGAAACCTCCGTTTATTGATTGGAGGTAGGATTTGTAATTGAGGTACACTACCCTCGTTTAAGTAGTGTGGTTAGTGAATTGATCACTTTGTGATCGAAAATCCTAAGTCAAAGGATTGGCTTAGGTGGTGGTTTTCACCTGTCTTGGGTTTTCACTTAAAAATCTAGTGCCTCTTTTTGTGATTGAATTTTTTGTATTACTATATTTAATAAATTCACTATTCACCTCATCTCTAGTGTAATTTCATTTGGTATCGGAGTAGGTTTTCCACTTTCAGGAGTAACATCCACGGAAATATCACATGGAGGGGGAAGTCATTTTCACTGGCAGATCTGAGGGGCAGTCCACCACCCGACTACCACTCTTCGAAGGGACAAACTACACTTACTGGAAGCTGAGAATGAAGATGTGGCTTCAAGCCAATGGTTTCTCTGTTTGGGAGAAATGCGAATCCGCATATGTCATTCCCGAGAAACCATAAACGGGATACATAGTGGAGCAAATTCATCACCTTGGACTGAATGCTAAGGCAATGAACTTACTCTACTGCGCACTCAGCTCGAAGGAATTCAATCGCATTAGCCTATGCAAAACTGCCCACGAGATTTGGAGAACCTTAGAGGTAACTCACGAAGGTACGTCTGGAGTTAAATTCTCGAAGATTAACTTGTTATCGCAGGAATTCAAAGTCTTTTCTATGAAGGAAAATGAAAACTTGGGGACATGCACACCCGATTCACGTTAATCGTGAATAACCTCAAGTCACCAGGAAAGACATTTATAAAGGAGGAGCTTCAAGGGAAGCTCCTTCGCTCCCTTGGACCCGAGTGGGAGCAAAAAGTAACGGCAATAGAAGAAGCCAACCAAGTAGATGATCTAGACATGGAAAATCTACTTGGGAATCTTATGGCTTATGAATAAAAAATGGAGCAAAAGAAGAAATTTATCTCATCGGAGCCAAAGAAGACTTTAGCCTTCAAAGCTACTTCGGATGATAAGGTAAGTACTGATGACGAAGAAATAGAAAAGAGATCAAGGGAAAGAGAGGAAGAACCTTTAGTTTGCTATAATTGCAAAAAGAGAGGTTGTGTAAGGAAAGATTGTCCCTTACTCAAAAGGGATGATGAGAAGAAATCCAAGAAGCCTTCCAACTACAAGAAGATCTCCAAGCTCAAGGGATTCAAGAAGAAGACGTTCCAAGCAACTTGGGATGACTCCACCTCCGAAGAAGAGGAGGAAACAAATGAAGAAGCAGCATGGTTGGGATTAGTGATAACAAAAGATGCTTCTGAACCTGAATCTGAGGAACCTGGGATAAATTCCTATTCTCTGGATGAATTACAAGATGCCTTTGATTCACTATATCTAGATCTTAAGAAAACAAAACCCAAAGCAAAGCTTTAAAAGAACAAAACTTAGAGAATAAGAAATTAATTAATGATCTTGAAGATAAGAATCCAATTCTTATAAAAGAAATCACTGCCTTAAATATGCAAATAAGAAACCTAATGATTGAAAAGGAGTCATTAACAAATGATTTGTATACGACAATGAGTGAACAAAATTTTCTAAATAGAGAAGAATTACTCAACAAAATCCATGTGCTTGAAAAATCAAACTCCTTTAAAAAGGATGAAAATAGCTTACTTAGAGTAGAGATTACGGGACTAGAAGATAAACTGGACATAATGAAAATAGAGATAAATCACCTTAAAGAAAAATCAAATCAACTTCTTGAGGACCTAGCCAAATTTACAAAGGGGAAAGATAACTTGGACAAGCTCATTGTCCATCAAAAACCTTCCTCAAGTAAATTTGGATTAGGCTTTTATGAACCTAGTTAAAGTGAGCCGAAAAAGGATCCTCCTCTAATGAAGACCACTAACAAATACGGATCCAGATTGCAATGGATACAAAAAAGACAACTCTCACTTTGTTTTGTAAGGATGAAAGGACATTATAATGTCAAAAATTGGATATACAAAATGAAGGATGGACGACTCAAATTAGAAAGACCTATAGAAACAACAAGTCACCAACGAAGATCTTTTGTAGGAGGAAAGAGGTCAACAAGAAAGAAGACAAGGAGACTACCGTCATCAAGGAGGTCGATGGGTGATGGACTCTGGGTGTTCTAAACATATGACGGGAGACAAGCACCTACTTTTGGACCTCCAACCTACGGATGGAGGAATGGTTACATTTGGCAACAACCACAAGGGTCATATTATTGGCCTTGGTAAAATAGGTAACCCTCTCTCTCCCATCTCAAATGTTTCTATAGTTAAAGGACTAAAACATAATCTTCTATGTGTTAGTCAAATTTGTGATAACGGATTTAAGGTAGTATTTACTTCAAAAATATTTGAAATCATGCATGCATTAACCAATGAAACTCTTCTCAAGGAAATTAGATTTAAAGATATTTATATCGTAGAATTTGATTAGGATAACACTTATGAATGTCTTGTAGCAAATAATAAGTATATGGCATAGAAGACTAGGACATGCTCATATGAAGCTAGTTCAAAAACTAGCTAAACATGAACTAGTCCCGAGGTCTTCCTAAAGGAAAATTTTTGAATGAGTTTATCTATGATTCATATAAATTAGGTAAAATTATGAAATCTAGTTTTAAAACAAAGAAGTTATATCCACATCAAGACCTTTAGAACTACTTCACCTAGATCTGTTTGGACCAACAAAATATGAGAGCCTTAGTGGATGCAAATATTGCCTTGTGATTGTAGACGATTTTTCGAAGTTTTCATGGGTCTCCTTGAGATCCAAAGGAGTATTTTCTGTCTTTTCTGTTTTTTGTAGGAAGGTTGAAACTGAAAAAGGCTACCAAATCACTCGTATCCGCAGTGATCATGAGGGCGAGTTTGAAAATTCATTGTTTGATGATTTTTGTCAAGAGCATGGTATTGCTCATGAGTTTCCTTTTCCCCAAACACCTCAACAAAATGCGGTGGTTGAGAGAAAAAACTGTACTCTTCAAGTGTGTGCTCGAACATTGCTCATAGACTCGAGGTTATCGAAGTACTTTTGGGCCAAGGCAGTTAACACGACTTGTTATGTGTTAAATTGCACCTTAATTCGTGCTCATAGAACCCTAAATTATACTATGGGAAAATACCTAAAATTAGTTATTTTAAAGTTTTTGGATGTCGATGCTTTGTTTTAAATTCCCACTCTAATTTAGATAAATTTGTTGCTAAAGGTGAAGAAGCCATATTGATTTGTTATTCTTCACGTAGTAAGGCATATCGAGTCTTTAACAATACCGCATTAATAGTGGAGGAAACCCTCCATGTTTCCTTCGATGAATCTCCTCACTCTTCCTTTATTGACCGAGTCAATGTGGAAGATGAAGATGATTCTACTATTGATGTGTCTAACATTCCAAACTCCAATATCCATAATCTTCCAAAAGATTGGATATATCAAAGGGATCATCCCGAAAGTCAAGTCATTGGAAGTGTTTCCGATGGCGTTAAAGGCCGATCTCATTTTAGTTGCTCTTTTGGTCTCTCCGCCTTTGTATCTCAAGTTGAACCCAAGAGTGTCAAGGAAGCTTGCTCCGAAGAACCTTGGATGATGGCCATGCAGGGGGAACTCAACCAATTCCAAAGGAGTGAAGTCTGGGATCTAGTACCTAAGCCTAAAGGGCAAACGGCAATAGGTACCAAATAGGTATTCCAGAACAAGTTGAATGAATCCGGTATAGTCATTCGGAACAAGGTTCGGTTGGTAGCACAAGGGTACAACCAAGAAAAAGGAATTGATTTTGACGAGACCTATGCTTCCGTAGCTCGACTCGAATCAATTCGCATGCTTCTTGCTTATGCCGCCTTTCTTGGCTTTAAACTCTTTCAAATGGACGTTAAGAGCGTGTTTCTTAACGGATTCATTAAGGAGGAAGTTTTCGTAAAACAACCTCTTGGTTTTAAGTCTCTTGATAAGCCTCATTTTGTCTATAAATTAAACAAGGCACTATATGGTTTAAAGCAAGCTCTTAGAGCTTGGTATGAGAGGCTCAAAGACTATTTGTTAAATGTAAAATTTTTTATAGGGGAAGCTGATTCCACATTATTCATTAAAAGAAGAGAAGCCATTTTATTAGTTCAAATATATGTAGATGATATTATATTTGGTACTACTAATGAATTTGTGTAGAAAGTTTTCAGAAATTATGTAGGAAGAATTCAAAATGAGTTTGATGGGTGAACTCAAGTTTTTCTTGGGCTTACAAATCACTCAACTCGAATTTGGAACCTTTGTGTGTTAATCAAAATACACAAAGGAGATGCTGAAAAAATTTGAAATGATAAAAGTAAAGGGAAGAACACTCCTATGAGTGTCACAACTTCCCTAGACTTGGACGAATCAGGTACGCCCATAGATCAAAAGCTCTATCGTAGCATGATTGGATCTTTATTGTATTTAACTTCTAGTAGACCTGACATTTTATTTAGTACCTGCTTATGCGCTAGGCTTCAATCAAACCCTAAACAATCACACTTAAATGCTGTAAAACGAATATTTAGATATCTAGTTGACACATCTGATTATGGCTTATTCTATCCTAGGAGTCCACAATTCAACTTAGTCACATATAGCGATGTGGACTATGCATGTAATTGCACCGATAGGAAGAGTACTAGTGGGATGTGCCAATTCTTGGGCGAATCGTTAGTCTCTTGGTTCTCAAAGAAACAATCTAGTATAACCCTATCAACTATGGAGGCTGAATACATAGCCGCTGCTCTAGCATGTTCCCCAGTACTTTGGATGAAAATACTTTGAAGGATTTTAACTTGATATTTAATAAAATAAAAATATTATGTGATAATACTAGTGCTATCAACCTCTCGAAAAATCATGTACATCACTCCCGTACAAAACATATTGATGTTCGACATCACTTTTTGAGAGATAATGTACTTAAGGGAAAATTGATGTTGAATTTATTTGTATTGAATTGCAATTGACTGACATTTTCACTAAACCTTTGAATTATGGTTGTTTTAATTATATACGTGGGAAACTAGACATATGTAAGATAAGTGATATTTGAAGAATTTAGTGATTTAATGGAATTGCTTTTGTCATGAACATAGGAGCCTTGACTTTACTAAGTTAAGAGCCTTCATGCACAGTTCAAACATCAAAATGCACATTCTGTGCAATATCAGACGTCTGATTAACATCTTAGACATCTTATACTTAAAAATTCAACGTCTGAAGATATGGGACAGACGTTGATTTTATATCTCAAAAGAGCTAATAAAAGAGCTATTTCAGACATCCGTCATCATTCACAGATGTCTGGACCGTCGTCCAGATGTGTTGACAGACGTCTATCTTTGCGTCAGAACATGTATTATGATTCATACGTCTGATTATATAGTTAGACGTCGTATAGGTCATCTAATCATGAAATCAGACAACAACCTGTAGCTTTAGAGTGAAATCCAGGAAGGTCTGTCTACAGAAATCAGACGTCTAATTTTAGATTTAGACGTCCGGTAGGTCGTCTGATACAGAGATTGGACGACAACCTGGAGAATAAACAATTTTCCAAGGAGGTATGTCTGCAGAAATTAGACGTCTAATTTTAAAATTAGTCGTCCGATAAGTCGTCTGATGGTTAAAACAGACGATGCCATCAAAAGGGTTAAAATCCCAAAGGTCCAATCCCGACGTCTGACAACGTCTCCAGACGTCTGATCTGGCAAAAATTTGCCGCTTCGCGTTTGTTCTCTGAATGGTTTACAATGCAAATCTCCCCAACCTCAGGGGGAGACTTGCTCAAAGCCCTCGGGATATAAAATCCCAGTCGCGAGGTCCCACTTCCCCTCTATCAAATCCCTAAGGTCTCTCTCTCCTGCCCGACGACCGACGGCTGCAGTTGGCGTTGCTCCTCTCGCCGCTAGGCGACCGCTTTGCCTCCTCGACGACAGGCGGCGTTGCTGTTGCCTTGCGCGCGTGCCCCCACTTCTCGTTCGCGCATCTGGAGATCCTCCCCCGTGGGTATAACCTCTCAAACCCTTAGGGCATCTCCATGGGCTTTGCTCAAGTTTGGCTTTGCTCTAGTCTATTCATAGCACTCATCTTGTTCTCTTTGTTGATCCACTCGATTTACTTGTTATATCATGCCTTTGTTTGCCCTAGGACCTAAAACTCTAGATCAAACCCTATTTTTTCTATGGAGCATAAATGTTCTTTGATTTTGGCAAGGGTATTACCTCACGTGATTCAAGCTGACATCTTAGTGTTTTGAATTCAAAGGTATATTGCCGCAACATCATGGTAGGTTGTATTGCCTCAAGGCATACTGCCACACATTTTTTTCTTGTATCAATGTGGTTTGCATGTATGGCATTATTGGTTGAATGTTGTTTGCATGTATGTTGTTGGATCTTAGTGGCATGTTGGTTGAATCTTAGTGGCATGTTGTTTGCATGTATGTTTTTGCAGGTGTTTTATCCTTAAAACACTAAATCTCTCCTTCCAAAACCTAACCACCCATACCACCCAAAATGCCTCCCCGTTGGAAGCAAGCTGAGGGCTCCTCTACCTCCTCCTCCACCTATTTGGCTGACCAACTACGGGGTGACATTGCTAGACAACGATTTCGTCGTTTCGCAAATGCCAAAGTCAAGTGCCCTCGCTTTATTGTATGGAATGATTTTGCCTATCTAAACCTTCGGGAATACTTTGAAACCCTCCATCTCTTCCATTATTTTGACCGACAACTCCACTCTTGCGTTGGAACTATTGGTGTGTTTCCCGATCTTATCTGACTTTTCTACGCCATCATCGTTGAAGACTATAGCAATGATGAACTTGAATTACATACCCGCTTATTTGGGCATGAAATCCATATCACCTTCAACTCTATTTCTGCCCTTCTTGCCATCCCTAATGAGGTTAATGACTTCAATGACATTCTGAGGCAATATGACTCAGAAGTCATAAATCAAGAATTAGTCATACCTGACAAATATGTTGAAAATCTTGACACCTTACCATGCAAAAACCTCAAACCTCTTCCCCGATTACTATCTCGCATTTTTGGGTGGGACTTTCTAAACAAATCAGGAGGTTTTGATTATATCTCGCGTCAACACAAGGCACTCCTTTTTGCCACCGTACGTCACATTCCCTTCAACTATTATCGCCTCATTGTTCATGTTATGAATGAGGACCATGGGGCATATCTACCGTTTGAGTCCATTTTATTCAAAATTTTTACAAGCCATCGGATCTCCATAAATGACCAGGCAGTTGACAAAAAATTTGAGCCCTACAACCGGGTCACAGCTGTCAGGATGCACATACTTAGGGAGCATCTTGAGCCAGTTGACGAGCCCGCTGAAGAAGAGCCCCTTCCACCCTTTCCTAATTTTCATGAAGAGCATTCACTTCAAATAGAAGCTCCTCGCTCAAGCTTTGACAAGGCATCGGATCCCGCCACAGATTCCCTCTCCTCCGGCATCTCCCTCTTGCTGCGATGAACTAACGAGATGTACACCTATATAGGGAGTATGCACCGCGACATCGACGAACTTTGTTCTGACGTTCAAGATCTGTTGATGGGACACAGACATGCTTGCTGCCGCCGCCGCCATGATCAAGAAGGCTAGTTTAGTTCTATTTTTCTTTCTATCTTCCTTGTTGGTTTGCATTTAGGGGCCTTGACCCCATACTTGAATATTTTGAGAACAATAGCTAGTCTGTGCTTAGGGAAGCTGTATTCTTTTCCTAGTTAATTTGCTTTAATGCTTTGTCATTTTCTATTCAGCATGCAGTTTTATTAACGCTCTCCGCTTTATAAATGTCACGCTTGTAGTTTAAGTTTCAACCCCCTTTCAAAACCCTTCAAGATGATATTCAAGAAGGGGGAGAGGAACGTAAGTAAGAACTTAGGGAATAACATAAAAATGAAAAAAGCTTCTCAAAATAGGTATAGACGACTAAGTACAACTTTCAGGGGGAGAAAATAAGAACCTACAGGTATATTTTGAAAATCATCAAAAAGGGGGAGATTGTTAGTTCAACCTCTCATATATAATATTTTGATGATTTTACAAAATGAAGAAAAAGAAATAAAATATAAGCGTAGCATATTTTTCTCTGTAATAACACAATTGCAGGTTTCATGGAGTTTTCCAAGACGGAAGATTAAAAGCGTAAAGATTAAGTAGCATAAATATTGTCATATGTTATAGGTTTTTTATGTAAACTTTCAAATGTTGTAATCTTCATTTTATTTAAGTCTAGAGATGTTGTAAAGAATCCATCAACATAACTTATAAATAGCTAACTTAGGCTCTCTACACTTAGAATAAATTAGAAACAAAAACCTAACACTAGGACTCAAATCAGATGTCCATAACAACTGTTAGACGTCTGATTTTCAACTTTAAGACATCTGACAAGTGTTTCAGACATCTAATTACATATAGCTCTGCCTTTAGTTTCTGACTTCATAAATATCAGTCGAAGCAATCTTCTATCAGATGTCCATAGCCTCGTCCAGACGTCTAATACTTTACCTAGACGTCCTCAAAATAACCGTTAGACTAAGCACCCATCTTCCTTCTATATATAACGGGCAAAATACATTTTCAAATGTCTGGACATGCCTCCAGACATCTACCTTTGGACCGTTGCTCATTTATTTCTGTGCGTATCTCATTACGAACCAAAGATCTTCTATCAGATATCCTAGGCAAGTCCTTTCTAGGTTTCCAGATGTCTAGGGAATCCCACAGACGTCCATACAGATGTTAGTTCATTCATTTCTAGAACCCTGTTTGGACCTGATCAAAACAGGAACGAATCCACACATAATTAGACGTCCAATAATTTTATCAGACGTTTTATGTGAAAATATCAGACGTCCTTGTTTCGATCCAAAGAAACCAGTACAGCCTGGCTAATGGTATTAGACAACCATAATTGTAATTAGATGTCTTATAAGACGTCTGACTCTAAAATTAGACGTTTGATATTGCTATCAGACTCATCATTGCCCTGATTTGTGGTGGATTTCGTCCCAATCTCTTGGGATTTGCCTCCAACGGCTAGGAGATCTCTCCCAAGTGTTCTTGAAGATTCCAAACTTGCCTATAAATAGACTACAATCCCTCTTAAGCAAAACACACCTCTTGAGATTCAATTCCCTTAGAAAAATCACTTGCTCACTACTCTTAGCCTCCTCTTGCCCTTGTGTTGTGCCAACACTTTGATTAAAGGGCAAACCCACACTCCTGGTTCACTTCATTCTGTAAATTCTTAGAGAGTTCTTTTTATGCTTAATAGATAAGGAAGTAATCAAATTATTGGGGTGCTCTATAGGTGCTGTTTAATTCTTATTTTTGTACTTTGGGTATCCGGTCTGTCGGGTATCCGATCTGTCGGGTCCCCGTCTCTTCATTGTAAAGGGAGAAACCTCCGTTTAGGAATCGGAGGTGGGATTTGTAATTAAGATACACTATCCTCGTTTAAGTAGTGTGGTTAGTGGATTGATTATTTTGTGATTGAAAATCTTAAGTCAAGGGATTCGCTTAGGTGGCGGTTTTCACCTGTTTTGGGTTTCCACCTAAAAATCTGGTGCCTCTTTTTGTGATTGAATTTTTTGTATTACAATATTTAATAAATTCACTATTTACCCCCTCTAGTACAATTTCACCTTTTTTGGTTTTCTAAGTTATTTATTGAAAACCTAAGTATTCTAGGGTTGTGCAAGTGCTCCTAGGACTACTTTAAGGGTTCTTTGAGGCTTTTTTACAAGTAATCTAAGAAAGATAAAGAGCAACAAAAGAAATAAAGACAAATTACAATGAACAAAAAGGGAAATATATCCTATTCTTCATCTCCTTTCTTCTTCAAGCTTTCGCCCCTCGTGAAGCTCCTTCAATCTGCTATGGATGTGAGCTCGAATTTTGTCTAAACACATCTCCATTTGCAAATAACCTGAAATCTAAGACTTTAAATGTAAATGTTAAATAACATGTGTTTTGTTATCATCAAAATAAATGATCGTGGTGCTTTAGCACCAACAGAAACTAATAATCATTCTAGCGTGTTCTCACATAGTTAGAATAATTGAATCAATTTAAGGACTTAAATCAGATTCAATTTGGCATTCAATTACACTTAATTTGATTAGGTACAAAGTTCAAGGGTTGAAATGCAATTATTTAATGTTTAGATAGTAGATCTAAACACCTCATAAAAGTTATGGGATAAGCATGCAAAATTATGTAGGATTAAATCCAAACCCTTGGATGGAGATCCAAGGGTCCACATACTATATTAGGATTTTTGAATCTCGACAAAATCTCCCAAGCCAAAGGGCAATTCCAATTTGATTCCAAATAATATTCACATCTAATTGGTTGGAATAGATGTGCAAATCACCAAGGCTATTTAAAGGGATGATGAGGGTAGCCAGCCTCTCTCTCTCTTAATTGGTTCCCTTCTTCTTCCTTAATCTCTCTTTCGGTTGTGTAAAGAGAGGAAAAAGGAAGGAGCTAGCTTGCAGTAGTCGCAGCTGCATCCAGCCCTCTTAGTATTAGGGTGTCGACCGAGTTTGTGCCTGGCTAATTGCCTTGTGAAGAGGAGAAGGGTGCGCTTTCTTGAAGATCGCATGTCCTCACTAACCCCGCTGCCTTAGGTGTAAGGCATCGACTGAAATTCTTGGTTTGTCGATTGGTGGCTTTTGGCCAAGAGGATTTGATCCTCTTGGCCACCTTTCTTAGTGGTTTTTGAGGCATGTGTCGCCTCCTCGTCCTTGAAGGAGTTTGTGGACCATGAAGAGTTCACAAGGCACGTTGGGATCAACTGTCCTCAATGTAAAGGCCTCATTTACCTACCGAGACGAAGAGAATCCCTGAGGTAGGATTTCTTTGTGGAGACACAACATGTGGGGTGTTGTGCTACACCACCCACAAGTATATGTCCTATCTCGTGAGGATCTTGGAATGGAGAGATACTAGATCTCTACATATGGTTTTGGTTAATTAGGTTTTGTTCATCGATTTTCGATTGGGTTTTGCAGGCATCGACCCAAGTTGGTTTTGGACAAAAATTTTTGAAACCTAGTTTTCATGATTTCGCAATGCCACGGAAAATCAGGGATCAAATCATTTGATTCCCAATCCCTCGAATGTCAAGTGAAGATTCCCCTGGGGACCTAGATTCCCTAGCACTATTAACCCCCCCTTCAGTGCCATCCATACATACATAGTTCATCTAGAATCTAATTGGCTCAAATTGGAGGAGATTGATTAGATTAGCCATGGGGATTTGAGTCGATAATCTTGATATGCACATTTTATAGGATTTTGTGTCATTTAGCATGTAATTTAGAAGGTCAATTAAGGCTTGGCCACCAAATTGGCTTAGACAACCAAGGAGGTCATGGGGTACCCTTTATATAAGCCCCAACCATTTCCATTTGGGCTCACACACAAGTTGTGACTCTTGAACACTAGGGAGGAGATAGTGGGATAATGGAGTACCTCATGGGCTTTTAATCATATCTTCACAATCTTTCATTGAAATTGCATGTTTTTGTAGTTGTTAGAAAGCCTTCAAGAAACCAACAATTTTATAACTTAGATTGATGATAACATTATCAAGTAAAAAGGAATTCATCCACATTTAGTGCATTCTAAGGTTTCAATAGCAGTGACTTTTTCATTCTCAATCTAATTTTTTTGCGAATTGGGCCTTTCAATTTGAATGTCTAATTTGAGTAAGTGTAAATGAGTTCAATGAAGATCACTTGATCCTTCCCTTTGTCCCTTGTGGATGGCGGCAAATTTCTTATCGTTCTTGTGATTTTAAGTGAAAAATTGAAAACTCAAGTTTTGGGTGAATAATTAAACCTTTTCTAGTATTTTGGGATATTTCAAGCTTTGAGATTTATGTGGAAACCTTTAGAAACCACTTCCTTAAAGTTAGAAAAAATAGGAACCAATTCAAGCTAAGAATCAAGTTGGCTTATAGTCAGATCAATTCAAGCAAAGTTTCTGATAACCTAGAGCCTAGGGAAGCACAAGTCTAGCTCTAGTTTGTCTAACAAAAGACTTGTTTGATTGTCTGAGATGGAGGGGGATAGGTATGTCTTCAAGCCCAAATCAAGTGAGTAACCCTAGATTGCCTTACTTAAGTTTATGGAATATTTGTTAACATAAAAGCATAGTTCTAGTTTAGGTATTCAAATGAAATATCAACTAGCTGTGTATGTGTATGTCTAGAATGTTGGGATTACCATACAACTAGTTAGTATTCATAGGTCTAAATAAGCCTATCTAGAGGTTAAATTGTGATATGAGATCTAGGATATAAAAGCAATCACCATGCATAAGATTCAAATCTTCTCCTTAGCCAAATACAACCCATCAACCTAGTACCTTGTAGTGATAAGTGTACCTAGCTAGATCTTTCTTTGTTATGGAACATGCCTTTCAGTGTGACAACTCTACACTCGCTAGCAACTGAGTTGGGTGTTAGAGTTGGTTGAGGATGGAGTTTCCCATAGGATTGCTAGTGTAGGGGTACTCAAGTCAATCACCTTATTTCCCTTCACCTACAATCTCTATGGTTCTCCTACTAAATCCAAAAATTATATCCAAGCTAGAAACAAATGGAATTTTGAAAGTCAAATGACTCATTAATCCTATAACTTGTTAGTATAATATAAGTGTGTGGGTGGGATATGGTGTAATTCCCTACTTGGAGGGGGTGAGATCAGCGTGATGTAAAAATAATGCGAAATTATAAATATAACAATCTCACAAAATAACAATCACACAATGTACACAATGATTTTTAGGTGGAAACCCAACCCGGGTGAAAATCACCACCTAACCCTCTCGAGTTAGGATTTTTCGATCAACCAAGTTGATCAAATTCACTAACGTACTACTTAAACGAGGGTAGTACAACCTCAATTACAACCATGCTACTTTATACGAGGATAGCGTACCTCAAACCCCTTCTCTTCACGAGAAGTATGTTTGTCTCACGAAGGAGATGGGAATTCGCAACTCGAATATTCAACCAAATAACAAAGTAAAATACAAATAGTCCTATAGAGCCAACAAAGGTATTCTTAAACTAAGCTTCTATAGGAGTTATGATGCTTCCTTTTGCAAGAAGTGCGTCGATGACGCGGATGCGTGAACCACGCGGTAGCGCTTCGTCGCTCTCGTAATCGCGGAGGAGAGCGAGTGCGTAACAGGAATCAAGCTCTCTAGGTGTAGAACTAAGCTTGGAGATCAAGAGCTTTCTTCTATGTGATCTTCTTTTAGACAGTAAAGAGTGGAAAGTATGTAGCTTGGATGTATCTTGGTGTATTTTTGAGTGGCAAAGGTTCTCCTCTATTTATAGAGGTACTAGGAAAGCTTTGGAAGGCCTTGGAAGGCTTCCATAGCCGTTAGGTGCAAGCTCCAAGAAAATCAGGTCGAAATCAAGATTAATCATTACACTGACAGGGTTATCAGACATCTGATCCTGGTATCGGACGTCTGGAAAATCAGTTTAAGATGTCTGGGAACAAAGTCAGACATCTGATTATGGGCGGGTTTCCTTCCTGACTTGAAACATATCAAAATAGGGTTCTAGTGGAAGTGCATCAGACGACACAGGATGTCTGGAATGATGTTTGGACGTCTAGAAACCTACTTTTTTGTGGGAATGGATTTCCAAGAGAGTGCAACCGCTAGAAAATCTTTGAGAAGAGATTTTGGGTCAGCCGAGGTAAAACGGTCATGTATCAGATGTCGGGTGTCCTCTATGGACATCTTATATGAGGCTAACTGTCATATCCTTTATTGTTTGCTAAGCCAGCCAACGGTCCACTAATTGGATGTTTGACAAAATCATCAGACAACTTCTAAGACGTCTGGACTAAGGTCTGGACGTTTAATTTCATCAGACATAACTAACTAAGTCCAACCTAAATATAATTGGATGTCTGAGTCAACAGTCAGACGTCTTAAAAGTATTTATCAGACGTCTGATTTTCAGATTATACGTCTGAAAAGGCTGTTTGAACCCTAGTTTGGTTTTCTAAGTTCTTTACATAAAACTTAAGTATCCTTGGTTTGTGCAGGTGTTCCTAGGACTACTGTAAGGGTTCTTTGAGGCTCTTTAACATGAATCCAGGTAACAAAATAAATAGCAACAAAAGAAACAAAAAAATACATAGAGTACAAGGAAAGGAAATCTATCATATTCTTCATCTCCTTCCTTCTTCAAGCTAACGTTCCTCGCGAAGCTCCTCTGTTCTTCGTCAAGCTCCTCCAATCTGCCATGGATGCGAGGTCGAACTCCATCTAACCACGTCTCCATTTGCAATTAACCTGAAATCTAAGACTTCAAGTGCAAATGTTAAATGACACGTATTTTGTTATCATCAAAATAAACGATCATGGTGCTCTAGCACCAATAATCTCCCCCTTTTTGATGATGACAAAATCATAAACAATAATGAAAAAAATCCTCCCCCTTTTTGATATTATAAAAAAGGTTTAATTGATTTTAACTTTCCTATAACTCCCTCTTAAAACATGCTCTTCTATAAATGTGTTGAATGTCTAACAAGAATAGTTTCCTCCCCATTTGTAACAACAAGATAGCTATTATTTTTCTCCCCCTTACTAAAGGAAATTTGGCTAGCTTACATCTCCCTCTTAATAATTGACAATTAGCTCATAATTTTAACTCTCCCTATCTATATGCTAATGATAAAAGGATAGGGTTTTACCTCACCTACCATGACCAATAAAATGACCCAAATGGAGGTGGTGGATGCCACATCGGGTGGGGCTCCCATCCGTAGCTTGGAGGCCCTGGCATTGGCGCCGGTCTCTAATCTGGCGGACGACATACGGCGGGTCCATCATTTGTTCGCCATCTCGTCAGTCTTCTCATTCTCCTCCTTAGTCTACTCTTTGGTCCTCCCAACTCGAGTTGACTAGCCTTGAGCTTGTAGGTCCAGTCTTTTGTGTTATAGTCATCTTTGAAACCTACAAAACAAGAATCCAAATCTTTCTTCGGTATCCAAGTGAGCTTGGATCCGGATTTGTTAGCGGGTCTTCTTGATGAAGATCCTTTTTCAACCTTAGGGCTATATAAGTTATCTATCTTATTTTTCAAATTATTTGATTTCTCCCTAAGACGTGCAATTTCTTTTTCTATAATATTCATTTTAGTCTTTAAATAAGAAATTTCTAATTTTAGACTAACATTTTCCTCAATCAATTTAGTATTTTCATTGATTAAATCTTTATTTTCTAATAACAAGTTATTATCCTTAAGACTAGTTTCTATGTCTTTGAGTTACTTTTCTAACCTTTCATTTTCATTTTTAAGAAAACTAAGGTTCTTTTTAATACTTTTGTTTTCTATCTTAAGTGATTTACTAAGTTCAAGTAGCTCATTAAAAGCATCTTGTAAATCGGAATGTATCTAATTGTCAGAGTTGTCGCTGTCGCTATCACTTCCTTTGGCCATGAAACCAAAGCAAGCGGTTTCTTCTTCAGGGTTCTGCTCTTCTTCTTCCTCTGAGCTCGAGTCGTCCCAAGTTGCTTGAAAAGCCTTCTTCTTAGACTTCTCTTTTTCCTTCTTCTCCTTCTTGAGAAGTGGGCATTCTAGTCGTAGATGCCCTTTCTCGCTGTAGTGGTAGCAACGTCTCGGACTTTCCTTCTCCTTTTCTTTCTTTGATTCCCTACAAAACTTGGAAAACTTTTTAAGTGAAATCTTAAAGTCTTCGTCGTCGGAACTAACCTCGCTATCCGACACAACTCTGAATGCAAGGGTCTTCTTCGGCTTTGGCTCCGGTGTATCCTTCTTCTGATTCAACTTTGTCTCGTAGGCCATTAGATTGCATAGGAGATCTTCCATGTTAAGCTCCTCCACCTCATTTGCTCCTCAATTGTGGTGACCTTTTGCTTCCATTCTGGTCTAAGGGAACGGAGTAGCTTTCCTTGAAGCTCCCCCTTGATGAAGGTCTTACCTAAAGCTTTCAAATTATTTACAATGAGAGTGAACCTAGTGTTCATTTCACTTAAAGATTCGTTAGACTTCATAGAAAAAGATTCAAATTCTTGAGAAAGTAAATTTATTTTAGAAGTCTTTACCTTTGAGGTACCTTCGTGAGTTACCTCGAGTGTGTGCTAGGTCTTGCAAGATTCTGTTGAACTCCTTCGGGTTGAGAGCGCAGTACAACACGTTCATAGCTTTCACGTTGAGTAAGAGTTCCCGGATCTGCTGCTGCGAGTATCCTGTGTCGGGTTACTTCGGGATCTCGTATGGGGTTTCGCAACATCCCTATAGAGCGAAGTCTGTGGCTTGAAGCCACATCCTCATCCTCAGCTTCCAGTAGCTGTAGTTGTTTCCGTCGAAGTAGGGTGGTCGGACGATGGACTGCCCCTCGGTTATTCTAATCACGGATGTGCTTCCTTCCATTTGATCTCTTGCCGGTATGTAACGTCGATCTGCAAGACCTGCTCTGATACCAATTGTAATTTCCTACTTGGAGGGGGTGAGATCAGCATGACGTAAAAATAATGCGGAATTATAAATGGAACAATCTCACAAAATAACAATCACACAATGTACACAATGATTTTTAGGTGGAAACCCAACCCGGGTGAAAGCTATCACCTAACCCTCTCGAGTTAGGATTTTCTGATCAACCAAGTTGATCAAATTCACTAACGTACTACTTAAACGAGGGTAGTACAACCTCAATTACAACCACGCTACCTTATACGAGGGTAGCGTACCTCAAACCCCTTCTCTTCACGAGAAGGATGTTTGTCTCATGAAGGAGACGAGAATTCGCAACTCGAATATCTAACCAAATAACAAAGTAAAATACAAATAGTCTTATAGAGCCAACAAAGATATTCTTAAACCAAGCTTCTATAGGAGTTAGGATACTTCCCTTTGCAAGAAGTGCGTCGGTGACGCGGATGCGTGAACCACACGGTAGCGCTTTGTCGCTCTCGTAATCGCGAAGGGAGAGCGGGTGCGCAACAGGAATCAAGCTCTCTAAGTGTAGGACTAAGTTTGGAGATCAAGAGCTTTCTTCTATGTGATATTCTTCTTCTTTTAGACACTAAAAAGTTGAAAGTATGTAGCTTGGATGTGTCTTGGTGTATTTTTGAGTGGCAAAGGTTTCCTCTATTTATAGAGGTCCTAGGAAGGCTTTGGAAGGCCTTATAAGGCTTCCATAGCTGTTGGGTGCAAGCTCCAAGAAAATCAGGCCGAAATAAGGATTAATCATTACATTGACAAGGTTATCAGACGTCTGATCCTGGCATTGGAATCTGGAAAACCAGTTTAAGATGTATGGGAACAAAGTCAGACGTCTGATTATGGGCGGGTTTCCTTCCTGACTTGAAATAGATCGAAATAGGGTTCTAGTGGAAGTGCATCAGACGACACACAGGATGTCTGGAAACCTACTTTTCTACGGGAATGGATTTCCAAGAGAGTGCAACGGCTAGAAAATCTCTGATAAGAGATTTGGGGTTAGCCGAGGCATAACAGTCATGTATTAAACGTTTGGTGTCCTCTACGGACGTCTGATACGAGGCTAACGGTCATATCCTTCATTGTTTGCTAAGCCAGCCAACAGTCCACTAATTGAATGTCTGGTAAAATCATCAGACGACTTCTAAGACTCTGGACTAAGCTCTGGACGTCTGATTTCATTAGATAGAACTAAGTCTAGCCTAAACATAATCGGACGTCTTAAAAGTATTTATCAGACATCTGATTTTTAGATTAGATGTCTGAAAAGGCTGTTTGAACATTAGTTTGGTTTTCTAAGTTCTTTACATAAAACCTAAGTATTCTAGGTTTGTGTAGGTGTTTCTAGGACTACTGTAAGGGTTCTTTGAGACTCTTTTACATGAATATAAGTAATAAAATAAAGAGCAACAAAAGAAACAAAAAAATACATAGAGTACAAGGAAAGGAAATCTATCCTATTCTTCATCTCCTTCCTTCTTCAAGCCAACGCTCCTCGCGAAGCTCCTCTGTTCTCCGTCAAGCTCCTCCAATCCGTCGTGGATGCAAACTCGAAATCTGTCTAACTACGTCTCCATTTATAATTAACTTGAAATGTAAGACTTCAAGTGCAAATATTAAATGACAAGTGTTTTGTTATCATGAAAATAAACGATCACGGTGCTCTAACACCAACATATGGTACTTCAAGTACTTTTGCACCTTGCTTTCTTTCATTTTTCCTCCTGCTAATGCTTTTGCTTATTTCTTATATCTATATGTACTTTATTGTCCATCCATTTTATAATGAAGAACACAAGCAATAGTAATGATGGAAATGACGAGTATCAAGACGAGGATTGGTAGAAAGGCTTAATTAAAGTAATCTTGTATGTTTAAATATGGTATCATATACTTCTAGTAGTTTGGACATTTAGGAGTCTGGCTTGAAACATCTTAGAATTTAATGGGCACACGTGTTATTTGTATTCAACATAAATAATAAAACATGATAAAAAATACAAGCATTCCCTAGATATATGTTATTAATAGCAAAAACTAGGGTAAACCTTGCCTAGTGTGCAATTCAGATTCACTAAACACAATGTAGAAGACTTGATCAAAATCATTATCATGATCAAACTTGTCTTAACCTAGGTTCAGGTAGCCCACCAAATAAGGAGTTTCTTACTTAGTTTTTTAGTTTCATATAAAATTATAGATAAGCACCTTTAATTATAGTCCTTTGTCTTCATATTTCACTTGCGTGCCATAACACTTAGGTTTCCATTGATGACCACAAGCCCCTTTAGTTTTGTCCCTTCCCTTCCTCCAACTTAAATTCCTAATTCTGAGCCTATGCTCAGATAGCTATTTTGAAAACAAAATCAAATAGCTTACACCAAATATCAAATATGTTAAAATAAGCTTACAAACGATAAATAAGTACAATTTCAAAATCAATGAATTCCTTCGTGAAAATAAAGGCACAAGACAACTTATGGCTTATTTAAAGTTTAGTAACCTAGTCATCAAAGCATTTGTTCAGTGATAGAGCACCACACTGCCATCTAAAAGGTCATAAGTTCGAATCCCA
This sequence comes from Thalassia testudinum, assembly GCA_037157565.1. Classification (NCBI taxonomy): domain Eukaryota; kingdom Viridiplantae; phylum Streptophyta; class Magnoliopsida; order Alismatales; family Hydrocharitaceae; genus Thalassia; species Thalassia testudinum. Next base: position 10,349,613 of record JAZHRO010000015.1, read on the forward strand.
TATTGCTTCTACATTTTTGAAAAATGGTTTCATTAACTTAGGAAAGTTTCATTTTTGGCATGGAATATATATGGAGATGAGAAAACCTGATTTTCCAAACCACTTGCTAAGATAATTCGCTTTCGTCCCTCCCTCAGGAAATTGTTATTTCAGCTTTTATTTCATGACAAACATTTGTAACAGCCATTACAAACAATTATTCTCCCTTTATTATATTCTTTATTTGGTTGTCATTCCAGACAACAAACATGAGCTATCTAAACATTTATTTCTATGCACTTGATTTTTTTTATTCTTCCTAAATTGAACATTTAAGTGGATCCTTAGGCACCGTTTGGTTGGAAGATATCACCTCTACCGAGAGGGATAAGGGTGTAATAAATTATTTAAGTATTGAGATTCAACTCACTTCACTCTACCAAACTAATATCAATATTTATTAAGACATGTTACTTTTAAATTATCCAATTGTATTCTATCAATACCAATATATTCTATTAATATCAATATATATTAAAATATATCTATTTTAATATAATATATTTATTAAAATATATTTATTACATCATATTAATCCACGTACACTAATATCATAATATTAAAAACTCATTCAATGATACTATCAATGTATTAGTCACTGTTATCCCACTAATCACATCTCACCAAACAAATATTCAATAAAATTTATTTCTTATCAATGTTAGGTATTGCTTGACTGATATAAGAATTAGCCTGTCCTCTGCTTGAGTGAACAAGGGATAAACTTTAAGGTATAATAACACAAATATTCAATAAAATTTATTTCTTATCAATGTTAGGTATTGCTTGACTGATATAAGAATTAGCCTGTCCTCTGCTTGAGTGAACAAGGGATAAACTTTAAGGTATAATAAATACAAAATTGGATTTATCTTGATTTGATGTAAAAGAACGACGACGGTCGGGGATTTAGAACTTATTCCATCACTGAAATAAGTTGGTGGGATAAGTGGAGTGATTATCCTATAATTTGACATGAACTATTATTTGAAAAGTAGGGATAAATAATTTTCAAGATTAAAGTATTTAAAATAAGTTAAAATATAAAGAAACGTAGCAAGTGACACATGTTACAGCATAAGATGCTGTAAATGTGATTCTTATTTGATAATTAATATTTAATATAAAAAAATAAGTGAAGATAAGATTTATCATGTGGTAGGTTTCACCATATTAAAAAAATCATCACTATTTTAAATTAAAACGTATAGATGTAAAATTATTTTGCATAAGGTGATTTTACACGTATGTAAAATAATTTTACACTGGTGATAAATTATTCAGGATAATTTTACATCGGTATAAAATTATTTCGAATGCACAAAGTGATTCCAAAGGTGATCTAGAGGTTTAATACTAGTGTAAAATGATTTTATACTGATGTAAAGTAATTCCGAAGGTGATCTGGTAATTTTACATAGGTGAAAAATGATTTTGCATCGATGGAAAGTGATTTCGAATGTGTTTTCAATGATTTATACTAATGTAAAATGGTTCCGGCAATGGTTCCATTGTTGATTTAAATAGTGGTAGATTCCACCACATATCACTACTTTTTTGTGTAAAATGGAGACACATTGTGTTTGGTTGACAGGTTAAGTATTTAACTCGCCATTTAACTTGCCTCCTATTTACGTCGAGTTAAGTGGACTTAACCCGACGTGAAGCTATTTCATCCTCTCTGAGAAATAACTTTAATCTGCTAAAACATCCAAATGGATTAACTCACTTATTCCATCATTTATTACACTCTTTTAACTTATTTGGTAAATTTATTCCCCTTACCAAATGAAACCTAAGTAAGAATCATATTCACATGTTCTTCCATTATTTTTTACATTACTTTAACATTTTTGTACCCACATCTTAAAGTAGAGAGAAAAAATAAATAAACATACTTTTTAACACAACTATGAGAATAATATTTTTACTGATATATTTTAAATTTTTATCGATATAAATCAATTTATAAGAGTCACTTTCTAGATAAAAAATCCCTGTCATAGATAAAAATTATGATATAAGTTAAAAATAATTTCTTATCAATAAAAGATAAAATATATTGATATATTAAAAATCATTTCAATCTATATATATATTTTAATTTATTTAATATTCAATCGATTGAATCAAATTTTCAATGATTGTTTCTTCGCTGTACGTTGTAAATTATGTTACAACTTACTTTTCTATGATCATATCCCTTACACAAATCTGTGCTCGGAAGAATCATTAGAGAGAGAAATAGAGGATACCGAGAGATTCAACGAATCATCCTTCGTAACAAAGGTCCAAATCCGAAATTCGAGTCCAAATGTCGTCGCCCCCAATAAATTGGACATGCTGTACCCAGGAAATTGTTGCAACCTCAATTAATTATTACGTGAAAGAAACATACACACCGACTTTCCATTCACCATCTATTTACCCTCTGTCTCAAAATGATTCCTTACGAAATGTGGCAGCAAAAGGACGGGTGGTGCGGGGAGCATTTAATCAGAGGAAACCAATGGGAACTCGATGCACACACTGTCTCCCTCGCAATGGTATCGCTGAAAGCATCCTTCTGATTTCTCCAACTTCTTACCTCTTCCTCCCTTTCTGCCACTGCTCCAATAGCAACAGTAACAGTCACTGCTCCTCCTCCTTCTCAGGCTCCACCTCACTTGCTGTCTCTTGTTCCTGCAACGCTGCCACACATCCTTTCTGTCCACCTCCTTTCTCTGGCTCTTCCCCCCATCCCTCTTGCTCGTCCTCATCCGTTGCTTTGGTGCTCTCTCCCCCACCCTAGACCCCCCACACCCCACCCACTGGAATATAGAAAGAAAGAGAAGGAGAGACGTCAGTATGGAAGAGACGCAGGAAGATATCACGATGCCAACGAAGTTCACCACCGACAACGCAAGGATATCTCAAAGCAACAACAACGGCAGTTACAACACCCTGAAGGAGCTCAGCAACTCGAGGCAGAACCACCACTTCCGTGGTGGGTACTTTTGGCAACACTCATACCAAATGTACCCATCAAACCTCCTTCCTCTCCTCCCCGTGCCACCTCCCCTGGCCTTGCAACCTCCACCTTTAACTCCGCCACTACTCGCCAAAGCAAACCAGAGGCCGAGGTCCAAGTTTCCGCAATGGAAGCACAAGTCCCCGTCACAGGCCGGCGTCCCAATCTTGTCCGTCCCTCCAAGTACGTGTTCGTCAACTCCTCATCACATTCTACCCTGCTCCGTTGATGCATGCTTCTACCCCGCACTTGTTTTGCTTAAGCTTCCTTTTGGGCATGTTGCATGATTTATTTGCGCAGCAACCAAAGATGGAACGAGCAGTTCCCATCCCTGATATCCTGCTAATAATCTTATTGCTTCCACGTACATACAGCCATGGAGGTCGTGCTACCACCACCCATCACCGACGCGAACAACACAAAGGTGTGCACCGGAGTAGCCACCAACGAATTGGGTACCCGGCAAAAGCCATGGAACTGCCCGAGATCGGAAGCTCTGGTTGCTGAGAGAAGACCAGACTCTGGAGGGCAAGATGGTCTCTCCATCCCCCTCCTCGCCAACCACTTCCGAGTCGAGTTCGACCCCTTGCAGAAGATATTCCACTACGATGTCGACATATGCCCTCGTCCGTCGAAGGAAGTTGCTCGAATCCTTAAGAGGCAGCTTGTGCAGGAGAACCCCGCAATGCTCTCCGGTTCTCTCCCAGTCTTCGACGGGAGGAGGAATCTCTACAGCCCAATTGAGTTCGAACATAACAGGATCGAGTTCTATATTAACTTGCCCATACCCGCAGCGAGATCCGCACCTTTCGGAGATTGCGATGCTCCTGAAAGCAAGAGGCTTAAGCTTTTCAGAGTGAACATCAAGCTTGTGTCGAAGCTAAGTGGCGAGGACCTTACTAAGTACCTAAGCAGGGAGGTGAAGGAGGAGGACGGGGAGGATGCCATCCCATTGCCTCAAGACTATCTGCAGGCACTCGATGTGGTGTTGCGTGAGAGTCCAACAGAGAGGTGCATCTCCATGGGGAGGTCTCTGTACCCCAATGCTATGGAAGGGGCCTTGGATATCGGTGGAGGGGCCATTGGGTTGAGGGGTTTCTTCCAAAGCCTCAGGCCAACACAACAAGGGCTGGCTCTAAACGTAGATTTCTCTGTAACGGCTTTCCACGAGAGCATTGGTGTCATTGCTTACCTTCAGAAGCGTTGCGAGTTCCTCCGCGATCTTGGGCAGAGGAAGAGCAGGACCTTGGTTGGGGAGGAGAAGAGGGTGGTCGAGAAGGCGCTGAAGAGTATCAGGGTGTTTGTTTGTCACCGTGATACGGATCAGAGGTACCGTGTTTACGGCCTTACGGAGGAAACCACTGAGAGCCTAAGGTTCAGAGACCGGGATGGGAAGGAACTGAGAGTTGTGGACTATTACAAGGAGCACTACAACCATGACATCAAGTTCAGGAACCTACCGTGCTTGCAGATTAGTAGGAGCAAGCCTTGCTATCTCCCAATGGAGCTCTGCATCGTTTGTGAAGGGCAGAAGTTTCTCGGGAAGCTCACGGATGATCAAACTGCAAGGATTCTCAAGATGGGGTGCCAGAGGCCTGGAGAACGCAAAGAAATCATTGATGGAGTGATGGGAGGATCTGCTGGCCCCACAACGTAGTTTCTCTTTACTTTGTCTATCAAGTTTTACCTCTTTGCAGAAATGCTTTTCGTGTTTTATATTCCATGGCATGTACTCTTTAGTGATCACCCAGCTCATTTCTGTGCATAATTGACATAATCTTTCTTTTTTTAAGAAATGATTGACATATTTTGTTGTCATCCACAAGCGTTTTAATGAACAAGCAATGTCTAAATCATTTTCACTTCTTGCCAGTGGCCTCTACACAAGTGGTTTCATGCTCCATGTCTCGAGAGAGATGACACGACTGCGGGGAAGAGTCCTTCAACCTCCCAAGTTAAAATTCGGGGATGGAGGGCATGTTCGAGATCTAATTCCAACCCGACAAGATCGCCAGTGGAACCTATTCGACAGTCAAGTTGCTGAAGGCACCCAGATCAAGAGGTGGGCCCTGGTCAGTTTTGGTGGGACAGGGGAACAGAGATCATCCATCCCGAAATTCATTACTCAACTGTCTCATAGGTGTGAGAAATTGGGCATTTATCTTAACCGGAGCACGGTGATTAGTCCGATCTTTGAGCATATTCACGTGCTCAACAATGCATCAGCTTTGGAAGCCAACCTGCGAAGAATCCATGAGGCTGCTTCTGGTAACCTGCAGCTTCTCATGTGCATCATGGAGAAGAAACACAAAGGCTATGCAGATTTGAAACGCATTGCAGAGACCAACATAGGTGTCGTAAGCCAGTGTTGCTTGTATTCCAACCTTAGCAAACTTGGCTTGCAGTTTCTGGTGAACTTGGCCCTCAAGATCAATGCCAAAGTTGGTGGCTGCAATGTGGTTTTATACAATGCATTTCCATGTCAAATTCCACGGCTTTTTGCTGATGAAGAGCCTGTTATATTCATGGGTGCAGATGTCACTCATCCACATCCACTTGATGATTTCAGTCCCTCAGTTGCAGCTGTCGTAGGCAGTATGAATTGGCCTGCTGCAAACAAATATATATCCAGGATGAGATCGCAGACACACAGGCAAGAGATCATTCAGGATCTCGAAGCAATGGTATGTGAACTACTCGAGGACTTCTACCAAGGAGTTCAAAAGCTCCCTAGCAGAATTCTTTTCTTCCGTGATGGAGTAAGTGACACACAATTTTACAAGGTGCTCAAGGAAGAGCTGCAAGCAATCAAGAATGCATGCCTAAGGTTCCCCAACTACCGTCCCAAGATCACCTTCTCTGTTGTTCAGAAGAGGCACCATACCAGACTGTTCCCTGATGAGAATCATCCGAATTACGGTAGCTGCATCCACGATGAGAACATACCACCAGGGACAGTAGTGGATACTGTAATCACTCACCCGAGGGAATTTGATTTCTACTTATGCACTCACTGGGGTATGAAGGGAACTAGCAGACCGACTCACTACCACATCCTGTGGGATGAGAACAACTTTCAATCAGACGAGCTGCAGAGGCTGATACACAATCTTTGCTACACTTTTGCCAAGTGCACGAAGCCTGTTTCATTAGTTCCACCTGCATACTATGCACATCTTGCAGCATACAGGGGAAGATTGTATCTTGACAGAACCGACAATGTTAAAAATAGCCGGAACACATTGTCACGGGCTAGCCCTCCATCTCATGCTACTCCATTACCAAAGCTGCGCGATAACCTTAAGAAGCTGATGTTCTACTGCTGACACACTTTTCCGTTGTCTTGCACAACAATGTATTTCCATGTCTGTACAACTATTTTGATTCTTCGAACTGGGTGGTTATCAGAATGTGCAGAATATGGTCCTATCTAGTGTTTCGTTATTGGCATCTTACTCAATTTAAGTACTCGAAGAAAAAGCTAGTCAGAAATGTCAAATTTGGTTGGTAGGTACAGAAGAATAAATATTTTAGTCCTTGCATCCTTGATGTACTGGACTAGGGTTTCCAAAATGTGTTCACCATGTATACAGTGAATATATTCAAGGAAGCTTTTGAAAGGTTTAGATCTTTTCAGACAAAAATAACTCTAGTCAAGGTGTGCCACAATTCCTTTATTGCCTCTATGGTTCACTCCTATGCAATACCTAAATCATTGCACTCTCATGGAGCTTGATTTATATCGTAGGAAAGACCTAAACAACCCTTGATTTTCTAGAGAGAAGGGAGAACCTAGCATTTTCTCTTCCATTTTCTTGGTCATTGTCAACAATCTTGACCTTGATCATGTTTTCGACTACAACTAGCGAATAGCGATGACTAGTAGAGGAGGAATGAGAGAGAGTGTGTCACATGTGGGAGAAGAAGGGGAAAGGAGTTCTAGTGAGAATTGGAGAAAATTTTATTATGAAACTTAAGAAAATAAGTTGGTGTGTTGGTCTCTTTTATAAAGATCCAATCATCATAACAAATTGGCTAAATAAAGTAAATTGAGACTCTATTCTAGTTGGACTCTTAACAACTTTCCCAAGCCATATAACTTAATAACTTGACAAACATAATAAATAATTCTTAACAAAATTTACTATAAGTAGCCAACCAACATCTCACGTGAGATTTTATGGAAAATCTACTCAATGTCACACACACACACACACACACACACACACGTATGCATGCACTACTACGTGGCACTGTCACATGGCTTATTCATGTGACTTTAACACTCTCATCCAAGTTAGACTCCTAGTAAGTTACAATGAGGCTTAATTGCCCCACTATTGTTCATCGTCTTTGATGGAGAAGAAACGACCTGGATCTTCAATTTCTAGGCAACTAGAACTTGGGGTCGTCTAGAGTCCTTTGTCAACTTCTGTAGTGATTGCCACGATGACTAGAGTAGATGATTCTTTAGTCTTTAGGAGAGAATGTAGATGCTCTAACTCTGCAGGTGTGAGTGGCGCATTCTCAACAGTTGATGAAGACTTATGCGGCCATGCTAGTCACTCGAATTTATCATAGCACTCATTAGACGAATGGTTGGTTTGAGTGTAGTAGGGACAAGGTGGAAAGCTCCTACCACAACCATAACCTCTTCCTTATTTGCGTCTTGTGCCACCTCCAATGGTGGCTAAGACTACGGGTTCTGCAAGAGCTAGAGTTAACATAGACTCACCAAGCTCGAGTTTTTGAAGACAACCATAAATAGGCTCAAGGTCGAATCCATCATCAGCTGTGAGCATTTGGTCGTGCGCCGATTGATATCTAAGGTTTAGACCCCATAGAAATCTGTATGCCTACCATTGTGTGCGGATCTCAGTTTGCTTATTGTAGGAAGCTAGTTGGAATATGCCAAGTTCTTTGAATAGGCCATCTGTTACCGTGAAATACTTATCAAGGGGTAGATCCCTCCAATTGGTATTTCATATGCGCTAATAAATATCTGCATGTTTATCACTATAGGTGTTCTTTGAGAAGTGCTTCTTAAGCATGTCCCAAATCTCCTTCGTAGTGTTCGTATAGAGCATGTTGGTTGCAACTGACTAGTCGATAGAGTTCATCAACCAATTCATGAGAAACTCACTTCATCTTTGCTCTTGCTCACACACTAGAAGCATTGTTGGTGAGAATATGTAGTTTCTCTTGACCATCTATGAAGATACTGAAGGCACGTGCTCATAGGATATAGTTTGAAGCCCCCATCAACTTGATGGCGGTGCCTTGAATCAAGATCTTTGCCTCTGAGATGATTGAGGATCAACTTCTACCATGGCCACCTACACTGGTATGCACATGAAAACTCAGCGTAGGAATCGAGGGGACTTCTTAATAAAAAACCTGGGCATGCGTGGAGATAGGCCCTCTCACACGAGGGGTATCCTAGGCACAAGAAGAGGCATGGTCTTTTCTTCATGGACAAGACCGAGGCGATGCACAACTTTTCTCTGTTACATGTGGAGATTAGTCACAATGCACAAGAGATCTTCCATGCAGATCTAATGACTTTAGGCATGCAAGATTACCTGCTCTGATACCATGTTATGAAGTATGGAGGCTCGTTGCGCGAGACATGAGGCACACTAGAAAGGAGGCACGAGAGAGGGAGAGTCATGCACATGAGAAGAAAGGGAGAGGAGTTGATAAGGTGTGGCTCATTATATTTAAAATGTTCAAGTTAAGCTAGAAACTAGGTTAAACACTACATAATTAACACAAGAAATAGGTTAAGTATGAGAATTAACCAAAATGACCTAAAACAGCAAATCAATGTTAAAAACATATAATTAGGTCATAAAATGAGATATTATATTAAAAATATAATTTGATGATCCGATTGCAAATTAAACACATATTTGGGTTCAAAAGTTCAAATTGAAAATGAAATCAACTTTCTAAATGTTCAATTGTACTTCAATAAAAACTTAGTTGCATTTAGACATCATTAGAATCCTGTATTATTGATATTACATATAAGTCCTCATTCATATATAATTTCTTTAATACAAAACTTTCTGGGGACCATTTTGCAACCTGCAAGGGTTTGTTTGTAAACTGTCAGGGACCGCGTTGCAACTCTTCTCTTCACTAATGGATCTCCTTGCAATTCTTGTACCGTTTCAATTTAAGGGCTTAAGCGCAAATATCCCAATACACATGCAGTCGCGAGGTCAGTGTTCACGGGAAGAACACGTGTAGCAGCGACCATCAATTCCTTGCACCTTCCATCCTATGGCTAATCTATCTCCAATCTTTGTACGCTTCCGCACATAGCCTCACCTTCTCCCTTAGATCTCATCCAACGATGGGTTTTTGATTTAAAACTTCCCGCTCTCAGCGAGGGGTTAGACAAGGATGTCCCCTAGCCCCTTTGATCTTCAACCTTGTGGTGGACGGGCTTGCAAGACAACACGGTGTTTTTTGTTGAAGGATCCAGGTTTGAAGCACATGCTTTGGGGTTACTAGTAAAAATTTTTGGTGACATTTCAGGCTTATGTCTGAACAAGGATAAATCGATTTTGATTTGCTTTGGCATGAGTGAACAGGAGTAGAGGGAGTTGGAGGGTGTTTTGGGGTCACCCCATGCTAAATTGCTGCTGAGATACCTTGGTCTGCCTTTGAGGGCCACAAAACTGAAAAAATCAGATTGGAATGTTCTTTTTGAGAGGGTGTCTGGTAAACTGAAGGGCTGGAGTAGTAGATTCCTTTCCAAAGGTGGAAGATTAATCCTACTCAATTCAGTCATAACAGCCATACCGGTGTTCTACTTCAGCATTTTTAAGGCCCCTAAATGTATTTGGAAGAGATTGGATACTATGAGGAAGAGATTCTTCTGGAAGAGTGCAGGTCATGAGGGTGGATTCATGCAGCCCATCAGATGGAGTTATATCTGCAGACCTAAGGAGATTGGGGGGTTGGGAATTAAAGCTCTTAAAGAATTCAATGAGGTCTTGTTGCTGAAATGGGCCATCAGGATTCTGGATGGCAAGGAGGGGTTGATGGAGGACCTGATCAGGGATTGCTATGGTGAATCTAACAGCAGTTTGCAAAGGCTTCAGCCGAAGAAACCTTCTCCCTTCTGGCAGTCAGTGATTTCTGCAGTCTCCAGCTATTGGCATCTGTTGCAACCCAAGCTCGGAGATGGCAGAGGCTTTAGCTTATGGAACGAGCCATGGTCTGACTTGGGCTTGCTGAAAGAGGTTTATCCGAGGGTGTATGATGCTGCTGCAGATAAGGAAGCCACAGTTAGCAGTTTGTGATCTTAGGAAGAGGGATGCTGGCGGCTGGAAGGTCTGCAGCAGTGCAGGCCGGGCACTCGTCTGTGGGAGGAGAGGTAGAAAATGATGGCGAGTCTACAGCAGATGCAAGTTGTGAGTAATGAGACAGATACTTACTGCTGGCAGGGCAATTTTTCAGTGAAGCAAGCGTATGAGAAAGTCATTAGAGCCAATAGTGAGGTGGAATGGGACCCTATTGACAGAAAGATTTGGCTCCTAAAAGTTCCTCTAAAGGTTCAGATATTCCTGTGGCTATACAGACGTGAAGGGTTGATCACTGGTGATCTGAGACACATAAGGATGGGGACTGCTCTAAATGCCTGCCCTCTATGTGGTTTTCATTCTGATATTGCATCACACATTTTCTCCTCCTGTTTGATCACGGATAAGATTTGGAGGTTGGTTTGTTTAGAACCCTTTCCCTCCTGGGATTCAGTATGGCAGTGGTTCATCACTCCTGGGTGACCCTTGGGGGCTATGGCAGCTGTTTTGTGGTGTGTGTGGAGGGCACGTAATGATAAGCTTTTTCAGGAGAGATCGGTGAGATGTGAGGATATTGTAAAGGAGTGCTGGTCTCTATATATAGTTGGGCATCTTACCTGTAATTATTTTTTTGTTGATATGGAATATACTACCCTCTGGATTGCTATCAGCTCATGATAGCAATCCTCAATGTTTCAAAAAAAAAAAAAAAAAAACTTCCAGCTCTCCTCCAAGCTCATCCCCACCGTACGCCTTAATCCAACTTAATCACACCTAGCGGTGCCTTGATCCACTTGCATGGATACTTAAGGACCACCTTGGCATCGTGTGTAAAGTATCGACCTCCCCCCATACTTCCTTGAGGCGATCCTTTCGTCCTCTCCAACTCCCTCCCCACCTAGCCCTTGTTCCGCCGCCCCTAGTAGAGGAATTCACCTTCCTTCTACATCTCATCATCGCTAAGGACCACATAGCACTTGAGGGCGACTCTGAGCTCCATTAGAGAGCTTTTAATCCGCTAGAGATCCTCCCCCACGCATCGCTATAGCCACCAGCTTCAGATCTTCTCTATAGGTCCCATTCTTCCTATTAGTTTACTGCTTTCTTAGTGTAGTTTAGTGCTTTCTAGCTTAGTTTAGGCTAGCTAGTTAGAGTAGAAAGCATTGGTTGATCTGATTTGGTTTAGTATAGGTTAGGAGTAGAGAAGATTAAAGTCATTTCGACCTCTCAGATCAATTCAGATCAGAGAGGAGTTTTACGCATCTTCGCATCAACTCATACAGCTCTCTCATCGTTTCATGACCATATCCACTTCTTCTTTGCGAAGTTTTAATCACAATTCACCCACTCATTGCAGCATTAATCAGAACTGATGCTCCATAGCATCTAGATTTGATTGAGCACTAATTTCATCTGGGGGGGTCTCCTACACATTCCATAAATCCACAAAGGCCCCCGATTTGATTTGAATTGAACCAATTCGAGCATTTACATCATATTTGGTTGTTTTGCTGATTTGAAAATTTTTTGATTGAAATCAAGGTCAATATGATTTGAATGATCAAATTGAATCCTATTATGTTCCATTGAGTTGATTGAGATGGGTTTAAGTGAGTTGAATTGGATTTTAATCATCGAATGCGCTTACACCCAATTTCACTTTAGTTACTATTTTCAAATGGACTTTGAGATGCTTAACCCAAAGAGACTCACTACATGGGTTTGAGGCTCTAGTATTAACTTGAATATGATTTTGTCATTGAGTTGGGGTTATGAATGAGATTTCAAGGTTAAACCTGAGTTTGAAGGATTTCTCTATAGTTTGGAATGAGTGATCTGATGTTACGAAGTTTTATCTTTATTTTGAGATTTCTAGGAATTTGATTCTCACATTTTCAAAATGTAATGTGAATTACGATTTTAACGAATGGATCTACTTAGATGTGATTTTTTAAAAATGGACAAATCAAATGGGACTGAGATAATGCATAACAAGTCCAACATTAAGCTCAGATTAGACTTATTTGAGCAGGGACAGTAGCAGCAGCAGCTGTTGAAGTGACTTGAGCTGCAACTAAGATGTCTGATTAGTTGGGGGTAGCATCTGATTTGGTATGATATAGAAGCAAAAGCTATAGCTTTGATCTGCTGCATTTGAGCAGCAATAGCAGTTGACTTCAACTGTTAAATCTTGGCAGGAGGGTCTAGAAATTGGTGATCCATGTGGCTTTGGGTTGAATTTAGTACTAATGAGCTACAAGCATTCATGTACTATTATACTCAATTCTGAATTGGAAATGGCATGTAAATGATCTTTTAAATGTTGTCAATATCCTTAAATTCTATCAAATGTCCAAGATGTGAATTTAATGAAAATCAATATGAAAATCATGTTTAGATGTCTTAAAATCTTCCATGAGATGAACTAAATGTGCATGAGTGCTTAAACCCCTTTTTTACCCTTTGAAACATCCTTAAAGGTTTTAGGTTCCTTGACTAAACACTCATTTAGGCCTCCTTGGTGTTAAATTTGTAAATAAATAAAAATCATAAAACATGCAAAAAAATAAAATAAAGGTGTCTTGAGTAGGATTAGATATATTTTTAGGTGTATACGAAGTTGCAAAGTATTTCGAACCTCTGACTTGGTAGAACATACCAACTGATGGTTCGATCTACTTTGAAACTCAATAAAAGACCAAAGATGAAAAATCACTGGAAGAACTTCCTCTCTCTTATCTTATCCTTTCTCTCCCATCCCCTCTTTCTCTTATATATATAAAATCTATAAAAATAAGAAAATCATCAAAGTACCCAAAAATACCTTATATATTGTGTTTATACTTGTATAGGTAAGTTAAGTGTAAGGTATATGTATATAGTATACAATATGTGAATAGTATGTATAATTAACTTATATGCGTATTCTATATATTAAATTAAATATTTAGGATGATTTATTGTATATATAACCATATTGTATTATTATCTATTAATTTATATTAATTAAATGTATAATAACCTAAGTAATTACATAAACTTATCTAAATGTACATAGTTGTATCTAATATTGTATATACATATTTAACCATGTAATATATATTGTATAGTATTTGCAATTTAGTTTAATTAAGTAATTACAGTAAACAATTAAGTTATTAAGTTAATTAAGTAATTTATGAACTTAAAATAAAATAAATTAGTAATTTAAACTAATACTGAAGTAAGTTATAATGTATACTTGTATAATATTATATTAACTATTTTCAACCTATTTATACTGTATTTATAGTGTATTATAGTATTAATAAATTGTTATGTGTAAAACTATTTAAAACATGTATTTAAATGTAAATAAATTAAAATAAAGTTCCTAAAATACAATAAAAATGTATAATAAATACTTTTTTATGTGAATTAACTTTGTATAAAGTCAATTGTATAATTACTTAACCAATTCGTATTTTAATTAAAAAATTAATCCATAAATCAATGTATATAATTTCATAACTTTTAGTAATTTAATTATATATCTAGATAACTTATTTTTGTAAATAAATTACATAATTATGTAGCCCTATATAAGGGCTTTCTAATGGTATATTTTAATTTAAAACTAGAACCAATTATGGCCCTCAAATCGAGGGCCAAAACCTCGAAATTTGCACGCACATAACGCAGAGCAGCACCAATTAGGCGCTCCGCATTGGTGCCACATTATGTGGTGCGGAGGCAACGAAGTGGTATAATAAGCATTCGTCCTGTGGCCTTTTCTATCATCAGGTGTTGGGCACTAAACATCAGCATATACAGGTCCTTGAATTGCATGCCACGTGTGGTTACAGGCGTGTGTGGGTGCGTGCATGTGTGTGTGAGCACACGTGTGTGTGGGCGTGTGGTTGGGCCTATTGGGCTCAGAAAATGAAAAGAAATTCACCTAAATGAAGAACTAGGGTTGGCCCGAAGTAAAGGTTTGGTCCTGCCTAGAAGGGCACTGTGTATCCCTCGAATTGTGTCGGCTCGCCCATTAAACACATTTTTGACCCTTGTGTATTAACGGACGTCTGATTGAAGGTCAGATGGCCCAAAGTTTGCTAAGTTAGAGGACAAGAGAAATCCCTGAATGGCTAAGTGTTGTGCATGTATCTGTTGTACTGTATGTGTATATATATATAATGTAAATAAATAATTATAAATATGTATATGTATATAATTAATATATATGTATAAGTATAAAAGTAGTTTAGATATATGTTTGAGCTTTTATATATAAATAAACTAGAGCTTTAGTGGTAGATATATTTGTCACCGTACATTTGTATATACATTAGTAAAAGTAACTCCTTTTGCCTTAGGTTATGTATATATGTTGCTATGGTTTTAGCGACGTATATATATGTTACTGTATATGTATTACATATTACTATAGATATTAATATGTTAAGTTAATTTAGTATAGTATATATTATTAGTTATTTTTGTACATATAATTAGGTATTACTTATATTGGTTGTAAAGAATTAACATAGTGTACTAGTGCTAGTTTTTTATGCCTATTTGTTGTACATATGTTTAAGGCATTGTAATACATATTAATTGATTGTTTTGTATATCATTTACCCATTCATTCATTGTTTGACTCATTCATTCTTTTGTAAATAAAATTAATATTTTTGGAATAAAAGAACACTTTTAGACTTAGAGAGTGATGCATATCAATAACTACCTCCCAGTGAATGACATGGAAATAAACTAGTAAAAATTGTAATTAAATAAAAATAACGCAACATTTGTTTGCATTTGTGACACCTATACTACAACAATGACACATAATTAAACATTTTTAATGCAACCTAGTAGTCCGACGATCATATTTTTAGGCACCGTTGTTGGGGAGGCAACTCTCTATATGCCAAAACTTTTCTTTTATTCTTCGTTTGTATATATTTTTGATTTCTTTGTATATAATTATTCTTTTATTCATATTGTTTGTTGTATATAGATTCTTTTATTCATATATTCTTTAATTTATTTTTGTATATGATTGTCTTACTAAATCATTTGTTGTTTTTACAGCACTTGAGGAGTAGTGTCTTCTTCTAGGTGGAGTCTTCTTCTTGGCGAATCCACTGCACCTCAGACTCTACTTCCCGGAGGAGTGTTTCCAGATGGAGCTACATTTTCTTGCTTTATTAAATTAGTATAGTGGTAGTTTAGATCTAGGTATATTAGTAGGATATTTATGTTAGGCATAAGTTGTGAGAGCTTGTTCTCACACACTCTGTGTATGACTTGAACTCTCTAGACTATCTCTATATCTCTCTACTCATCTCTCATCGACGTGGTTTTTCCGTATCGATTTCTTTTTAATTTGTTTTTGCTTGTTGCATTTAGCAAATCCAAAAAAATTATAAAATCAAAAATACCAAAAATATCTCATTTCTTATCTAGCAGCAGCATATTCTAGGCATCCATACTTAGGTTGCACATATCCTGCTAGATTTTAATACGGTCAAATTACATGAACTGTAGAATTGCTGGAGTTAGGTATGCATTTTTATTCCTTCTGAGTTCCTGTCATCTTTGCATTTGACTTAAACTTAAAAACACCATCTGTTGTTGAAGGGACTAAAAAGAGAGACGAGCTGCATAGAAAACATCTTCTAAATACTCAAATCAAGTTCAAAAGGAGACATTAAAATCATTTGAGGCCCTGATTGAGCTTTCACCACTATTTGTTGATTACTTATCATGTACATACTACACGATCACTTAAGATCACAAATACACGGGTTTCTATCTCATCTCCTTGAGCAACCACAGGGTCTGGATTCGCATGTCAATCTTATCTAGATTTCGGGTGGATTTGTAGAGGTCTACACCTCGCTAGGTCTTCTGTAGGACGCGTACAATTGTATTGAAACATTTGTTTGCTTACTACTATCTTTACATGGTAGACCCCTAGGAAAAAAATTTGAACTTTCTTGCTTGGTTGATTTGATTGGTCTTTTGAGATATTGATTGAGACTGGGATTTTTGATTTTGTGATTGAGATTGATTGAGTTTACCTTTTCTTTGAGTTGTGACTGCTTTGAAAATTCCATTTTCAAAAATCGACAATGGAAGGTAGGAGATCCCAGAACCCTAAGCCTTGGGTGCTGATGCCCAAGCTTCCACTTCTACTTCAATGCCTTCCACATTCAATCCTCCACCTCCTAGGCCTCAAACTCTTATCCATCATCCCATTCATCTGGAGGATGACATTGATTCTGCACAGTTTAAGGATTTTGAAAGCTTCTTCCACATCTCTTTACACATCCTCCACCACCACCACCACCACCAAACCATAGGTTTCAACCTCCTCCATACCCCTAACTTTCCAAACCAACCACTATCGGAGAGAGGTCCACAACTTAGTCCACAACACCTGTTTGAAACACAACTACAAATGAACACTCTTACCCAATAGGTGCAACAGCTTACACAAGTTGTTAATCTTTTAGCGAACCCCCAAACCTCGACCTAGAGCTCCCCATGCACCTCAACCTAGTAGACTTCAACTATAGAATTACTGTAATCCTGCAGTTGCACCACCTATGCTTGTGGCACGCTATGCCGCTAGGGGTTGTGCTGCTGAACTGAAGTTGAACCTAATTGCACTTATACCTCACTTCCATGGTCTTGCTTTTGAGGACCCATTTCAGCATTTAGAAGAGTTGAAAAATCTTGCTCAAACTTTGGATCCGTAGGGCCATGATCAGCACACAATATTAATGAAAATGTTATCCTTCTCTTTAAAAGACAAAGCTGCCTTTTGGTTCAGAACTCTAGGACGGACTATACCTATAGAAACTTAGGCTTCTTTGGAACA
This sequence comes from Thalassia testudinum, assembly GCA_037157565.1. NCBI lineage: Eukaryota > Viridiplantae > Streptophyta > Magnoliopsida > Alismatales > Hydrocharitaceae > Thalassia > Thalassia testudinum. The sequence continues at coordinate 10,366,849 of JAZHRO010000015.1, forward strand.
TGAGTTCCTTAAGAAGTACTTTCCTGTAGGCTACACAAATGCCTTGAGGCATGCCATCACCACATTCACCCAAAACTCAGGAGAACAGATGCACGAGGCTTGAGAGAGATTCCACGAGCTTCTGAGAAAGTGTCCCCACCATGGTGTCCCACGCTGGCAACAGGTCTAGATCTTCTATCATGGGCTCCATGATGACACAAGGAATTTCGTAGATGCCACTTGTGGAGGCAATTTCCTGTGTTAAGATGAGGACTCAACCTTTGAGCTCTTCGAAGACATGGCTGAAAACTCTATTAATAATGCTTCGATGAGTGTTTTTAATAGAAAGTCCTCATATTCCCACTCACACACAGGGATACATGAAGCCCAATCTAGCACACGAGATGTAGAAATTGTGGCTAGTCAGTTGGATAAGGTGAGCTTAATAGAGAAGAAAGTAGATGGAGTATGAAAATTTCTATCTAAACCCTCATCTTCTTCTTCTTAGTCACTTGCACTTCACACTTCTCAGTTTCCCACAGGGAGGGAAACTGTGAACAACTTTTTTGTGACACAACCTACACTACCAGATTATTCATTCTCCTATCCTTCACTGGTTGGAAGAACCTTTGTTCCTCCTTACACTAACTTCCCTACACCTTCTAGAGCTTCAGAGGAGCTCTACGCCATTCACAATGACCCATATTCACAAACCTGCAACCCTGTATGGTGGAATCATTCAAATTTTTCGTGGTTGGGAAATTGACAAAGATCTACTTTTCAACAACCTTCTGCACCACAATTTCAAAACCCGATCCGAGCACCACCTCCACAACAAAACGGGTATCCACCACGTGCCCACTAGCTATAGGTTCTACCGGAGGGGGGGTAAGATATGCGTGATAAACAAAATAATACAGAAGTAATGTAAACAATAAAAAATAAGCAATCTCACAAAGCAAACAAAAATTTTTAGGTGGAAACCCAAACCCAAGTAAAAGTCACCACCTAAACCTCTCAGTTTAGGATTTTCTAATCTACCTAGTAGATTAAATCCACTAACAAAATACTTAACGAGGGTAGTTCAACCTCTTATAACCGATACTACTTTATACAAGGGTAGTGTACCTCAAAACCCCTTCTCTTCATGAGGAGTATTTTGTCTCTCAAAGGAGACGAGAATTCACAAAGCGAATGCCCAACCACAAACAAAGGAAAAACAAACACCTATAGAGCCACAAAGCAAATATATGGCTATGCTACTATAGGAAAGAAATCTCCTCTTAATAGGAAGTGCATAGTCGTGATCGCAGTAGAGTATTGGTGCTCTCGGATTTGTTGAATAGGGCTTAGAGAGCAAGATCACTTTTTTCCTTAATGATTCTTTCTCTATGACACAAAGAGTGCGGAAGTAGTATTACTTGGTGTGTTTAACAAAGGAAGAGTGCCCCTCCATTTATAGAGGCCTTAAGATGGGTTTAGAAGGCCTTGGAAGGCTTAGGTAACCGTTGGAAACAAATCCAAGACAAATCAGGCCAAAATTAGAGTCATTTGTAATTCTGACAAGGTTATTAGACGTCTGGATCTAGTATCAGACATCTGGGTCATCGTCTGATCTAAGGATCGATCATCTGATTTAGAAGGGTGGAAGTTCTGATCAAACTTGGATCAAGACGGACGTCTAAGAATGCTTTTTAAGACGTCTGGGACAAAATTCAAATGTCTAATTCTAGACGGGTTTCCTTCATATTTTCTCGAGATCGAAACATGGATCTATGGTTAAGCTCCAAAGATGACAGGTCGGACGTCTGGCAATAGGTCTAGACATCTGGAAAGCCAATCTTCTGCGGTAATTGATTTCCCAAGGTTAAACAACTATAATCTATTGGAACCTTGATTGCACAGTAAAAATACACCAATAAATATGCCATCTTGTGTTATTTCCTAGCACTACCATTGCATTTATGTAGCAATAGTTGCATTTGTAAATTGACACTTGCATGCATTTATTTGAGAGGGGAGGATAATGCGAATAATTGGCTATGTAATTAATGTCTTCATCAAGGGTTGCATTGCAAATTCACCATTCTCATTTTTTTATTTTGACTTTGAATTTCTTCTCCCTCGCGCGGCTGCAGGGCATGGGGCTTGCATCTCTTCGCGCCATTCCTCTGCCAGCAGCATGGTTGCGGTAGGCTCCTTCTTTAAAAAGCCTTGCCCTCTCCCTTGCGCAAAGGAGAGCCTGGAACACACACACCACCCGCAGACACCTTCCTCCAGGCCATCTTCCAACCCTCTCCCTCTCCATACGCAGTCTCTCTTCTCATTGAAGAGACACATTGCGGGTAGGAGCAAGCTCACAGCGGTCCCACGACCACCACTGTGAGTTCCACCATCTCCTAGCTCCTTCGTGAGCAGGTGGGCGTGGTGGTTTCACCCTCTGTTTTCTTTGCTGGAAGCACTCACCACCATTGCCAGAGCTCCAAGGGTGGAAGCTCCAGCAACAGCAGCGCAGGCCACCGCGCGCATGCCAACGACGTCTGCAAGCTCTCCCCAAGTGCGCAGGCATCTTCCAGCGTGCCCGCGCACGCAGAACCGGCCAGAACCGGTTGCTCACTTCGCACGTCACTGTAGCTACTGTTCACACCTCTCAGTGCGGAATTGTAGCTATAGTGCGGTGATCGATTTGTTTCTCACTTATCCGGTCACTGTGCGCTCTCTCTCCTCACCGCAACCCGCTCCAACCGGTCACCCGCGTCAGCGCCAGCACCAGCATTTGCGCTCGCGCCCACTCCCGTTCTCGCTTGCAGCGCAGTGCGCTGCGCTACGCAATGGGCTGCGTTGCCCCCTCTCACACTCCCGCACCCGCCTGCGCGCGCGTTCCCTCTACGCTCGTGCCTGCGTCTACGCCCTTGTGAGATCAGACGACGCCTGCGGCCACCAGACGTCTTAACTCGCCCGCTCTCTCTCACACTCCTCCAGCGTGCACTCCCACACTCATACACATGAACACATTAGTACACAAACACATTCGTACACTCACACACTCACTTGTACACACCTATACATACTTATACATACATACATACATACATACATACACATATATATATATATACACACACACGCACACACGCGCGCACACACACACATATATACTTATACAAATATATCTATATACATATATTACTATATATATATATCTATATAGTTAAATATATATACATATATATCTACTTACAAATATATATATATATACCTATATATATTTACATATCTATATATATATACATAACTACATATACACCGATATAGTTACAACCCTATCTATACACACACACACACACACACACACATATATATATATATTTACATACACATCACCTACTTGTATCCATATGCCCTTGCATTAGTCACTCCACCGCGCATTATATCGTGGGAATATCTGCACTAGTTGTTGATATTCCCCGATACCCGCGTAAAGAAAGCGCTTCCGCACACACTCCCACACATCCATCCTACACTCTACGCGGCACTTCGTCTTATTGGTTGTGTCTTTCTAGATGTGGACCAACTCGACACTGTGCTACATGCCATTTCCACTTCCACCCCCACCCCTATATATATAATATATATATATATATAGACTATATTTATTTCTCTACAAGCAACCTATCTTGTTTTTATTTCTTTTTTTTTGTTTCCTGCTATTAAAAAGATAAAAAAAAGAGTAAAAGAGAAAAGATAATCTTTGTCTTGCAGGTACTTGGTCTTGCGAATAGCAAGACCCATTTTTTTGGAAACCCTAAGTTGGCTCAAAGCCAAGAACAATTTGGCTCGAAGCCAAGGACCTGATTTTGAGGGTGTTCCTCAAGGACAAAATTATCAGCAAAAAAATCTTAAATAGAAAAAAAAATCAAAAACATAATAAATGCACAGAAGAGATACATTTTATGAAAGGCGTAGAAACTTCTTCACCTTTAATCGCCACCTCCCTGAGATCAACCCTGGGCCTAAAAGTGACCAAGATAAAATTAAGTAGGCCAGGTAAAAAAATTTGTGAAAGATGGTTAGACTCGATTTAGGTTAACCACTATACACACTTCAACGATAATTTCACCATATTAACACAACCTATTCGAGTTCAACCACACCTTTTTTTGGCGCCGTTGCCGGGGAGGTGCGCATTGAGGTAAGTTTCTACTCCATTCCTTTGATTTTCTCTTCTCACACCCTTCTCTTCACGGGTGTTTTTGTTTGCTGGTGTGCAGGTAAACCAGTTGCAAGGAGGAGGCAAGCAGAGGAAGTCAGAGACGTGGGCAGATCCAAGGTGGGAACGAGAGCGTGAAGTCGCCAGCGCCGCACAGGAGCTTCGCCCACGTTGCTAAAAAGGTAGGTCTCTCTCTTAGCAACTTAGGTCAACTTGTCACCTTAATAAAAAAAAAACCCTAAAAAACACTTCTTGGGATTTCTTGGGGCAAGTGGATTAAAAATCACTTGTTTGATTGTCTGCTATCACTCCCACCACCTCAGGATTTCCCGTCAAACTTCGCATAGCGAAGATCCAAGAATCTTGATTCTTGAATCTTTCGTCATGTGAAGTGTCCTTTGAGGTAAGATTAAATAGATTGATTGTCGTCCCTCCTTGCCTCATTTATCCACAATTCGGGATCACATTTTTTGTGGGAAGACTTAGAATTGAGTTGATTCCAATCCCACCATGACCTTTCACGTGCCTTAGATTTGATCTCGAATACTTCAACCCCAACATTTTGATTTTCTCTACATTATCTTGTGGTTGAGCCTTGTGTGTGGAACATCATTTTGGTGATTGGGAGCACTTGAATTGAAGTGCTTTGGCTCCCTTTCACACTAACTTAAAATTGACTCGTGCATCCACACATAGAAATTTCCATCTAGGGAAGCTCATTGCATTTTTAGCATGCATTAACCAACTCACATTGAAGAAGGATTTATTGGGCATAGAAGAACTTGTATTTTCTCAAAACCTGGAGATTGGTTGAATTTGTAACTCAGCGAAATCTTAAAATCCATACTACTTAAGGTTGAAATTCTAAAAGCCATTCACCAACTAAAACTTCAATTCTGGGAGATTTCCCTGTTGCATGCTTGGTTTACACACTTTCTAAAAATAACGCACTTGGACATTACCCGTATACAATGCCCTTCACATTCCTGAAGCATTTGATCCTAAGACTCTAATTAAAACTGGTAGCAACTTGACCCTTATTAAGGATTGGAGGTCTAATTACCTGCGTGTAGCACCTACGTGCTAGTGCGGGTTCCCGTGTGCTATCAGGTGTCTAAGACTGGGGCAAACGGCCTTTCAATCTGGCCCGGTGATTCCGCGGTGCTCGCATTTGGTTCCGTCGGTTGTGATAGTAGGTAAATTAGATCTTTAGGTCTAAGGGCACATTGTAGATGTTAGGACTTTGATTGCCTTGATTTGTCATCAAGTGTACCTTTGCGGCGTCATTTCTCTCATCCCCTTTTCCCTTCTTATCTCCCCAATTCTTCCTGCGGTAGTGCATGTTTGGGAGGAGGTCGCAAAATTCAGAATTGTTTGAATTGTTTGATAATTCTAGAAGGAAAGAAATCGAATCGTCATCCTCCTCCACAAACATGGCTGCACGCCCACCCCCAAATCTCGAGGGAGGAAATCGCCCTCAAATCCCACTAGGTGGTGGAGCCATGGACCCCATAACCCGCCTCCAAGCCTAAATGGAAATGTATAATGAACAAATTGAAGCCATTAGGGAAACCTTGGAGGAAATGCAGAACCCTCTCGAATGGGAGGAGCCTTGGTCTCTTAGCTCTTATCAAAATCCTGCTACTACAGAGACCATAGGACAAATTTAGGTCCCCATGGGTGGAGATGATTTTGAACTGAAACCCAATATAATTGGCCTAATTAACTTTCACTTCCATGGTCTTGCAAGTGAAGATCCTTTTCTCCATTTGGAAGACCTAACCCGATTGGCTGAAACGGTTAAACCAAGAAATATCGGGTTATCAATTGTCCTCATGAAAATGTTCCCGTTTTCATTGCGGGATAAAGCGTCGCAATGGTTACGCACCCTTGGGAGAACCATCCATTCTTGGGAAGAGATGCGAACAGCATTTCTCAAGAAATTCTTCCCAATCGGGCAAACCAATGCGCTTCGCTGTGCTATAACATCCTTTACGCAACAAAACGGCGAACAGTTTCATGAGGCTTGGGAGAGGTATAATGACCTCCTCCAGAAGTGTTCGCACCACGGTCTGCCTAAGTGGCATATAGCCCAGATTTTCTATTATGGGCTAAATGAGACTTTGAAGCAGATTGCAGACGCTTCCTGTGGAGGGAATTTCATGAATAATGACGAGAATAGAGCATTCGAATCATTTGAAAACATGAGCGAAAACTCAATGAACAATGCCTCCATTGTCGCCTTTAATCGTACCAGCCTGCCTCGTAATGTTCACGAAGTTGACACGAGACCCTCCCATTCATCCACTGATCTTAACCTTATCGCTCAAAAATTGGATGAAGTCTCTGTCATGCACAAGAAGCTGGATGAGCTTTTGGCCAATCCCGCCCGTTCTATGGCAAACACCCCCACCTCACCACTTCGTCACAATCTTAATCCTTCCAACACCAAGCTTATCCCCAAAAACCCCGTGAGATCTTCCTTACCGAGCATCGCGCCGAGTGATTCGGTAAGTCATGTGGATCTGGCTTCTGCAAGCCAGTATTTTGACGCAGAGGACCAAGCCTCCGTGTGCTCGGATGCATATTTACATGCAGAGTCGTCTTCTGGCTTAGAAGACACTTGCGCCTGGGGAACAACCCGTTCTCTGCCACTTATAACCTAGGGTGGCGAAATCATCCGAACTTCGCATGGTCCAGCAACCCGCAGCGCCAAAACCCCGCGGGTGGGCCAATGCATCCGTCTGCACTTGTCATCCCAAGGGCCCAGTCTAATCCTGTGGCGAATTCGCCATCGGGTCCTTGCATACCGCAAATAGAACACGCATCGAGTCCTCTTGATAAATTGATGCGAATGATGACGGAAATGTCTAAGTGCCATGAAGAGAACATGACCTCTCTTCAGCACCAATTGGCGCAGCAGAATGTTGAGATCGGTCAACTACATATGGCGACTCGATCTCAGGGCACTCTTCCAGCCCAACCTGTTCCAAACCTGCGAAATTTCGTACCCCATGGTCTCAACCACAGGTACGACCTTCTCAGGGGTAGGTTCATCAGATTCTGCAAGCACGGAGCATTCCTTCAGGATTTTAGGCTAATCCTACTGCAGCACCTCACCCTTATGTCCCTATTGTGAACCCTCCTCCACCTTATGATCCCACTGGACCTGCAACGTCCAATGCGTTTACTACGAGGAGCGGTAAGCAAGCCGTCGATCCGCCTCGACCTGATCCTGGCTCATCTTTTTCATCGCCCCCTCATTCGGGATGCGCATCGCATTCGCGAGAGGACAACCCAAACTAGTGCCAGAATCGGTCCCATTCCCTGAGGCTCTACTGAGGGAGCCAAAAGGCAAGAAAAAGGATACGCAGGCCTTTGATAACCTGCGTAATTTATTCAGGGATGTTGAAATCAAGGTGCCCCTGTTAGAGGCTATCGACCACATATCTACTGTCGCCCGATTTTTCAAAGACTACACTACACCTAGGTGACAGTCAAAGAAAACAAAGAATCCGGTGGTTCTCTCGCCTCATGCGAGTTGTGCTATACTGTCAAATCTACCACTAAAGTAGAAAGATTCGGGCACACCACTTATTTCTTGTAGCATCCAAGGCTGCAATTTTAACCGTGCTCTGCTTGATCTAGGATCTTCCATCAATCTTATACCAACCATCATGCTCGAGAAATTTTCCTTAGGAAATCTGAAACCCACCCCTGTCACGTTACAGTTGGCAGATCGTTCTGTCAAAATACCAAAGGGTGTGGTGGAAGACGTGATGGTTAGGGTCAACAGTCTTTGTTTTCCTGTTGACTTTCTTGTTTTGGATATGGAAGTTCCTAGCTCACTTTCTGATTGTCTGATCATCCTTGGTCGACCTTTCTTGGCCACAGTCCGCGCCCATATCGACTGCGAGTCAGGCTGTATTGAGATTGCCATTGGATCGTAGAAGCTCAAGCTTAACATCTTCAAGGTAGCCAAGAACTTTGATTGCGATTGCATCGAAGATGACACGTCTGACGAGGACATGGCCGTCAGCGCGTGTATCAGACTAATTGGGACCTATTTTGACTCCTGTGGATTGCCTTTAAACACGAATGATTGCCTGATCGACACATATTGTGACGTTCCCCCATCTCTCCCTTTTCCCGTACCTTCTCCTGACCAAACTTCTGATGAGGTTTTCTCCGCTTCCCATACCTGGTGGTCTGAGTCATATTCGGGCTACTCACAGCCGGTCCACACTCTTGAAGATCAGATTGCCCTTTCTTTCCCGCCAAATCAGGCAGAATTGTAACTCCACACTGGGACCTTGAGCCCACATACTACTCACTGGGTCTATCCCTTTTTGGATCCATCTATCCAAGATGCCCCTCTTCTTGGCCAAACTGAGGGCCAACTTCTTCCTCCTGACTTATTTTCTTCTAATCCGCTTGGGACACTCTCGTCCCAAGAAATGCCAGATCTTTCACCATCCACTCCTGAGCTGAAAGAGTTGCCTGATACGCTTGAGTATGTTTTCTTGGGACCAAATGAAATGCTCCCCGTAATCATTAGTTCAAAATTGACCAGGGAGCAAGAGTAAACTAACCAAGGTCCTTATGAAATACAAGGCAGCCATTGGATGGTCCTTATCAGACTTAACTGGCATTAACCCCTCCTATTGCACTCACCGAATATATACGAAGTAGGAGGCTCGACTATCCCGCGAGATGCAACGACGTCTCAACCCTAATATGTGGGAGGTCGTTAAAAAGGAAATTATTAAGTGGCTGGATGTGGGTATAATCTACCCGATCAGCAATAGCCCCTGGGTGAGTCCAATTCACGTCGTGCCCAAAAAGATGGGACTCACCATCCGTGTCAATGACAGGGGCGAATCCATCCCTACACGCACTCGTACATCTTGGAGAGTGTGTGTAGATTATAGGAAACTGAATGCTGCAACTAAGAAAGATCACTTTCCGCTACCTTTTATTGACCAAATCCTGGAGCGGTTAGTGGAAAATAATTTTTTCTGTTTCCTGGATGGATTCTCTGGATATAACTAGGTGGCAATTGACCCTCGGGACCAAGAGAAAACCACCTTTACTTGCCCCTTCGGCACCTTTGCATTTAGAAGGATGCCGTTCAGACTTTGTAACGTGCCAGCAACTTTCCATAGATGTATGCTGGCGATATTCCATGACATGGTGGGTGACTTTCTTGAGGTTTTCATGGATGACTTTTCGGTCTTTGGACCCTCTTTTGATGATTGTCTTGCCAACCTGACCCGTATCCTTCAGAGATGTATTGATGTGAACATCGTGCTTTCATGGGAAAAAAGTCATTTTATGGTACACGAGGGAATTGTTCTTGGGCATATCATCTCCGATAGGGGTATCGAGGTTGACAGAGCTAAGCTTGATGTAATTGTTGATTTACCTATGCCTGGCTCTATCAAACAAATCCGCTCCTTCTTGGGACACGTTGGTTTCTATAGGAGATTCATCAAAGACTTCTCCAAGATTTCTAGACCTTTAACTCATCTCCTATCGACCGACGTACCCTTTGATATGGGCCTCGACTGCATGCGAGCATTCACACAGCTGCGTGATGCTGTCACCAAGGCCCCTGTTCTCTAGCCACTTGATTGGTCCCTCGACTTGGAACTCATGTGTGACGCTTCCGACCTTGCAGTCGGAGCCATCCTGGGACAAAGACGCAATAGACACCCCTTCGTGGTGTACTACGCCAGTAAGATGTTGGACGAGGCCCAGCGTAATTATACTACCACTGAGAAAGAACTACTGGCGGTCATCTTTGAGTTGGAGAAATTGTGCTCTTACCTTCTGGGCTCACATGTTATTGTATTCACTGATCACGCGGCCATTCGCCATCTCATGCACAAGAAGGATGCCATGTCTAGACTGATTCGTTGGATCCTTCTGCTCCAAGAATTTGACATTGAGATCCGCGATAAGGCTGGAGCCGAGAATGTTGTGGTTGATCATCTCTCTAGATTGGACCTGACCACATTGGACTTACCCTACCAATTAACGAGGTTTTTCCCGATGAGCACCTATTGGCAATTAATGTGGCAAGTGGACCTTGGTATGCCGACATTGCCAATTACCTTGCTTTTGGTTCCCTTCCACGTGGCTGGCCTAAAAACCAGCGCGAGCGTCTCATTACAGAAACAAAGTATTATTTATGGGATAATCCACTACTTTTTCGAATAGGTGCTGACCAGATCATCCGTCGTTGTATTCCTGACAGCAAATTCCCCAGTGTGCTATCCTTCAGCCACGATCAGGCTTGCAGAGGCCATTTCTCTGGGATGAAAATTGTAGCCAAGGTGTTGCAGTGCGGTTTCTTTTGGCCCTCCCTTCACCAAGATGCACACAATTATGGCAAACATTGCACTAGGTGCCAGTCGTTAGGGTCAATGTCACCTCGTGACATGATGCCCTTACAACCCATCCTAGCTGCTAAAATCTTTGACATTTGGGGAATCGATTTCATGGGTCCTTTTCCTCCTTCTAACGGCTTCGAATACATCCTCGTGGCTGTTGATTATGTTTCGAAATGGATCGAGGCTATTCCCACATGCCATGCTGACCATGTCATATCCACTCGATTTGTCAAAGACCACATTTTTGCACGCTTTGGGATCCCTCGGGCCATTATCTCGGATGGAGGAAGCCATTTTACCCATGCTTTTTTTCGACCACTTCTGAGGAAATATGGAGTCCACCATCGTATCACATCTCTTTATCATCCTCAGATGAACGGCCAGGCTGAGGTGTCGAACTGGAAAATCAAGCAAATTCTCCAGAAAATGGTTTGTCCTGACCGTAAGGATTGGTCCGACAAGCTGATTGATGCACTTTGGGCGTATCGAACCACCTTCAAGGCTCCCCTAGGTATGTCTCCTTATAGAATCATTTACGGGAAGCCTTGTCATTTGCTCGTGGAGCTGAAGCACCGCGCTTATTGGGCGGTTCGCTAATGTAACCTCGACCTAGACCTGTGTGGTCGAGAAAGGAAACTCTAACTCCAAGAGCTGGAAGAGCTCCGTCGTGAAGCCTATGATTCTGCCTTAACTTTCAAGCAACCCACTAAGGCTTTTCACGACAGCCGTATTCAGCGGAAGGAATTTGAGCCATCTCAGCAAGTTTGGTTTTATAATGCCTGGCTCAAATTCTTTCCAGGAAAATTGAAGTCCAAATGGACTGGTCCCTTCTTGGTCTCGAGACCATTTCCCAATGGGGCCATCGAAAATGAAGATCCCAAATCTGGGCATAAATTTACGGTCAATGGGCAGCGTTTAAAACCTTATCTTACTCATGAACCTGCCCTCGTTGGAGAAATGGTTGCCCTGCTGGAGGGTAACTAATGTCGTGCCTCATTCTGAGTCTAGCTAGGGACGTTAAATTCAGCGCTCGTTGGGAGGCACCCCAGCAACACTCCTCCACTGTCACGTACACTTCACTTCGCACCTTTTCACTTCACCACCCACCTTACCACCTTGCTATATACCCTACACCCCAGCAACACTCCTCCACTGTCACGTACACTTCACTTCACACCATTTCATTTCACCATCCACCATCTACCCACCCTACCACCCTGCTATATACCTTGCACCTCAACTCTTGTTCCTCGATCTTTGGACCTTCCTCTACCCTACCCTATATGCATATGAGGACATAGCATCATTTGACATGGGGGGGTGGATAGACATCTATAGGATCTGGGTATTATATGGTATCATGCAGCTTCCATCTATCTGTAAATATGTACATAAAAAAAAAAGGTGTTTAGTAATGATCTGAAGGCTGAAACAAAAATACAATAAGTGTTGATGGATATTCAACTACTATTTTGAAGACTTTCTAGGCCACAGAAGCTTGATTTGCTCAGGCTCGGCTTAATTCACTTGAGCATTGACTAGGTAGATCGGAATCTCTCCTAACTAAGGACGTATTTTTGTACCTGAGACATCAGTACAGGATCCGTTGATTTACGTCTACTCAAGAGCCTAAGTAATCTTGGTTCACACTACACATATCAAGAAAGACCATGTGAACATAAGATCCAACCCTAGTGTTCATTAGGGAAGGTGGAGTCCTTACTTGTGAGCGCAGGTAACCTTTTTATCCCAGGCTTTAGTCTTGTGTCTAGGAGAAACTCTTTCCACCAAAAAGAAACTCTCCCACAAAAAAATAGTGTGCTCCTCCAAATAAAGTTGTAAGAGATATACTGACACTTGTTTCAAAAAAAAAAACTGTGCAAATAAGTCAGTACATCTCGCAAATGTCTGTAAATTCTTCTCCCTCAAAGTGTTTCAGGGCAAAGTTACAAAAAACCTATTTCTACCATATATTCTTTGAGCCACAAAAGAAAAAATGAAGGTTGAGTTTTCCGTCATCTTTTTAAGGGTCAATCCGAAAACATGAGCTGAAATTAGGACCAATCTGCACTTTAACGGTCAATTCGTATATATATTCGTATGTATATATGTATATAGATATATTTGTATAAGTATCTATGTATATAGATATACATATATATATATATATATACATATGTATATAAGTATGTATTGGTGTGTACAAGTGAGTGTGTGAGTGTACGAGTGTGTTTTTGTACTAGTGTGTGCGTGTGTATGAGTGTGGGAGTGCACGCTGGAGGAGTGTGAGGGAGAGCGGGAGAGTTAAGACGTCTGGCGGCCATAGGCATCATCTGATCTCGCAAAGGCACAGACGCGGGCTCGAGCGCGAGCTCAGAGGGAACGCACGCGCTGTTGTCGTGCGTAGGCGGGTGCAGGAGTGTGAGAGAGGGGGCAACGTAGTGCACTGCGTAGTGCAGCGCACTGTCCTGCGGGTGAGAATGGGAGCAGACGCAGACGTGGGCGCGAGCGTAGATGCGGGAGCTGGCGCTGACACGGGCGACTGGCTGGAGAGGGTTGCGGCGAGGAGAGAGACCGTGCGGTGACCGGATAAGTGAAAAACAAACCGGTCATCGCACTGTAGGTACAGTTCCTCTTTGAGAGGTGTGAACAGTAGCTATAGTGCCATGCGAAGTGAGCAACTGGTTGCGGCCGGTTCTGCGTGCGCAGGTGCATTGGAGGGCACCTGCACGTGCGGGGAGAGCTTGCAAACGTCGCTAGCGTGCGCTCGGTGGCCTGCGCTGCTGCTGCTGGAGCTTCCGCCCTTGGAGCTCTGGCAATGGCGGCGAGAGCTTCCAGCGAAGAAAATAGAGGGTGAAACCACCACGCCCACCTGCTCACGAAGGAGCTGGGCGATGGTGAAACTCACAGTGGTGGTCGTGGGACCACTGTGAGCTTGCTCCTGCCCGCAGTGTCTCTTCAGTGAGAAGAGAGACTGCGTATGGAGAGGGAGAGGGGAGGAAGATGGCCTGGAGGAAGGTGTCTGCAGGTGGTGTGTGTGTTCCAGGCTCTCCTTTGCGCAAGGGAGAGGGCAGGGCTTTTTAAAGAAGAAGGAGCCCGCCATAGCTATGCTGCAGGCAGAGCATGCTGCTGGCAGAGGAATGGCATGAAGAGATGTAAGCCCCATGTCCTGCAGCCACGTGAGGGAGAAGAGATTCAAAGTCAAAATAAAAAAATGAGAATGGTGAATTTGCAATGCAACCCTTGATGAAGACGTTAATTACATGACCAATTATTCGCATTATCCTCCCCTCTCAAATAAATGCATGCAAGTGTCAATTTACAAATGCAACTATTGCTACATAAGATGCAATGGTAGTGCTAGGAAATAACACAAGATGGCATATGGTGTATTTTTGCTGTGCAATCATACCGCCATGCCTATTTTTTGCTAGTCCCTAGCAAAACATTTTGTATTGTATTTAGAAATGATCTTAAGCTGAAGATTTTCTTCCGAGGCGACATGGGTGTGTTTGTTGGATATTGTGAGAACCAATTGTAGAGAAGACTACCAGTACTTTAAGTCTTACGTGACATAGACCATCTCTCGACTAACCTGGACTCTTGATATTTAAACCTTAAGTACGATTTCCAGGACTCAGAATGTTTTTGCCGTACTCGAGAGCTCAAGATATTATGGTTTGTGCATAATGAAGGATCAAGACTGACCAGATGAACATTAAGACTCAAGCCCAGGGTTTCACGAATTGACCCTTAAAGTGCAGGTTGGTCCCAATTCAGCTCATGTTTTCGGATTGACCCTTAAAAAGGTGGAAAACTCAACCTTCATTTTTTCTTTTGTGGCTCAAAGAATATATGGTAGAAACAGGGTATTTGTAACTTTGCCTTGAAACACTTTGAGGGAGAAGAATTTACAGACATTTGCGAGATATACTGAACTATTTGCACAATTTTTTTTTTGAAACAAGTGTCAATATATCTCTTACAACTTTATTTGGAGGAGCACACTTTTTTTTTGTGGGAGAGTTTCTTTTTGGTGGAAAGAGTTTCTCCTAGACACAAGACTAAAGCGTGGGATAAAAAGTCTACCTGCGTGCACAGGTAAGGACTCCACCTTCCCTAATGAACACTAGGATTGGATCTTATGTTCACATGGTCTTTCTTGATATGTGTAGTGTGAACCAAGATTACTTAGGCTCTTGAGTAGACGCAAACCAACAGATCCTGTACTGATGTCTCAGGTACAAGAATACGTCCTTAGTTAGGAGAGATTCCAATCTATCTTGTCAATGCTCAAGTGAATTAAGTTGAGCCTGAGGGAATCAAGCTTCTGTGGCTTGGAAAGTCTTCAAAACAGTGGTTGAATATCCATAAATACTTATTGTATTTTTGTTTCAGCCTTCAAATCATTACTAAACACCTTTTTTTTTTATGTACATATTTATAGATAGATGGAAGCTGCATGATACCATATTTAAGGGACAAGGAGGAGGCAAGATGACAAGGATGGATCAAGAAGAAGATCATCTTCGATTCTTTGCTTCTTTTAGTTTAGGTTTTCATAGGTTGTGTGCCTCTTAACAAGAGAATTTAACTTAGATCATAAAAATCAATTAGAGATAAATTAGGATTTATATGGCATTCATTCTCAAAGTATGTAATGAATTAAAACTCTTAAAACAGGCACTTGTAAGCAAGTACCGGTACTGTTCACCAGTATTGGTATTTGCAAGGCACAGGTTTAAGAATTCGTCTCAAGCTGTGAACAACAAGTACCGGTACTAACCATGAGTACCAGTACATGTTGGCCACAGGTTGAAGGCTTAATTCTGGCCTGAACCTTACAAGTACTGGTACCCATGATGAGCACCGGTACAGGTAGGTTACTGTGCCCAAGGAATTCCAAACCTGGGAGTCACAAGTACCGGTACCCATGATGAGTACCGGTACCATGACTCATGTACTGGTGGCAGAGAGCTGCTAGTATCGGTACAGGTACTTTAGTACCGGTACCAGCTAGCCATTGGCTCAATTCTGAATAGCTAGAAAATTTATTTAGGCTATGTGAATGTTGGGAATTAAATCCCAACGTCTAGTAGACGAGTATCCTAGGTCCTAAACTCTATAAAATGACCCTAGGACTCTTTGTTTGCATACAAGTGACATAAGAAATAGAGAAGAGAAATTCTAGAGATATAATTCAAATTTCCACTATATTTTCAAGAGAGAAAGAAGAAGCTTGCCATTCACTTTCTCTACATTTTTGCAAGCTCAACGATGTGTTTTTCTCACGCATCTACAAAGCGATTCACGTCCATCCTAGGCTCTCAAATTGGTATTCATTTTAATTATTGTTGGGAGGCATAGGAATTCTTGTTGTAAGAGTTCTCTTTCTTACACCAGTTCTTATTTGTATTTTGATCTTGTTGCTCGTTGGGTTGTAACAAATCCGTTATTGTACTTGGGTTGAGGTAACTCGTTAATTACCTCGATTTAGTAAATTGATTCTCTCGGGGTTGAGAGAATCGGGTTAAAAACCCTAAGCTAGGAGGCTTAGGTAGTGGAGTACCCAAGGGAGGGGAACCACTGTACATTTTGTGTCCTTTGTGGTTTGAATTATTTGTGTAAATCTTTTTGTTATTACTAACATTGTGCTTAAGTATTTATGTGCATAGATAGCCATATTACATATTCCTTCGATCCTTTCATAATCATCTGACAAAAGTGATTTGGCTTAGATCTTAGCCTAACATTTAATTATCAGACGTCTGGGATGCTCCACGGACGTCTGAAAGTAGATGTAACTCAGATTAAGGATTAATCCTCAAAGATTAAGTCTGATGTCTTCTAAGACATCTGGACAATAGGTTGGACGTCTAAAGGTGGCAAACTGTAACGAGCGCGTGCCCCAGACGTCTTTTAAGACGTCTGGGAGGTGGCCCAGACATCTGTAAAGACGTCTGGGATCACATCCAGACGTCTGACCAGACGTCTGGGATATTTTACAGACGTCTGACGAACAGTTATGCTCGCACGGGATATTCGTCTGCGCGCCTGTGCGCGCAGACCTGCGATCCTGCCTCTTTCTCTGCGGCGGCAGGCGACTGCGACCGCCTTCTCTCTCCTCTCCGCGCGGCGTTAAAAGGGGGGCGCGCCTCCCCTCCCGTCTCCACCATCTTCCTCCTTCTCCTCCTGCCTATGCGCGAGAGCGAGCGGACGCGAGGGCGCAGCGGCAGCGGCAGCCGCAGTAGGCGCGGAGGAGCTGCGGCGTGCGAGGGCGGGGCTCTGCCGTGAGGGCGAGCTCGCCGGGAGCGGCTTGGCCGGCCGGCGGAGGGCGCAGGGGGGGCGCAGAGCGTCACGGAGAGGGACCTGCTGCGGGCGGAGCAGCGGACGCGCGAGGTGCGACGCGGGCGGCGTCGCGAGCGGAGGCCGAGCAAGGTTCTGATTCTGGAAAAATTTCCAGAATCAGACGTCTGGATTGATATCCAGACGGCAAGCTCGACGTCTGTGAGATCATACAGACGTCTGAAAGGTGAGTTTCCGCTTTCTCCTTCTTTTTGTCGACTGACCGTACTGAGGGAGGGGGGTTGGCTGTGCGCAGGTCCTCTGATTCGTCATCTTTGCGAATCAGACGTCTGGAATTTGCACCAGACGGCGGGAATGACCTCCAGACGTCCGGAGTGACCATCGGACGTCTTGGATCTAGGCAGACGTCCCCACAGACTTCTGGACGTCCGGGGAACCAAGCCGAACAGGTAATTCTCTGATCCACCGTTTAAGACGTCTGGAAGGAGTTCCAGACGTCTGATTTTGCACAGTATTGTCTTTCTCGACCCGTTTAGGGCCCGTTTGGGCTCCGTTTTCCGCGATTCGAGTTGCGTTCGTTTCAGAATTTATTCCTCTACCCGCCTACAGTAGCTATACACTGTTTTGAGACACTCCTTGTGTTTGATCCTTGTGATAGGACCTCGTTCGGTTGCAGTCTTGAGAGTCGCGGAGGCGCGCGGGATTCCCGATCACGCCCCCATTACTCCCGTTGTACCTGGTAGAGTGGCTTTAAGTATTAATAAAATCTGTTAAAGTATGGAACCATAACTAGAACCTAGGGCATTGCATGAATCCTAGGGCCGGAAAACTAGATTGTATGATAGATCCTAGGATATGGCATGAATCCTAGGATGGAAAAACTAGTGGAATGTATATTACTGCAGTCTTGGAAAAATGGAAAGGAATATATATAAAGCTGCCTGTAAATTTAATTAACAGCTGCCTGTTATGCATAAAGAATCATGTTTGAGATCATGGAATGTGAGAACGTGAATCTGGAAAGTGAAACATATGATGTTCTGAGATAAAGAGCTGGAACCCTACGGGGAATTAGGAGTGGAACTCCTGGAAAGAAAAGGAATGGAACTGAGATGTAGTTTGTACTGTCTCTTGGGTACGCAGTACCAAGGGAAGTACCTGTACCTGTTTTAGTGCAGAGTGGGGCCAGCCGCCCCAGGGACCCGGGGTTAGGCTTGGCCGCTCTGTACCGACTTGTTGGCCCTCGTGTACGTAGTACCGAGGAGAGCTAGTAGTGTTAGGAGAGTACTAGCTACCCCACGGGCCCCGGGGTTCTGCTAGCCTCCTTCACCGACTTGTTAGGCCCACTAGGGCAAACCAGGGTAGTCAGGCGAGGGTGCGCGGACTGTGGAGGGGTAAGGCCCCGGTTTGGTTACTGTGGAGGGGTTGGACCCCTGTTACTGAGAGGGCTCTGCCCTGGTTCCGTGCTGTGCTTTGGGCGCACCCGTTAACGGAAACGACTGACCGCGTGCCAGTGCGGGCTAGCTACCTGTGCGTTTATCGCGCGTGCCGTAGTCACCGTTACGTCTGTCAGTGACCTTGGGGTGGTTGACTGAGGGTAGGATCACCACGAGGGACTCTCCCGGCCAGGAGAGCACCACGTGCTACTTCTACTTTTGAAAAAGACTGCAATCAAGATCGTCCCACGAGGACATCCGAGATCAAGTAAAGGATCTAAGAAGTAAATGAAATAGTGAGAAAAATTGAAAGATGTAAATAAAGGAAGTAATAGAACATAACAGCTACTGTACACTCTACTGTTGCCTTTAGTTAGTTTGCCACTCTACTCATCGTTTTGCTGACGTGTTACACTCGTTACCTTTTTCAGGACCAGGTGTTGAGCAGCCAGGGTCGGCGGCTGCAGAGGACGCTGGGCCGAGTAGGGTCCAGTAGAGTTACCACAGCTTTGTACCCCCTTTTTGTTTCTGTTCTAGTGAGTAGTTTCTGTTTCCGCTGTACCTTCTTTACCTGCAGTTTTTGTTATATGATAAATGTTGTTTTACTGTTGTGGTGGTGCCTACTGTAGTAGTTTCTTTCCCTTACTGCTGTGCATTCTTACTGTTAGTTATATTCATGCTGAATGTGGTTTATTTTACTGTCTTTTGGTTACTTCCTCGTTGGACGACTGGGTCTTGGGATTAGTCGAGTCGGTCCGGTTCTCGTGTCTCGTAGGGACTCGGGAATTGGGTCGTTACAAGATGGTATCAGAGCAAGGTCGTCCCGAGAAGTGAATCAACTGACTGGAAAATAACCAATTCACATGTTTATAGCTAGAGTAGCCACCACAACATATCTCTTGACATGAGCTCTTAGAAGTGTTGTTAGGTACCGTCTGTTTTGACGTTTCCGTTTTGTTTCGCGTCTCCTTGCAGGAGATGCCTCGTCGTGGGACTGGCGAGACTGGCCACGGGCGCGGCCGAGGGCGAGGTTGGCGAGGTGGACGTGCTGTCGTTGACGTCTCGGTGGACCAGCCACCACTCCCTGGCATCCAGGCCCAGGACCTCGCCAGACTGATACGGGATATTGTACGAGAGGAGCTCCACCCACCGCCCCGAGCACCTCCTCCTGGGGTTGCAGAGGGGGAGTCCTCTGTGGGACCACGCGACGGACGCGGCGCTGGACACGAGGGAGGGGATGGGCCCCTGCCGCCCCCACCTTCCTCCGACACTTCTGTACACGAGGCACCTTCGCCTGGAGGTGCGCCAGCACCTCCCCTACAGCACCACTTCGAGCTTTTCGGACAGTTCCGGAAGCTGAAGCCCCCCTCCTTCAAGGGGGATGAGGACCCGACCGAGGCAGAGGACTGGCTTGAGCAGCTGGAGAAGATCTTCGACACCCTTCGCCCCCCGGTGGAGTGCCGCGTGGCCTTTGCCACGTACCAGCTGGAGAGTGCGGCACACCGGTGGTGGAGGGCGGTCCGGGGACAGGAGAGGGACGAGCCGACGTGGGACCAGTTCGTCACCCTCTTCTGCGAGCAGTACTTTCCCCAGACGTGGCAGGACCAGAGGATGCGGGAGTTCCACACTCTTCGCCAAGGGACGATGACCGTGAGCACGTACCGCACGCGTTTCTTGGAGCTGTCCCGCTTTGCAGCGACAGCGGTAGCCACTGAGGAGGAGCGCCTTTGGAGGCTCACCGAGGGACTCCGGCCTGCGATTCGGGGGTATGTCAAACCCCTAAAGCTGCCGACGTTTTCGAGGGTGGTAGAGGCAGCTATGACTTACGAGGAGACCAACCCGTCCGCGCGAGAGACCGACGGCGGGCGGAAGAGGCCCTTTCAGCCAGACTTCTCACAGGGCCGGCGAGAACGGAGACACGTGGCATCCGCAGGAGAGCCGTCACGTTGTGCAGGGCCATCAGTGGCCTTTGGGGGCCCTCGACAGGGGCCAGTCGCCAGCACCGGACCCCCGCCGAGCCGACAGCAGGGACTCACTGAGGGCGGGAGTCGGGTTCCCCTCTGCTACCAGTGTGGCCAGCCGGGCCACGTCAGGAGGGACTGCCCATCTAGGGCAGGAGGTCAGCAGATACTTCCCACGCAGAGCACTGGAGGGCGCGCAGGAGGCCGCGGTTTCCAGGTGCGAGGAGGAGGACCGCAGTCGCGAGGAGGGTACCGGCCAGCACCTACCCGTCCGACGCAGAGTGTGGCTGCTTCGTCTGCACCTAGAGCTGAGGGGCGTATCAACGCCCTAACACACAGGGACGCCAGAGCTTCGGGATCCGTGGTAGCAGGTATGGTTTCAGTTTCTGGCAGACTCGTTTACACGCTTTTCGATTCCGGCGCTACGCACTCGTTTGTCGCAGACAGTTTCGCAGTTAGTTTGGACCAGGATTATACATTGTTAGAGAACCCGTTCGTAATCAGAGGTCCGAGTGGTCAGCTGTTTGTAGCTGAGGAGGTGTACACGGGTTGCGGGGTCAGCATCGGGGGACACAGCCTACCAGCTGACCTGATTATGATACAGATGGAGGACTTTGTGGTGATTCTGGGGATGGATTGGCTGTCCGCTTACCACGCCTTGGTAGACTGTTTTGAGAGGAAGATTGTCTTCTCCATTCCGGAGTTGCCTTCCTTCGAGTTTCACGGGCAGCCAGTGGACGGAGGCTTCAGGTGCATTTCGGCACTTCGGGCGGCGAGACTTTTGAGCCAGGGGTGTGAGGGCTTCTTAGCTTGTGTGGTGGCAGAGCACAGCCCCGTGGCGGACTTCCAGAGCATCCCGGTGGTCAGAGAGTACCCCGACGTGTTTCCAGACGAGTTACCAGGACTACCGCCCAAGCGTGAGATCGAGTTTGAGATCTCACTAGTACCAGGGACCAGCCCCATCTCCACCGCGCCATACAGAATGGCGCCGCTTGAGCTACGAGAGCTCAAGTCTCAGTTGCAGGACCTTTTGGATAAGGGTTTCGTGAGGCCCAGTGCGTCTCCCTGGGGAGCCCCGGTACTGTTTGTGAAGAAGAAGGATGGGACCCTACGCCTTTGTGTGGACTACCAACAGCTGAATAGGGTCACCATCAAGAACAGATATCCGCTGCCGAGGATTGACGATTTGTTTGACCAGTTGCGGGGTGCCACGGTGTTTTCCAAGATCGACTTGAGGTCTGGATACCACCAGTTGAGGATCAGGGAGACCGACGTCTCCAAGACAGCTTTCCGCACCCGGTACGGACACTACGAGTTTTTGGTCATGCCGTTTGGGCTGACCAATGCCCCCGCTGCTTTCATGGACCTGATGAACCGGGTGTTCAGACCGTACTTGGACCAGTTTGTGGTGGTTTTCATAGATGATGTACTCATCTATTCTAGAGATCGGACGCAGCACGGACAGCACTTGCGGATGGTTCTGGACACTCTGAGACGACGCAGGCTGTACGCCAAATACAGCAAGTGCTAGTTCTGGTTGAGGGAGGTGACCTTTTTGGGTCATGTGATCTCTGGAGACGGCCTGGCGGTGGATCCCGCCAAGGTCGAGGCAGTGCTCAGGTGGGAGAGACCGCGTTCAGTCACTGAGATTCGCAGTTTCCTGGGACTGGCAGGTTACTACAGACGGTTCATCAGAGGGTTTTCGCAGATTGCACGTCCTATGACACAGTTGACTCGGAAGGATGTGCCTTTCGCTTGGACAGACGCCTGTGAGGCATGTTTTCTGGAGCTGAAGGAGAGGTTGACCTCGGCTCCCGTGCTCACCATCCCTGACAGTAGTGGCGGGTTCGTCGTGTACACGGACGCTTCCTTACAGGGGTTAGGAGGTGTGCTCATGCAGAGGGGTCACGTGGTCGCTTACGCTTCGCGGCAACTGAAGCCCCATGAGCATACCTACCCTACCCACGACCTAGAGTTGGCAGCTGTTGTCTTCGCGCTGAAGACATGGAGGCACTACTTGTACGGTGAGACCTTCGAGATTTTTACAGATCACAAGAGCCTCAGATATCTTTTTGACCAGAAGGAGCTCAACATGAGATAGAGACGTTGGTTGGAGCACCTGAAGGACTACGACTGCAGCATCTCCTACCACCCGGGAAAGGCCAATGTGGTGGCTGACGCCTTGAGCCGTAAGGCGCCTGCACGCTTGGCCAGTCTACAGTTACAGAGTTGGAGCCTTTTGGAGGAGGTGGGCAGTTGGCGACCTCTAGAGTTACGAGGGTACTGTGGGGCAGTGACGGTGACACGGCAGACCAGACCAGAGTTGATAGATCGCATCATCACGGGACAGATGGCCGATCCGTACTTGCAGTCTTTGCGCGACAGAGTACTGTCAGGGGACCCAGGGGACTTCTCTTTCACAGACCAGGTGTTACGCTTGAGGGGACGGCTGTGCATCCCCAGAGACGAGGAGCTGTTGAGAGAGCTCCTGACTGAGGCACACGGTTCCAGATTCACCACACATCCCGGAAACACGAAAATGTACCATGACTTGAGACGCGAATTCTGGTGGAGAGGGATGAAGCGGGATGTGGGTGAGTTCGTGCAGCAGTGCTTAGTGTGCCAGCAGGTGAAAGCCGAGCATCAGAGGCCTGCAGGGCCGCTTCAACCGCTTCCAGTGCCAGAGTGGAAGTGGGAGAGCATCACCATGGACTTGGTGGTGGGCTTACCTGTTACCCAGCGAGGACACGACGCAGTCTGGGTAATAGTGGATAGATTGACGAAGACGGCACGATTCTTGCCGATCCGAGTCACTTTGGGACCAGCACAGTTGGCAGAGAGGTATATCCGTGATGTGGTGCGACTACACGGAGTTCCGCGGGAGATCGTATCCGACCGGGATACTCGCTTTACGTCCCAGTTTTGGGCTGAGTTTCAGCAGGCTTTGGGGACGAGGTTGAGGTTTAGCACGGCTTACAACCCCCAGACGGACGGACAGTCGGAACGCACGATACAGACACTTGAGGACCTTTTGCGTGCCTGTGTACTAGACTGGAGGGGCTCTTGGGAGGAGCACCTGCCCCTGGCGGAGTTTGCATACAACAACAGCTATCACTCGAGCATCGGCATGGCTCCCTACGAGGCTTTGTACGGACGGAAGTGCACGGCACCCTTGAGTTGGGTTGAGGTGGGGACCAAGTGGGAGGTTGGCCCCAGGTTGATCCGGCAGAGTCAGGAGGTAGTTGAGCAGATCCATAGACGACTCCGCACTGTCAGGAGCAGACAGAAGAGCTACGCAGATCGCAGACGCAGAGAGGTGCAGTTCGAGGTCAGGGACCACGTCTTTCTTCGTGTTTCGCCCATGAAGGGCTTACAGCGGTTTGGGGTGAGAGGGAAGCTCGCGCCGAGGTTTGTGGGGCCCTTCGAGGTCCTGGAGCGGGTTGGACCCGTTGCTTACAGACTTGCCCTTCCCCCGCAGCTTTCTGGTGTGCACGACGTGTTCCACGTGTCCAACCTCAGGAAGTACGTAGCCGATCCCAGCCACGTACTGAGTCACGAGAGCGTCGAGGTGAGCGACGACCTGACCTACCCCGAGCGGCCAGTGCAGATCCTAGACCGAGCCGTCCGCAGGTTGAGACGAAAGCAAGTACCCCTGGTAAAGGTTTTGTGGAGGAGCCAGCGGTACGAGGAGGCTACCTGGGAGCCTGAGGCGGCAATGCGGGAGCGGTACCCGGAGCTTTTCGCGGGTACGTCTTTTCGGACCGGCTTCGGTCCTCTTTGAGTTTGTTATGGTTATTTGGACACCTTCTTCCCGCACCCTAGTTGGCGCAAGTTTCGGGGACGAAACTTCCTTTGAGTTTGTTATATTGTAACGAGCGCGTGCCCCAGACGTCTTTTAAGACGTCTGGGAGGTGGCCCAGACGTCTGTAAAGACGTCTGGGATCACATCCAGACGTCTGACCAGACGTCCGGGATATTTTACAGACGTCTGGCGAACAGTTATGCTCGCACGGGATATTCGTCTGCGCGCCTGTGCGCGCAGACCTGCGATCCTGCCTCTTTCTCTGCGGCGGCAGG
Source organism: Thalassia testudinum (assembly GCA_037157565.1). Taxonomy (NCBI): domain Eukaryota; kingdom Viridiplantae; phylum Streptophyta; class Magnoliopsida; order Alismatales; family Hydrocharitaceae; genus Thalassia; species Thalassia testudinum. The sequence continues at coordinate 10,391,213 of JAZHRO010000015.1, forward strand.
CGACTGCGACCGCCTTCTCTCTCCTCTCCGCGCGGTGTTAAAAGGGGGGCGCGCCTCCCCTCCCGTCTCCACCATCTTCCTCCTTCTCCTCCTGCCTGTGCGCGAGAGCGAGCGGACGCGAGGGCGCAGCGGCAGCGGCAGCCGCAGTAGGCGCGGAGGAGCTGCGGCGTGCGAGGGCGGGGCTCTGCCGTGAGGGCGAGCTCGCCGGGAGCGGCTTGGCCGGCCGGCGGAGGGCGCAGGGGGGGCGCAGAGCGTCACGGAGAGGGACCTGCTGCGGGCGGAGCAGCGGACGCGCGAGGTGCGACGCGGGCGGCGTCGCGAGCGGAGGCCGAGCAAGGTTCTGATTCTGGAAAAATTTCCAGAATCAGACGTCTGGATTGATATCCAGACGGCAAGCTCGACGTCTGTGAGATCATACAGACGTCTGAAAGGTGAGTTTCCGCTTTCTCCTTCTTTTTGTCGACTGACCGTACTGAGGGAGGGGGGTTGGCTGTGCGCAGGTCCTCTGATTCGTCATCTTTGCGAATCAGACGTCTGGAATTTGCACCAGACGGTGGGAATGACCTCCAGACGTCCGGAGTGACCATCGGACGTCTTGGATCTAGGCAGACGTCCCCACAGACTTCTGGACGTCCGGGGAACCAAGCCGAACAGGTAATTCTCTGATCCACCGTTTAAGACGTCTGGAAGGAGTTCCAGACGTCTGATTTTGCACAGTATTGTCTTTCTCGACCTGTTTAGGGCCCGTTTGGGCTCCGTTTTCCGCGATTCGAGTTGCGTTCGTTTCAGAATTTATTCCTCTACCCGCCTACAGTAGCTATACACTGTTTTGAGACACTCCTTGTGTTTGATCCTTGTGATAGGACCTCGTTCGGTTGCAGTCTTGAGAGTCGCGGAGGCGCGCGGGATTCCCGATCACGCCCCCATTACTCCCGTTGTACCTGGTAGAGTGGCTTTAAGTATTAATAAAATCTGTTAAAGTATGGAACCATAACTAGAACCTAGGGCATTGCATGAATCCTAGGGCCGGAAAACTAGATTGTATGATAGATCCTAGGATATGGCATGAATCCTAGGATGGAAAAACTAGTGGAATGTATATTACTGCAGTCTTGGAAAAATGGAAAGGAATATATATAAAGCTGCCTGTAAATTTAATTAACAGCTGCTTGTTATGCATAAAGAATCATGTTTGAGATCATGGAATGTGAGAACGTGAATCTGGAAAGTGAAACATATGATGTTCTGAGATAAAGAGCTGGAACCCTACGGGGAATTAGGAGTGGAACTCCTGGAAAGAAAAGGAATGGAACTGAGATGTAGTTTGTACTGTCTCTTGGGTACGCAGTACCAAGGGAAGTACCTGTACCTGTTTTAGTGCAGAGTGGGGCCAGCCGCCCCGGGGACCCGGGGTTAGGCTTGGCCGCTCTGTACCGACTTGTTGGCCCTCGTGTACGTAGTACCGAGGAGAGCTAGTAGTGTTAGGAGAGTACTAGCTACCCTACGGGCCCCGGGGTTCTGCTAGCCTCCTTCACCGACTTGTTAGGCCCACTAGGGCAAACCAGGGTAGTCAGGCGAGGGTGCGCGGACTGTGGAGGGGCAAGGCCCCGGTTTGGTTACTGTGGAGGGGTTGGACCCCTGTTACTGAGAGGGCTCTGCCCTGGTTCCGTGCTGTGCTTTGGGCGCACCCGTTAACGGAAACGACTGATCGCGTGCCAGTGCGGGCTAGCTACCTGTGCGTTTATCGCGCGTGCTGTAGTCACCGTTACGTCTGTCAGTGACCTTGGGGTGGTTGACTGAGGGTAGGATCACCACGAGGGACTCTCCCGGCCAGGAGAGCACCACGTGCTACTTCTACTTTTGAAAAAGACTGCAATCAAGATCGTCCCACGAGGACATCCGAGATCAAGTAAAGGATCTGAGAAGTAAATGAAATAGTGAGAAAAATTGAAAGATGTAAATAAAGGAAGTAATAGAACATAACAGCTACTGTACACTCTACTGTTGCCTTTAGTTAGTTTGCCACTCTACTCAGCGTTTTGCTGACGTGTTACACTCGTTACCTTTTTCAGGACCAGGTGTTGAGCAGCCAGGGTCGGCGGCTGCAGAGGACGCTGGGCCGAGTAGGGTCCAGTAGAGTTACCACAGCTTTGTACCCCCTTTTTGTTTCTGTTCTAGTGAGTAGTTTCTGCTTCCGCTGTACCTTCTTTACCTGCAGTTTTTGTTATATGATAAATGTTGTTTTACTGTTGTGGTGGTGCCTACTGTAGTAGTTTCTTTCCCTTACTGCTGTGCATTCTTACTGTTAGTTATATTCATGCTGAATGTGATTTATTTTACTGTCTTTTGGTTACTTCCTCGTTGGACGACTGGGTCTTGGGATTAGTCAAGTCAGTCCGGTTCTCGTGTCTCGTAGGGACTCGGGAATCGGGTCTTTACACAAACAGATAGTGGATTTCCAGCCTAAGCGTTTTGGACGTCTGATCAAATAGTCAGACGTCTAAAAAGTCAAGATCAGACATCCGATATCCAGATTAGACGTTTGATCTGGTTGTTTGAAGCCTATTTTAGTTTTCTAAATTATCCAAGAGTTTTTCTAAGTATCTTAGGGTAGTGTATGTGTTCCTAGGACTATTGTTTGTTACTTTGGGCTCTTTAACAATTAATCTAAGTAAATAAAGAGAAAAGAACGAAACAAAAGAGACAGAATACAAGAATAGAATAATCTTCTATTCTATTCTTCATCTCCATGCATTTTCAAGCTCTTGCTCCAAGCAAAGCTCCATCTTCTCCATCAAACTCCTCCAATCCACTATAGATGCTAGCTTGAACTCTTTCACACTTGTATCCATTCGCATTTATCCTGAAACATATAAACTCGAACGCAATCACAAGTGTTTTGTTATCATCAAAATTAATGATCGTGATGCCCTTGCACCAACACCAGCAACCCCAACCCAAGCTCGCCCAATACTATCAACTTGGGCCTACACGAGATGATCAATTAAGGACAATCACGAAAGCTCTTGCTGACATGCAATAGCAAAACATTGCCCTGCAGTAAAGACATGATGCGACACTAACTGAGATGAGAGCCCAGCTATCGCATTTGACAGAATCTTGTCAAACACATTCACTCCCATCTCAAGCAGAACCCAATCCTAGGAATATACCTGCCTAGAGGTATGTTCAACCTAATCCTCTCTAAAGTCAACCACATGCCATATCACAAGCCTTACACAATCCTGATCCTTCGGCACCTTACTCAGATCAGCAACCACCACTTCTTCCTAACCCAAATTCATCTTCTTCATCTTGACTCTGCATTAATTGATTGAAGAGGTGGAGGCTGTTGATTTTTCTAGATATTCTATTTCTTTACTTGGACCTTGAGCCAAGTATCTCTGATTAGATACCCATTCTTTACTTGGGCCTTGTACCAAGTATATGATTCTGATTCATTTTGACTATGAAGCTATTCTTCACCCTTGTGATTGACAGACTTCCATACCATTGACCTTCATTGACTTGTCAATTTTCTATCCATCTTTTTTGGCTCCTACATTATTGACACTTCTACTAGGTTTACACCTAGCTGAAGGTGTAAAACTTAGCAAACCTATCTTTTGTACATAGCTACTTTCACCCTTCTTATTTCTCATTTTCTTGCATTAGGTGTCTATCCTTGCATTTTTAGCATACATTCATTGTCACATATGTCATGCATTTCATACTTAGCCCGACTTTCCACTCTAATCTTGTATCAAACTTGAAATCATCCGCATAGAGATTTTTATCTCCTCATTCCAACTTCCTTCCGTCACCTAGTCTAAGTTAGTGAAAAGCAGAGCATGCATCTACCCTATTCATACAATGAGGACATTGCATCATTTAACCATGGGGGGTGTAAATGGTGTAATCATACAAACCTATAGTGTATATAGTATAGTATTATCAAAAATACCAAAAAAAATGAAAAATTTTGAAAAATTTGAAAAATATTACAAAGTAAAAAATAAAAATAAATGTCAAAAACAAAAATTCCAAAAACATAATAAAGGACCTACTATACCTATTATTGAGGGAGAACTCCAAAACAGAAATTTTGAGAGGAGAGAGAAAAGCATTGAAAGAATCTTAAGTGTAACTATGATCATATAGCTGAAAATAAGAATAGAATAAGTGTTTATGGATATTCAACTTTTGCTGATTAGACTTTCCAGGTCACTATATTTTGATTTGCTCAGGCTTTGGCTTAATACACTTTAAGGTTTGACAAGATAGACCATGAACTCTCCTAATTTAGGATGTATTCTTATACCTGAGTCACCAGTATAGGATTCGCTGGTTTGCTTTGGCTTAGGAGTCTAAGTAGCCTTGGTACACACTACACAGTGTCGGGAAAGATCTTGTGAACTTGAAATTCAACCCTAGTGTTCATTAGGGAAGGTGGAGTCCTTACCTATGCATGTAGGTTGACTCTTTGTCATAGTCTTCAGTCTTGTGTTTAGGAGAAACTCTTTCAACCAAAGTACTCACCCACTAAATAAGTGTGCTCTACAAATAAAGTTGTCGGAGACATACTGACATTTATTTATGAAAAAAAATTAGACAAAGTCAAAAAGAATTTACAGAAAAAGACATTCTTTAGAATAAGTCAAGTATATTCTCCAAGTCCTGTAAATAGTTTTCCACCAAAAATATTTTCAAGGTGCGTTATAAATACACTATTTCCACCAAATATTCTTTGAGCCACAATGCAATAAGAGTTGGGTTTGAGTCTTATTTTTGAGAGTTGATCTGAAAACATGAGCTGAAGCTAAGACTAACCTGGACTTAAAAGAAGTGAAAACCTAGGATTGAGTTTGAAAGTTCACCTAGTTAGTCTTGACCTATCACTGAGCATAGCCATAACTACCTAGCTTCTGAGCTTTGTACAACCCTCTGAGTCTTGGAAATCACACTTAAGGTTTAAATATCAAGAGTCCTTATTGGTCGAGAGATGGTCTATGTCATATCATCTTAAGTTCTAGTCAGTCTTCCTAAGTGATTGGTTTTCACAATGTCCAAACATAAACACAGTTAGCTTATCGGAAAATCTTTTAGCTTAAAGATCATCTCTAAACACTTAACAATTTGAGAAAAGAAAAATAGATATCTCATCATACTTACCTAACTGATGCTGAATGCTTTGCACTTTAAGGAGTTGTTTGCTAAAGGACTAGCAAAACCTAAGTATGGGGATATGATGAGGTGTGGCTCATCATAGTTAAAATGCTTAGGTTAAGTTAGAAACTAGGTTAAATACTACATAATTAACACAAGAAATGAGTTAAGTGTGAGAACTAACAAAAATTACTTAAAACAACAAATCAGTGTTAAAAACACATAATTAGGTCAGAAAATGAGATATTCTATACAAAAATATAATTTTATGATCCAATTGCAAATTGAACACATATTTGGGTTCAAAAGTTCAAATTAAAAGTGAAATCAACTTCGCAAATGTTCAATTATGCTTCAATAAAAAGTTGGTTGCATTTGGACATCATTAAGACTTTGCATTATTGACATTACATATAGGTCCTCATTCATATGCAATTTCTTTAATATAAAACATTGTAGGGACCATTTTGCAAGTTGTAAGGGTTTGTTTGTAAACTGTAAGGGACTGTGCTACAACACTTCTCTTCACTAATGGGTCTCCTTGCAATTCTTGTACCAATTCATTTTTAGGGCTCAAGTGTAAATATCCCAATACACCTGTAGTCTTGAGGTCACTGTTCACGCAAAGAACACGTGTAGCAGAGACTGTTGATTCCTTACACCTTCCATCCTATGGCTGATCTATCTCTAATCTTTGTGAGCTTCTACGCATAGCCTTACCTTCTCCCTTAGATCTCATCCAACGGTGGGTTTTTGATTTAAAACTTCCCGCTCTCTTCCAAGCTTATCCCCACCATATGCCTTAATCTAGCTTAATCGCACCTAGCAGTGCCTTGATCCACTCGCATGGCTACTTAAGGACCTCCTTGGCATCGCGTGCAAAGTATCGACCTCCCCTCCTACTTCCTTGAGGAGATCCTTTCATCCTCTCCAGCTCCCTCCCCACTTAGCCCTATTTCACTGCCCCTGGCGGAGGAATTCACCTTCCTGCGACATCTCCTCGTCGCTAAGGACCACATAGCACCTGAGGGCAACTCTGAGCTCCACTAGAGAGCTTTCAATCTGCTGGAGATCCTCCCCCACTCGTCGCTGCAGCCACCAATTGCAGATCTTCTCTACAAGTCCCATTCTTCCTGTTAGGTTAGGATAACTGCTTTCTTAGTGTAGTTTAGTGCTTTCTAGCTTAGTTTAGATTAGTTAGAGTAGAAAATATTGGTTGATCTAATCTGGTTTAGTATAAGTTAGGAGTAGAGTAGATTAGAGTCACTTCGACCTTTCTGATCAATTTAGATTAGAGAGGAGTTTTACGCATCTTCGTATCAACTCATATAGCTCTCATCGTTTCATGATCATATCCACTTCTCCTCGAAGTTTTAATCACAATTCACCCACTCATTACAGCATCAATCATAACTGATGCTCCATAGCATTTATATTTGATTGAGTGCTAATTTCATCTGGGGGTTCTTCCACACATTACATAAATCCACAAAGGCCCCTGATCTGCTTTGTTTTGAACCAATTCAAGCATTTACATCAAATTTGTTGGTTTTTCTTATTTGAGAATTTTTTGATTGAAATCAAGGTCAATATGATTTGAATGATCGAATTGAATCCTATTATGTTCCATTGAGTTGATTGAGATGGGTTTAAGAGAGTTGAATTGGATTTAATCATCAAGTGCTCTTACACCCAATTTCTCTTTGAGTTACTATTTTCAAATGGATTTTGAGACGCTTAAGCCAAGGAGACTCACTACATGGGTTTCAGGCTATAGTACTGATTTGAATCTGATTTTGTCGATGAGTTGGGGTTATGAATGAGAGTTCAAGGTTAAACCTGAGTTTGAAGGATTTCTTTGCTGTTTGGAATGACTGATCTGATGTACTATAATAGCTCAATTCTAAATTGGAAATGGCATGTAAATAATGTTTTAAATGTTAAGTCAGCATCCTTGAATTCTGTCAATTGTCCAAGATGTGAATTTAATGAAAATCAATATGAAAATCATGTTTAGATGTTTGAGAATCTTCCATGAGATGTACTAAATATGTATGAGTGCTTAAACCCCTTTTCCAGCCTTTGAAACATCCTCAGAGGTTTTAGGTTCCTTGACTAAACACTCATTTAGGCCTCTTTGGTGTTAAATTTGTAAATAAATAAAAATCATAAAAAATATAAAGAAATAAAATAAAGGTGTCTTGAGTAGGATTAGATATATTTTTCGATGTATCCGAAGTTGCAAAGTATTCCAAACCTCCGGCTTAATAGAATATACCCGTCGACGGTTCGATCTACTTTGAAACTCAATAAAAGACCAAAGATGAAAAATCACAAGAAGCACTTCCTCTCTCTTATCTTATCCTTTTTCTCTCATCCCCTCTTTCTCTTATATATAAAATCTATAAAATTCAGAAAATCATCAAAATACCCAAAAATACCTTGTATACTATATATATACTTGTATATATAAGTTAAACCTAAGCTATATGTATATAGTACACAATATGTGAATAATATGTATAATTAACTTACATATGTATTCAATATATTAAATTAAATATTTAGTATGATTTATTGTATATATAACCATATTGTATTATTATCTATTAATTTATATTAACTAAATGTATAATAACCTAAGTAATTACATAAACTTATCTAAATATACATAGTTGTATCTAATACTGTATATACATATTTAACCTTGTAATATGTACTATATAGTATATATAATTTAGTTTAATTAAGTAATTATAGTAAATAATTAAGTTATTAAGTTAATTAAGTAATTTATTGACTTAAAATAAAATAAATTTGTAATTTAAACTAATACTGAAGTAAGTTATGATGTATACTTGTATAATATTATATTAACTATTTTCAACCTATTTATACTATATTTATAGTGTACTTAGTATTAATAAATTATTTATGTGTAAAACTATCTAAAACATGTATTTAAATGTAAATAAATTAAAATAAAATTTCTAAAATTCAATAAAAATGTATAATAGATACTTTGTTATGTAAATTAACTTTGTATGAAGTCAGTTGTATAATTACTTATCCAATTTGTATTTTAATTAACAAATTAATCCCTAAATCAATGTGTATCATTTCATAACTTTGAGTAATTTAATTATATATCTAGATAACTTATTTTTGTAAATAAATTACATAATTATGTAGCCCTATATAAGGGCTTTCTAATGGTATATTTTAATTTAAAATTAGAATTAATTATGGCCCTCAAATCGAGGGCCAAAACCTCAGAATTCTTACGCACATAACGCAGAGCAGCGCTAATTAAGCACTCCGCATTGGTGCCACATTGTGTGGCACGGAGGTAGCGTAGTGGTATAACAGCCATTCATCCTATGGCCTCTTCGATAGTCAGGTGTTGGGCACCAAACATGAGCATATACAGGTCTTCGAATTGCGTGCCACATGCGCTTGCTAATGTGCGTGAGCGTATGCGTGTGTGTAGGTGCATGGTTGGGCCTATTGGGCTCGAAAAATGAAAAAAAATGCACCTAGATGAATAACTAGTGCTGGCCCAAAGTAGAGGTTTGGTCCCGCCAACCAACATTTCACGCACACACACTGCTAAGTGGCATTGCCACCTAGCTTATTCTTGTGACTTCAACACTTGCCATACTTGTAAATGTAGGGTAGTGTGACAAGCTAACCTAGAGCTATATATATGGGGAGTGCTTGTTGTTCTTAACTTGAAGCTTATTCTTTGAAACATATCTTTTTCTTTTTTGGGCAATCATGATTTGCAAGTTGGATTTATTCTTTCATTCAAGCTGACATGGCATTTTTTATCTTCAACTATACATCCTGTTGGCTTTCTTAGATTTCTTTTATTTTTTTCATTGAATAAGTGAGGTCACAAAGGAATCTTCCCCGTGTTATCACAAGATCAGGGGTGAATTGTGCTAGCAAATAAAGATAATCATAAAAAGAAAATGAATACTAAATTTAGAGAGGAAACCTTTGCAGAAAAAAAATTGCTACCTAGATTTTGCAATCTAGTTTTGTGCCCCCCCCAAAACAATGGGAATCACTAACTAGAAGTAAGTACAAAGCCCCTCTCCTGAACAACCCTCAATGAAAGTTTTGTCCCTCTCAATAAGAGGGAATGGATAACTCATAGCTCGGCACCCAAAATAACACAAGGCAAATTAAAAGAATATAAGAAACCTAAATAGAGCCTTTGGGATGAATAAACAATAAGGATTAAGGCTCAGAGTTACTCCCATTGTAAACTTATAAGAAGGGTAGGCAAGCAAGCATGGAGGGAGTATGCTCAATTGATTTGCAATAAGAATTACGAGCACTTAGAGCATAAGTGAACAATATAGTAGAGAAGAATGAGAGCTAATGGTATGAGAATTTATTAGAGTTGTTGTGTATTTTCATAGGAGACCTTAGATAGGTATTTAGAGTGTTTAGGGTTAAAATCAAGCCAATAGTGTTGTTGAATTTTGAATTAGAAAGCAATAATGCGAGTGATAGATCAACTTCAGTGGGTCATCTTTGAGCCTAAGGTTTGTTGGTTTCCCAGCCTATTGTACATAAATAAGTACAATTAGGTATGCATATGTAGTCCATTTTTAATTTTCCAATGATAATAATAGATGGCTAATTTTTCTTTGTAGTAATATTTTGGGATCATAACCCACAATGAAGGCTTGAGAATTATGATCATTTCTTCCCCTAACCTTGGTTCCATTCTTTCTCTCATTTTTCTCTAACCACAAATCCCATTCTCTATCACATACAAACAAGGCAGGCCTACTCCACAACTTGACCTCCTCACTCATGTACACCACATGTACCCGATTCCCTCATCCAACAAACCACCACTAATCCCACCTACGTTTTACCCGATTCTAAACCCAATAGTCTCCCATCACAATGCCATTCACCCGACCCTCACAACCCCACATACCCAGTAGCTACAGACCCATGCAACTTGACACCACAATACCCGACGCCCCAAGTGCTACCTCTTAATCTCACAGGAGAAAACTCTTACTTGGTGACACGCCCATTCGGCCCACTCAAAAACCCGTAAGCCCTAACTCTCTAAAGCCTAATTTGGTAAGGGGGATAACCCATCAAAATAGGGGTTAACCTTGTTTGGTGGGAAGGATATTTTAACCTGAGTTAAGAGGACTTAGCCTGGGATAAGTTATTCTAGGGTTGATATGGGATAAGCTATTTTTGTGGGTTATCCCATGTATTTTCGCGGGTTAATTCAGAAACTTTCCAAATAGTCTCAGGTTAGCTCACTAGGATAACCCTTATGACTTCCAAACAAAAATGCAAGTTAACCCATTTGCAAAAAAGTTATCCCATGAAATCTATCCCTCTATCCAAACTAGCCTTAAGGGCTCCATTGCTACCCATCACTAGAGCTAACCATCGCCCCTTGTCCTTCCCAACTCCAATGTCACATATTTCCCCTCTTCTCATCACTGATCGCACATAACCTCTCCATCGCTCATCCCCGATCTCTCCTTTCTCCCATTCCATCGCACGCACCACCCTTCACTCACGTAGATAGTAGCCGAGTACCACTTGACCCAGATCTCCTTTCCATCCTCCATCTTGTCCCCCCTCCTTGGCATGGTCGGCACCACCACGTGCATGCCTTCTTCCTCCTTCGCGTGTGACTGCACAACCACCCCTTCCTTGTGGTGACAGAGCAAGAGGATTGTGGTTGCGCATGCGAAGACATGTCTTCCCTTAGCTTGACTATCCTCAAAGGTAATCAATAGGACCTAGATTGAGATATGGCTGGGATGTTGTAGTAGGAGAGCCTCCTCATTGCCAGGTGTTTAGATCCTAGCCTTGCGTCCATAGTTTTTTGTGCCTTTGTTTAGGATATGTTCTTGAATGGATTGAGAACCACTCACCTAGAAAAATGAGTTGGAGTTAGAAACAAAAGAGTAGTAGTGGGTCAAGTCCAAATAAATTTGCACCTCGCTACATATGGGTGTTGTATCCAAATAAAACACCTCGTTACATATGGGTGTTATCTCTTTAGAAAAAAAAATTCAGAGAAAAAAAGTTTAGGAAAAATGACCTAGGGTCTATTTGGGGAAATATTCACCTAGAGTGTTGACCTTGGGATATAAATTGGTGAGGAGAAAGCTGCCAATTCTTAGTAAGGCCAATCCAAAAACTTAGGCAAATAGAGCTAGGTGACGGTCTTAGTCGAGTTGAAAACGTGGAGTTCAATAAGTTTACCATTTGACGGGTCAGTTATTTGTTTTCACACATAGTGGCTTAAAATTCGAGTTTAATTCAAACCTTGGGTGGATTGACATAGCCATAAAACATTGCTCTTGAGACCTAAGTCCTAGGCTAATAGAGTCTCTGATTTAACTTAAGCGGTATGTATTTGAGTCGATACTTTAGAACTACTAAGTCTTTGATGTTAAGATTTTGTGTATGCTTCCTTTGTTTTGGTGAAAAATCAAGATTGATGATTTTGATTTAGTTTAGCTCAAAACTAGCATGACGGTTTTCCGTGTAAATATTATTTTCTCGAATGATTTTCTTGAGGACTAGCAAAAGATAGGCATGGGAGTGTGATATTTCTATATATATTTACATTAATTATCTCTAATTAATGCTAATCAAGGGCATTTAGCTATGTTAGAATTGTTGTTTAGGTGCATTTTGTAAATATTGCATAGTGTTGGGTTTTTTTGTAATTTGTACCAAACCTATATATGGTTCCTTAATGTCCTTGTTATAATATGTGCAGGTACCAGGTTTGGAGCAATTTTGAGCCTTGCTAATTGGATTTCCAGGATTGAGCTCACTTATGCATGGAGGATGAACCCATTTTTATGGACCCTAATATATTTAGCAATTAGGCTAGCCTATTTAGAAACCCAATTTTTCCAACCTAGGACCCACCTACTTAGTCTAATTAGCAACCTAATTTGGTCAACATAGTGCCTATGTGAAGACCTATTTATGTTGGCCAAATGAACCTATTTAGATTCTAAAAACCCAAAACAACCTTATCTTATCCTCTTCCTTAATCCTAAAGTAGAAAACCCAAATCCTATCCTTTCACTATAGCTTCTCTTAGGGCCCTTAGATGCTTATCCTATGTCCTCCATTTAGATCTTATCCTAAGCCTTTTCCTAACAGACAAAAGTCATATGCCTTTCCTAAAAATCCTAGCCTTCCATAATTTCCAACAAAACTTATTAACCTATCCTTCCATCCTAGCCTTTTATCCTAGACTTATTTAAATCTGGCCCTCCATCTAGAACCTAGGAAACTCTATAAATAGGAGCCTACCCCCTCCTTTTCAGCTTCCCACGTGTGGAGCCCGAATGTAGACCTATCTCCTCCGTCACAACTCGTGTGTAGCCGTGCACGTAGGACTAATCTAGCCTTCAACAATAGAGCATGGGCTTGCACACAAGATCATCCACACACCCGCCAAACAGCCAACGAAGGAGCATGTGCTCCCATGGCTCTGCGAGCATAGAGTTGGGTCTTCACCTCCCGCTATTTGCCCTTATTACTTCATTGTAGTTCTTTCTTTCTTTTTGTTTTAGTCTTGTATTTGATTTGGATGATTTGAGCACATTAATTTCGGATTGGTTCAATGGAGATTGAAGTTGTTTATTTGATCTTTAGGATAAGTCATTTTCTTGAGTTGCTTGCATAAAAAAATATCTTTGGTGTATATTATCTCTTTGAAATCATCGAAACCACCTCCCTAAAATTCAGGCTGCAAACAAAGTCAGTTTTCAAAAATTAGTTCCTAAATTTTTATTAGACAAAAATTCCAAAATTTCTCCTAGACACGTGTTTTGAAGTTAGGAACCAACCCTAAATATTTAATGTCCTAACTCTTAGCAGAAAAAAATTAAAAATTCACGCACTAGACCTCTATCAGAAATTTGTTCTGTTCCTGATTTTGCAGAGTACTTGAATTTGCATATTTTTTTCTACAAATCAGAATTGCGTGAAACAACTTGCACTGGTTGGTTGATCAAAAGACCTATCTCTTAAAAAAATTGAAAAATTTATGAGGCACGACACTTCTTGATTCACGCTGAAAATCAACAACTAGGGGTCTTTTCTAACTTTTGGACCCCATTACTCAAAAAAATATGAAAAAGATATTTTTAGGAGCTTAAAATTCTTGAAAAAATATTTTTTGGATTCCTTATTAGTGGTGTTTGAGAAGCCATAGTTTCTTTGCATTGGGCCACACCACTTGAACTAATAAAAAGTGATTCATTCTCTAGAAGCTACTTGCCTAGGTCTAATCTTTAGGGTTTTCAATTAGGCACACATTCTTTTCTAAGATTCAAAGGAAACATACTATCATCCGTGCTTGTAAAACCATTTGTGTGCCTTCACATGAACTTTGTTTGAATCTACTATATTATTGAAACCCTAAAAGTTCACTCTAAACAAGATTAACCCTAAAAGACACTTCATTACAAAATCTTATTGGTGAATCCCTTGTTTGTGCACTTCACTTGTGGAATAAATTTTAAGGTCAACACCCCCTTAATGCCCATCATATTCCAAAAGTACTTCAATCCTAAAATTGAGTAGATGTGCCCTAGGTAGGACTAATCTACTTGGTAACTTGAAGTTAGATTGGGTTAAGATCAAGGCCTTGTCTACTTGGGCCAACTGGTGACAAGAAAGGTCGATGCGGTAACTGCATTAACCTCTAGTGGTGTCCCACCGTGCGAGGTGTTCTAGTGGGTCCTACCCTTCTCTCCAGCCAAGTAATTCAGGGGTTGGTGTAACCCAATTGTATTTCGAGGTGCCAGGATTAGGCCTAATTAGGGTATACACTATAAAGATTAACTTGATTGCTTATACTATGAGGGTGGGTGCTCTTTCATCTGTCTTCTCTCTCTGATCTACTTAAATTCTTCCTGGTGCATGCAAGGTAGAAGATCTCTAAATCCTGATTTGGTGCCACCTTTAGAGAGAAACCCTAGGAGAAGACCTGATTCTTCTGATTTTGAACCTAGTCCCATGGGTAGTCACCATGAGTAAGAGATGAGTGGAGGGGAGGAACCAATTCTTGCTCCTACTGCCAACCTCCAGAGACAAATCCAAAGATAGGGCCAGCATCATGATCATCAGATTGACACCCTAGTATAGTCTTTGAACCAAATCCAAACTGGTAGACAAAATCGACTTCTCAGAGATTTCTACAACTGTCCCAATGCCCAACTTGAACCTTATGTTAGGGTGGTACCCCAGTTGGGGACTGATTTTGAGCTTAAATCTCAAATCATCAACCTGATTCCTCACTTCCATGGCGATAACTCTGATGATCCTTTCCAATACCTTAAGGAGTTCATAAATATAGGAAGGACCTTTGGCCCTAGAAATATGAATGGAGGTATCTTTATGATGAAAATATTCCCATTCTCTTTGAAAGATAAAGCTTCACAATAGTTGAGGGTAATTGGTAGACCTGTTTGACTTGGGATGATTTGAGATATGAATTTTTGAAAAAGCTTTTCCCCATAGGTAAAATCAATGCCCTCAGATGTGCCATTACCACCTTAAGTAGAACCCTGGGGAGTAACTTCATGAGGCTTGGGAGGGGTTCAATGATCTGACTAGGAAATGCCCTCATCATTGTATTCCTAAGTGGCCTTTGGCCCATATGTTCTGTTATGAGTTAAATGATAATATGAAGAATTTTATTGATACGGCATGTGAGGGTAATTTCCTTAGTAAAGATGAGGAGGGAGCCTTTGAATTATTTGAAATCATGAGTGAGAACTCCCTCAACAATGCCTCTATGTCCACCTTTAGTAGATCAAATTAGTTGAAAAGTGGGATATATGAAGTCCGAGATAATTCAAGTTTGGCTGATTTAGAAATCATTGCTAAGCGACTAGATGAGGTGGAACTATACGGAAAGAATGTGGAAAACTTGGATAAGAAGCTGGATAGGTTGGACAATCTGTTGAAGAGCGGGAATCCCTTAGGTACAACTAACCATGTAAATCCTATGATTAACCAAGGGACTTCTATTGTGACTCATACCTAAAGACCACCCCCTCTAGGTCAAGAACTAGTGCACAACATAAATGACTTGCCCATGGCTCAACCCATGAGCCAGTTGTACTTGGACCCTTCTCTTTTTGAGTACCAAGGAGGGACCTTGATTCCCTCGAATTCTGAATTAGGAAACCCGATGTCTAATTATGCTAAGGATGCTAATGTTATCCAGGGTTATGGTAGGATTAACCCATATTCCAATACCTACAACCTTGGCTAGTGTAACCATCCAAAATTTGCTTGGTCTAGTTAGAAACCTGCCCAGGGTCCTAACTCAACTAGGAAAACTGACTCCTATGGCAACCTAATAGGTATACACAATCACGCACTTACCAAGCTCAACCTGCTCAAGAAACCCAACTTACTGATTTGGCTCTAGTCCTCAAAGAAATACAGGAAATGAATTTGAGACATAACGAGGATATGAATCAATTGAGCACTGATTTGATGAAAAGATTGGACCAAATGGCTGATTTTAGGCAGCATGGAATGCTACCTTCTCAATTCATCCCTAAGCCTATGAACTATCCTAGGAACCCAAACTAGACAAGGGAGCCACAACATTAAGATCATATGATTAGCCTTATTCCCCTTACTCCTCTTGGATTCACTCAAATCCCCACTCTGGTTAACCAAGCCCCACCTATTTTCCAGAGCCCACCTCAAGGATCAACTTTTGATTATACTACCTGTAACGAGCGCGTGCCCCAGACGTCTTTTAAGACGTCTGGGAGGTGGCCCAGACGTCTGTAAAGACGTCTGGGATCACATCCAGACGTCTGACCAGACGTCCGGGATAGTTTACAGACGTCTGGCGAACAGTTATGCTCGCACGGGATATTCGTCTGCGCGCCTGTGCGCGCAGACCTGCGATCCTGCATCCTTCTCTGCGGCTGCAGGCGACTGCGACCGCCTCTCTCTCCTCTCCGCGCGGCGTTAAAAGGGGGGGGGCGAGCCTCCCCTCCCGTCTCCACCATCTTCCTCCTTCTCTCCTGCCTGTGCGCGAGAGCGAGCGGACGCGAGGGCGCAGCGGCAGCGGCAGCCGCAGTAGGCGCGGAGGAGCTGCGGCGTGCGAGGGCGGGGCTCTGCAGTGAGGGCGAGCTCGCCGGGAGCGGCTTGGCCAGCCGGCGGAGGGTGCAGGGGGCGCAGAGCGTCGCGGAGAGGGACCTGCTGCGGGCGGAGCAGCGTACGCGCGAGGTGCGACGCGGGCGGCGTCGCGAGCGGAGGCCGAGCAAGGTTCTGATTCTGGAAAAATTTCCAGAATCAGACGTCTGGATTGATATCCAGACGGCAAGGTCGACGTCTGTGAGATCATACAGACGTCTGAAAGGTGAGTTTCCGCTTTCTTCTTCTTTTGTCGACTGACCGTACTGAGGGAGGGGGGTTGGCTGTGCGCAGGTGTTCTGATTCGTCATCCTTTGCGAATCAGACGTCTGGAAGTTGTACCAGACGGCGGGAGCGACCTCCAGACGTCCGTAGTGACCATCGGACGTCTGGGATCTAGGAGAGACGTCCCCACAGACTTCTGGACGTCCAGGGAACCAAGCCGAACAGGTAATTCTCTGATCCACCGTTTAAGACGTCTGGAAGGAGTTCCAGACGTCTGATTTCGCACAGTATCGTCTTTCTCGACCCGTTTAGGGCCCGTTTGGGCTCCGTTTTCCGCGATTCGAGTTGCGTTCGTTTCAGAATTTATTCCTCTACCCGCCTACAGTAGCTATACACTGTTTTGAGACACTCCTTGTGTTTGATCCTTGTGATAGGACCTCGTTCGGTTGCAGTCTTGAGAGTCGCGGAGGCGCGCGGGATTCCCGACCACGCCCCCATTACTCCCGTTGTACCTGGTAGAGTGGTTTTAAGTATTAATAAAATCTGTTAAAGTATGGAACCATAACTAGAACCTAGGGCATTGCATGAATCCTAGGAATGAGAAATATATGGAATGATAGCTCCTAGGTGTTGCATGAATCCTAGGGCCGGAAAACTAGATTGTATGATAGATCCTAGGATATGGCATGAATCCTAGGATGGAAAAACTAGTGGAATGTATATTACTGCAGTCTTGGAAAAATGGAAAGGAATATATAAGCTGCCTGTGAATTAAATTAACAGCTGCCTGTTATGCATAAAGAATCATGTTTGAGATCATGGAATGTGAGAACGTGAATCTGGAAAGTGAAACATATGATGTTCTGAGATAAAGAGCTGGAACCCTACGGGGAATTAGGAGTGGAACTCCTGGAAAGAAAAGGAATGGAACTGAGATGTAGTTTGTACTGTCTCTTGGGTACGCAGTACCAAGGGAAGTACCTGTACCTGTTTTAGTGCAGAGTGGGGCCAGCCGCCCCAGGGACCCGGGGTTAGGCTTGGCCGCTCTGTACCGACTTGTTGGCCCTCGTGTACGTAGTACCGAGGAGAGCTAGTAGTGTTAGGAGAGTACTAGCTACCCCACGGGCCCCAGGGTTCTGCTAGCCTCCTTCACAGACTTGTTAGGCCCACTAGGGCAAACCAGGGTAGTCAGGCGAGGGTGCGCGGACTGTGGAGGGGCAAGGCCCCGGTTTGGTTACTGTGGAGGGGTTGGACCCCTGTTACTGAGAGGGCTCTGCCCTGGTTCCGTGCTGTGCTTTGGGCGCACCCGTTAACGGAAACGACTGACCGCGTGCCAGTACGGGCTAGCAACCTGTGCGTTTATCGCGCGTGCCGTAGTCACCGTTACGTCTGTCAGTGACCTTGGGGTGGTTGACTGAGGGTAGGATCACCACGGGGGACTCTCCCGGCCAGGAGAGCACCACGTGCTACTTCTACTTTTGGAAAAGACTGCAATCGAGATCGTCCCACGAGGACATCCGAGATCAAGTAAAGGATCTGAGAAGTAAATGAAATAGTGAGAAAAATTGAAAGATGTAAATAAAGGAAGTAATAGAACATAACAGCTACTGTACACTCTACTGTTGCCTTTAGTTAGTTTGCCACTCTACTCAGCGTTTTGCTGATGTGTTACACTCGTTACCTTTTTCAGGACCAGGTGTTGAGCAGCCAGGGTCGGCGGCTGCAGAGGACGCTGGGCCGAGTAGGGTCTAGTAGAGTTACCACAGCTTTGTACCTTCTTTTTGTTTCTGTTCTAGTGAGTAGTTTTGTTTCCGCTGTACCTTCTTTACCTGCAGTTTTTGTTATATGATAAATGTTGTTTTACTGTTGTGGTGGTGCCTACTGTAGTAGTTTCTTTCCTTACTGCTGTACTTTCTTACTGTTAGTTATATTCATGCTGAATGTGGTTTATTTTACTGTCTTTTGGTTACTTCCTCGTTGGACGACTGGGTCTTGGGATTAGTCGAGTCGGTCCGGTTCTCGTGTCTCGTAGGGACTCGGGAACCGGGTCGTTACACTACCACTGCTAATACTATTATCTTAAGGAGTGGGAAGAAAACTCAAAACTCTAAACCTTCTACAACCAATTCCCACCTGAATCTTGAGGAGCCTGATTCTGACCCAGGGGATCAAGATGACCTAGGCAACAATGGAAATAAGGCTCAGGAACTTATTATCACAGATTTAGCTAAAGTACTGTAACGACCCGGTTCCCGAGTCCCTACGAGACACGAGAACCGGACCGACTCGACTAATCCCAAGACCCAGTCGTCCAACGAGGAAGTAACCAAAAGACAGTAAAATAAACCACATTCAGCATGAATATAACTAACAGTAAAAAGTACAGCAGTAAGGAAAGAAACTACTACAGTAGGCACCGCCACAACAGTAAAGCAACATTTATCATATAACAAAAACTGCAGGTAGAGGAGGTACAGCGGAAACAAAACTACTCACTAGAACAGAAACAAAAGAAGGTACAAAACTGTGGCAACTCTACTGGACCCTACTCGGCCCAGCGTCCTCTGCAGCCGCCGACCCTGGCTGCTCAACACCTGGTCCTGAAAAAGGTAACGAGTGTAACACGTCAGCAAAACGCTGAGTAGAGTGGCAAACTAACTAAAGGCAACAGTAGAGTGTACAGTAGCTGTTATGTTCTATTACTTCCTTTATTTACATCTTTCAATTTTTTTCTCAATATTTCATTTACTTCTCAGATCCTTTACTTGATCTCGAATGTCCTCGTGGGACGATCTTGATTGCAGTCTTTTCCAACAGTAGAAGTAGCACGTGGTGCTCTCCTGGCCGGGAGAGTCCCCCGTGGTGATCCTACCCTCAGTCAACCACCCCAAGGTCACTGACAGACGTAACGGTGACTACGGCACGCGCGATAAACGCACAGGTAGCTAGCCCGTACTGGCACGCGGTCAGTCGTTTCCGTTAACGGGTGCGCCCAAAGCACAGCACGGAACCAGGGCAGAGCCCTCTCAGTAACAGGGGTCCAACCCCTCCACAGTAACCAAACCGGGGCCTTGCCCCTCCACAGTCCGCGCACCCTCGCCTGACTACCCTGGTTTGCCCTAGTGGGCCTAACAAGTCGGTGAAGGAGGCTAGCAGAACCCCGGGGCCCGTGGGGTAGCTAGTATTCTCCTAACACTACTAGCTCTCCTCGGTACTACGTACACGAGGGCCAACAAGTCGGTACAGAGCGGCCAAGCCTAACCCCGGGTCCCTGGGGCGGCTGGCCCCACTCTGCACTAAAACAGGTACAGGTACTTCCCTTGGTACTGCGTACCCAAGAGACAGTACAACTACATCTCAGTTCCATTCCTTTTCTTTCCAGGAGTTCCACTCCTAATTCCCCGTAGGGTTCCAGCTCTTTATCTCAGAACATCATATGTTTCACTTTCCAGATTCACGTTCTCACATTCCATGATCTCAACATGTTTCCTTGTTCATAACAGGCAGCTGTTAATTAATTTCACAGGCAGCTTATATATTCCTTTCCATTTTTCCAAGACTGCAGTAATATACATTCCACTAGTTTTTCCATCCTAGGATTCATGCCATATCCTAGGATCTATCATACAATCTAGTTTTCCGGCCCTAGGATTCATGCAACACCTAGGAGCTATCATTCCATACATTTCTCATTCCTAGGGTTCATGCAATGCCCTAGGTTCTAGTTATGGTTCCATACTTTAACAGATTTTATTAATGCTTAAAACCACTCTACCAGGTACAACGGAAGTAATGGGGGCGTGGTCGGGAATCCCGCGTGCCTCCGCGACTCTCAAGACGGCAACCGAACGAGGTCCTATCACAAGGATCAAACACAAGGAGTGTCTCAAAACAGTGTATAGCTACTGTAGGCGGGTAGAGGAATAAATTCTGAATCGAACGCAACTCGAATCGCGGAAAACGGAGCCCAAACGGGCCCTAAACGGGTCGAGAAAGACAATACTGTGCAAAATCAGACGTCTGGAACTCCTTCCAGACGTCTTAAACGGTGGATCAGAGAATTACCTGTTCGGCTTGGTTCCCCGGACGTCCAGAAGTCTGTGGCGACGTCTCTCCTAGATCCCAGACGTCCGATGGTCTCTCCGGACGTCTGGAGGTCACTCCCGCCGTCTGGTACAACTTCCAGACGTCGGATTCGCAAAGGATGACGAATCCGAACACCTGCGCACAGCCAACCCTCCTCCTTCAGTACGGTCAGTCGACAAAAGAAGAAGGAGAAAGCGGAACTCACCTTTCAGACGTCTGTATGATCACACAGACGTCGACTTTGACGTCTGGATATCAGTCCAGACGTCTGATTCTGGAGATTTTTCCAGAATCAGAACCTCGCTCGGCCTCCGCTCGCGACGCCGCCCGCGTCGCACCTCGCGCGTCCGCTGCTCCACCCGCAGCAGGTCCCTCTTCGCGACGCTCTGCGCCCCCTGCGCCCTCCGCCGGCCGTCCAAGCCGCTCCCGGCGAGCTCGCCCTCACGGCA
The DNA here is from genome assembly GCA_037157565.1 of Thalassia testudinum. Taxonomy (NCBI): domain Eukaryota; kingdom Viridiplantae; phylum Streptophyta; class Magnoliopsida; order Alismatales; family Hydrocharitaceae; genus Thalassia; species Thalassia testudinum. The sequence continues at coordinate 10,412,335 of JAZHRO010000015.1, forward strand.
GAGTCCCGCCCTCGCACGCCGCAGCTCCTCCGCGCCTTTGCTGCGCCGCTGCCGCTGCGCCCTCGCGTCCGCTCGCTCCGCCCGCAGCAGGAGAGGAGGAAGATGGTGGAGACGGGAGGGGAGGCGCGCCCCCTCCCCCTTTTAACGCCGCGCGGAGAGGAGGAGAGAGACGGCCGCAGTCGCCTGCAGCCGCAGAGAAGATGCGGATCGCAGGTCTGCGCGCACAGGCGCGCAGACGAATATCCCGTGCGAGTATAACCGTTCGTCAGACGTCTGTAAACTATCCCGGACGTCTGGTCAGACGTCTGGATGTGATCCCAGACGTCTTGACAGACGTCTGGGCCACCTCCCAGACGTCTTAAAAGACGTCTGGGGTACGCGCTCGTTACAATATAACAAACTCAAAGGAAGTTTCGTCCCCGAAACTTGCGCCAACTAGGGTGCGGAAAAAGGATGTCCAAATAACCATAACAAACTCAAAGAGTACCGAAGCCGGTCCGAAAAGACGTACCCGCGAAAAGCTCTGGGTACCGCTCCCGCATTGCCGCCTCAGGCTCCCAGGTAGCCTCCTCGTACCGCTGGCTCCTCCACAAAACCTTTACCAGGGGTACTTGCTTTCGTCTCAACCTGCGGACGGCTCGGTCTAGGATCTGCACTGGCCGCTCGGGGTAGGTCAGGTCGTCGCTCACCTCGACGCTCTCGTGACTCAGTACGTGGCTGGGATCGGCTACGTACTTCCTGAGGTTGGACACGTGGAACACGTCGTGCACACCAGAAAGCTGCGGGGGAAGGGCAAGTCTGTAAGCAACGGGTCCAACCCGCTCCAGGACCTCGAAGGGCCCCACGAACCTCGGCGCGAGCTTCCCTCTCACCCCAAACCGCTGTAAGCCCTTCATGGGTGAAACACGAAGAAAGACGTGGTCCCCAACCTCGAACTGCACCTCTCTGCGTCTGCGATCTGCGTAGCTCTTCTGTCTGCTCCTGACAGTGCGGAGTCGTCTGTGGATCTGTTCAACTACCTCCTGACTCTGCCGGATCAACCTGGGGCCAACCTCCCACTTGGTCCCCACCTCAACCCAACTCAAGGGTGCCGTGCATTTCCGTCCGTACAGAGCCTCGTAGGGAGCCATGCCGATGCTCGAGTGATAACTGTTGTTGTATGCAAACTCTGCCAGGGGCAGGTGTTCCTCCCAAGAGCCCCTCCAGTCTAGTACACAGGCACGCAAAAGATCCTCAAGTGTCTGTATCGTGCGTTCCGACTGTCCGTCCGTCTGGGGGTGGTAAGCCGTGCTAAACCTCAACCTCGTCCCCAAAGCCTGCTGAAACTCAGCCCAAAACTGGGACGTAAAGCGGGTATCCCGGTCGGATACGATCTCCCGCGGAACTCCGTGTAGTCGCACCACATCACGGATATACCTCTCTGCCAACTGTGCTGGTCCCAAAGTGACTCGGATCGGCAAGAATCGTGCCGTCTTCGTCAACCTATCCACTATTACCCAGACCGCGTCGTGTCCTCGCTGGGTAACAGGTAAACCCACCACCAAGTCCATGGTGATGCTCTCCCACTTCCACTCTGGCACTGGAAGCGGCTGAAGCGGCCCTGCAGGCCTCTGATGCTCGGCTTTCACCTGCTGGCACACTAAGCACTGCTGCACGAACTCACCCACATCCCGCTTCATCCCTCTCCACCAGAACTCGCGTCTCAAGTCATGGTACATTTTCGTGTTTCCGGGATGTATGGTGAATCTGGAACCGTGTGCCTCAGTCAGGAGCTCTCTCAACAGCTCCTCGTCTCTGGGGACGCACAGCCGTCCCCTCAAGCGTAACACCTGGTCTGTGAAAGAGAAGTCCCCTGGGTCCCCTGACAGTACTCTGTCGCGCAAAGACTGCAAGTACGGATCGGCCATCTGTCCCGTGATGATGCGGTCTATCAACTCTGGTCTGGTCTGCCGTGTCACCGTCACTGCCCCACAGTATCCTCGTAACTCTAGAGGTCGCCAACTGCCCACCTCCTCCAAAAGGCTCCAACTCTGTAACTGTAGACTGGCCAAGCGTGCGGGCGCCTTACGGCTCAAGGCGTCAGCCACCACATTGGCCTTTCCCGGGTGGTAGGAGATGCTGCAGTCGTAGTCCTTCAGGAGCTCCAACCAACGTCTCTGTCTCATGTTGAGCTCCTTCTGGTCAAAAAGATATCTGAGGCTCTTGTGATCTGTAAAAATCTCGAAGGTCTCACCGTACAAGTAGTGCCTCCATGTCTTCAGCGCGAAGACAACAGCTGCCAACTCTAGGTCATGGGTAGGGTAGGTATGCTCATGGGGCTTCAGTTGCCGCGAAGCGTAAGCGACCACGTGACCCCTCTGCATGAGCACACCTCCTAACCCCTGCAAGGAAGCGTCCGTGTACACGACGAACCCGCCACTACTGTCAGGAATGGTGAGCACGGGAGCCGAGGTCAACCTCTCCTTCAGCTCCAGAAAACACGCCTCACAGGCGTCTGTCCAAGTGAAAGGCACATCCTTCCGAGTCAACTGTGTCATAGGACGTGCAATCTGCGAAAACCCTCTGATGAACCGTCTGTAGTAACCTGCCAGTCCCAGGAAACTGCGAATCTCAGTGACTGAACGCGGTCTCTCCCACCTGAGCACTGCCTCGACCTTGGCGGGATCCACCGCCAGGCCGTCTCCAGAGATCACATGACCCAAAAAGGTCACCTCCCTCAACCAGAACTCGCACTTGCTGTATTTGGCGTACAGCCTGCGTCGTCTCAGAGTGTCCAGAACCATCCGCAAGTGCTGTCCGTGCTGCGTCCGATCTCTAGAATAGATGAGTACATCATCTATGAAAACCACCACAAACTGGTCCAAGTACGGTCTGAACACCCGGTTCATCAGGTCCATGAAAGCAGCGGGGGCATTGGTCAGCCCAAACGGCATGACCAAAAACTCGTAGTGTCCGTACCGGGTGCGGAAAGCTGTCTTGGAGACGTCGGTCTCCCTGATCCTCAACTGGTGGTATCCAGACCTCAAGTCGATCTTGGAGAACACCGTGGCACCCCGCAACTGGTCAAACAAATCGTCAATCCTCGGCAGCGGATATCTGTTCTTGATGGTGACCCTATTCAGCTGTCGGTAGTCCACACAAAGGCGTAGGGTCCCATCCTTCTTCTTCACAAACAGTACCGGGGCTCCCCAGGGAGACGCACTGGGCCTCACGAAACCTTTCTCCAAAAGGTCCTGCAACTGAGACTTGAGCTCTCGCAGCTCAAGCGGTGCCATCCTGTATGGCGCGGTGGAGATGGGGTTGGTCCCTGGTACTAGTGAGATCTCAAACTCGATCTCACGCTCGGGCGGTAGTCCTGGTAACTCGTCTGGAAACACGTCGGGGTACTCTCTGACCACCGGGATGCTCTGGAAGTCTGCCACGGGGCTGTGCTCTGCCACCACACAAGCTAAGAAGCCCTCACACCCCTGGCTCAAAAGTCTCGCCGCCCGAAGTGCCGAAATGCACCTGAAACCTCCGTCCACTGGCTGCCCGTGAAACTCGAAGGAAGGCAACTCCGGAATGGAGAAGACAATCTTCCTCTCAAAGCAGTCTACCAATGCGTGGTAAGCGGACAGCCAATCCATCCCCAGGATCACCCCAAAGTCCTCCATCTGTATCATAATCAGGTCAGCTGGCAGGCTGTGTCCCCCGATGCTGACCCCGCAACCCGTGTACACCTCCTCAGCTACAAACAGCTGACCACTCGGACCTCTGATTACGAACGGGTTCTCTAACAATGTATAATCCTGGTCCAAACTAACTGCGAAACTGTCTGCGACAAACGAGTGCGTAGCGCCGGAATCGAAAAGCGTGTAAACGAGTCTGCCAGAAACTGAAACCATACCTGCTACCACGGATCCCGAAGCTCTGGCGTCCCTGTGTGTTAGGGCGTTGATACGCCCCTCAGCTCTAGGTGCGGACGAAGCAGCCACACTCTGCGTCGGACGGGTAGGTGCTGGCCGGTACCCTCCTCGCGACTGCGGTCCTCCTCCTCGCGCCTGGAAACCGCGGCCTCCTGCGCGCCCTCCAGTGCTCTGCGCGGGAAGTATCTGCTGACCTCCTGCCCTAGATGGGCAGTCCCTCCTGACGTGGCCCGGCTGGCCACACTGGTAGCAGAGGGGAACCCGACTCCCGCCCTCAGTGAGTCCCTGCTGTCGGCTAGGCGGGGGTCCGGTGCTGGCGACTGGCCCCTGTCGAGGGCCCCCAAAGGCCAGTGATGGCCCTACACAACGTGACGGCTCTCCTGCGGACGCCACGTGTCTCCGTTCTCGCCGGCCCTGTGAGAAGTCTGGCTGAAAGGGCCTCTTCCGCCCGCCGTCGGTCTCTCGCGCGGACGGGTTGGTCTCCTCGTAAATCATGGCTGCCTCTACCACCCTCGAAAACGTCGACAGCTTCAGGGGTTTGACATACCCCCGGATCGCAGGCCGGAGCCCCTCGGTGAACCTCCAAAGGCGCTCCTCCTCAGTGGCTACCGCTGTCGCTGCAAAGCGGGACAGCTCCAAGAAACGCGTGCGGTACGCGCTCACGGTCATCGTCCCTTGGCGGAGAGTGTGGAACTCCCGCCTCCTCTGGTCCTGCCACGTCTGGGGAAAGTACTGCTCGCAGAAGAGGGTGACGAACTGGTCCCACGTCGGCTCGTCCCTCTCCTGTCCCCGGACCGCCCTCCACCACCGGTGTGCCGCACTCTCCAGCTGGTACGTGGCAAAGGCCACGCGGCACTCCACCGGGGGGCGAAGGGTGTCGAAGATCTTCTCCAGCTGCTCAAGCCAGTCCTCTGCCTCGGTCGGGTCCTCATCCCCCTTGAAGGAGGGGGGCTTCAGCTTCCGGAACTGTCCGAAAAGCTCGAAGTGGTGCTGTAGGGGAGGTGCTGGTGCACCTCCAGGCGAAGGTGCCTCGTGTACAGAAGTGTCGGAGGAAGGTGGGGGCGGCAGGGGCCCATCCCCTCCCTCGTGTCCGGCGCCGCGTCCGTCGCGTGGTCCCACAGAGGACTCCCCCTCTGCAACCCCAGGAGGAGGTGCTCGGGGCGGTGGGTGGAGCTCCTCTCGTACAATATCCCGTATCAGTCTGGCGAGGTCCTGGGCCTGGATGCCAGGGAGTGGTGGCTGGTCCACCGAGACGTCAACGACAGCACGTCCACCTCGCCGTCCTCGCCCTCGGCCGCGCCCGCGGCCAGTCTCGCCAGTCCCACGACGAGGCATCTCCTGCAAGGAGACGCGAAACAAAATGGAAACGTCAAAACAGACGGTACCTAACAACACTTCTAAGAGCTCATGTCAAGAGATATGTTGTGGTGGCTACTCTAGCTATAAACATGTGAATTGGTTATTTTCCAGTCAGTTGATTCACTTCTCGGGACGACCTTGCTCTGATACCATCTTGTAACGACCCGGTTCCCGAGTCCCTACGAGACACGAGAACCGGACCGACTCGACTAATCCCAAGACCCAGTCGTCCAACGAGGAAGTAACCAAAAGACAGTAAAATAAACCACATTCAGCATGAATATAACTAACAGTAAAAAGTACAGCAGTAAGGAAAGAAACTACTACAGTAGGCACCGCCACAACAGTAAAGCAACATTTATCATATAACAAAAACTGCAGGTAGAGGAGGTACAGCGGAAACAAAACTACTCACTAGAACAGAAACAAAAGAAGGTACAAAACTGTGGCAACTCTACTGGACCCTACTCGGCCCAGCGTCCTCTGCAGCCGCCGACCCTGGCTGCTCAACACCTGGTCCTGAAAAAGGTAACGAGTGTAACACGTCAGCAAAACGCTGAGTAGAGTGGCAAACTAACTAAAGGCAACAGTAGAGTGTACAGTAGCTGTTATGTTCTATTACTTCCTTTATTTACATCTTTCAATTTTTTTCTCAATATTTCATTTACTTCTCAGATCCTTTACTTGATCTCGAATGTCCTCGTGGGACGATCTTGATTGCAGTCTTTTCCAACAGTAGAAGTAGCACGTGGTGCTCTCCTGGCCGGGAGAGTCCCCCGTGGTGATCCTACCCTCAGTCAACCACCCCAAGGTCACTGACAGACGTAACGGTGACTACGGCACGCGCGATAAACGCACAAGTAGCTAGCCCGTACTGGCACGCGGTCAGTCGTTTCCGTTAACGGGTGCGCCCAAAGCACAGCACGGAACCAGGGCAGAGCCCTCTCAGTAACAGGGGTCCAACCCCTCCACAGTAACCAAACCGGGGCCTTGCCCCTCCACAGTCCGCGCACCCTCGCCTGACTACCCTGGTTTGCCCTAGTGGGCCTAACAAGTCGGTGAAGGAGGCTAGCAGAACCCCGGGGCCCGTGGGGTAGCTAGTACTCTCCTAACACTACTAGCTCTCCTCGGTACTACGTACACGAGGGCCAACAAGTCGGTACAGAGCGGCCAAGCCTAACCCCGGGTCCCTGGGGCGGCTGGCCCCACTCTGCACTAAAACAGGTACAGGTACTTCCCTTGGTACTGCGTACCCAAGAGACAGTACAACTACATCTCAGTTCCATTCCTTTTCTTTCCAGGAGTTCCACTCCTAATTCCCCGTAGGGTTCCAGCTCTTTATCTCAGAACATCATATGTTTCACTTTCCAGATTCACGTTCTCACATTCCATGATCTCAACATGTTTCCTTGTTCATAACAGGCAGCTGTTAATTAATTTCACAGGCAGCTTATATATTCCTTTCCATTTTTCCAAGACTGCAGTAATATACATTCCACTAGTTTTTCCATCCTAGGATTCATGCCATATCCTAGGATCTATCATACAATCTAGTTTTCCGGCCCTAGGATTCATGCAACACCTAGGAGCTATCATTCCATACATTTCTCATTCCTAGGGTTCATGCAATGCCCTAGGTTCTAGTTATGGTTCCATACTTTAACAGATTTTATTAATGCTTAAAACCACTCTACCAGGTACAACGGAAGTAATGGGGGCGTGGTCGGGAATCCCGCGTGCCTCCGCGACTCTCAAGACGGCAACCGAACGAGGTCCTATCACAAGGATCAAACACAAGGAGTGTCTCAAAACAGTGTATAGCTACTGTAGGCGGGTAGAGGAATAAATTCTGAATCGAACGCAACTCGAATCGCGGAAAACGGAGCCCAAACGGGCCCTAAACGGGTCGAGAAAGACAATACTGTGCAAAATCAGACGTCTGGAACTCCTTCCAGACGTCTTAAACGGTGGATCAGAGAATTACCTGTTCGGCTTGGTTCCCCGGACGTCCAGAAGTCTGTGGCGACGTCTCTCCTAGATCCCAGACGTCCGATGGTCTCTCCGGACGTCTGGAGGTCACTCCCGCCGTCTGGTACAACTTCCAGACGTCGGATTCGCAAAGGATGACGAATCCGAACACCTGCGCACAGCCAACCCTCCTCCTTCAGTACGGTCAGTCGACAAAAGAAGAAGGAGAAAGCGAAACTCACCTTTCAGACGTCTGTATGATCACACAGACGTCGACTTTGACGTCTGGATATCAGTCCAGACGTCTGATTCTGGAGATTTTTCCAGAATCAGAACCTCGCTCGGCCTCTGCTCGCGACGCCGCCCGCGTCGCACCTCGCGCGTCCGCTGCTCCACCCGCAGCAGGTCCCTCTTCGCGACGCTCTGCGCCCCCTGCGCCCTCCGCCGGCCGGCCAAGCCGCTCCCGGCGAGCTCGCCCTCACGGCAGAGTCCCGCCCTCGCACGCCGCAGCTCCTCCGCGCCTTTGCTGCGCCGCTGCCGCTGCGCCCTCGCGTCCGCTCGCTCCGCCCGCAGCAGGAGAGGAGGAAGATGGTGGAGACGGGAGGGGAGGCGCGCCCCCTCCCCCTTTTAACGCCGCGCGGAGAGGAGGAGAGAGACGGCCGCAGTCGCCTGCAGCCGCAGAGAAGATGCGGATCGCAGGTCTGCGCGCACAGGCGCGCAGACGAATATCCCGTGCGAGTATAACCGTTCGTCAGACGTCTGTAAACTATCCCGGACGTCTGGTCAGACGTCTGGATGTGATCCCAGACGTCTTGACAGACGTCTGGGCCACCTCCCAGACGTTTTAAAAGACGTCTGGGGTACGCGCTCGTTACAAGTACCTTTCCTTGAAGCCTTGAGCAAACCTAGGAAAAAGAACAACTCGACCTGTGCTAAATTTTTAAAGGAAAAATGCACCCCCAAACACTAGGCCAAGGATAGTAGGAGGGTCATGATTTTTGAACAAGCTAGTGCCATCATCTTAAATAAGCTCCCTCCTAAAAAAAAAGATCTGGGAACCCCCTTAATTTCATGTGAGATAGATGGTTTTATCTTGGACTGAGCTTTACTAGACCTTGGTGCCTCGATCAACTTAATCCCCACTAAATTATATGAAGACATGGATTTGGGTCCCTTGCAACACACTGATGTTACTCTTCAGCTTGGTGATAGGTCAACCAAGATTTTAAAGGGACTCTTACGAAGTGTGATTGTAAAAATGCGGGATTTTGAGTACCATGTGGACTTTTTAGTCTTAGATATGGAGGCATCAGACAACTTGAATCACACCTCGATAATCTTAGGAAGACCTTTCTTGGCCATAGCCAAGGCTCTGATCAACTATGATACAGGGAAAATGCAAATGACTTCTGGAAGAAAAATATGCCAACTTAATATCTTTAAGGCTTCCCAAAAGAATATGGATAAGTTGGCATATTTAAATTATGGTTCTATTGAGGCTGTGGGAACAATTAAGGATGAATTGGCAATTCATAATATGGATAATCTGATTTTTGCCAAGCCTCAAAATCAACATGGAAGGCAAGGATGCGATGAGGAGAATGAATTACTTGAGGATGATTCTAAATTTTCGCCTTGCATAGATAATCAAATTGAAATACCCTCCTATGAAAGAGACATTCATGAGATCGAGGAACTATTGGGAGTGTCTTACGATGAATTATCTGATGATATAAAGAGCCCTCAGTGAACCCACCTTGAAATTCAATAATTATTGGATTTTGATGAGGTTCCAGAAATTGAACAGCCAAATCATGATTCAATGTATGAGGAAAGGAAGATACAATCTTAGTAAATGGAGCTCAAAACATGATAGATTGGGGAAGAAATTACAATCCAAGTAGTTCAAATGGATGGCTTGATTATGAGGAAGAGACAATTTCAGAGGAGGAAGAGGTAATTTCTGATAAGGATTTTGAGGAATTCAACATAGCCTTACATATATCCTCCTTTGACTCGCAATCTGGAGAAATTATGATCTTTGATTACTTGGACCCATATGATTGAGATTATGAGTTAGACATGAACTCCAATCCAGATTCTCCACCTCTTCTTGAACTTTGGAACTAGATCAATGACAAGGGTCATCATCATAAGCCTTGTTTTTGCTATCTCCATCTTTCTCTCTTTAGTTTGTACCTCGAAGCAAAAAAACCCTTTGGAGTGGGGCTACATGACCATATCAGTTGGTCCTTATTTGTGGACCATTGATTCTTGGACCACATGACCATATCTTCATATTAATCTTGACCCACTCTGCAACAATCTCTGATCCTTCTATTGAATTGCATATTTCTTCTTTTAGGGTCTGTGCCTAGTTGAAGGCATTAAACTTATCACTTTTACACATATACATAGTAGGTATCTTATATATATGTATTTTAGTTTGGTTTGCAGAGTCAGAGCTAATCAGATTATGTTGTGTCAACTCAGATATTTCTAGGTGATTTCTACCCTTTTCTTTATGTTTATAGCATACAATGAGGACATTGCATGAAATAGGCATGGGGGGGTAGATTTACATATTTTGATTGAGTCACCTTTATACTAGTCTCCAAAATTATTGTATTTTGTCATGTCTACTATTTCGCATGTTTTCATTTGCTGTATATTAGCTTTCAGAAAAAGAAAAGGAAAATAAAAAATAAAAAAAGAAAAAAATTGGTATTTTTAGAGTGTGAGCTATGAACAATATCAATTTTGAGGATTTACTAATCTTAGAAAATATACAAAGTCTTTACGTCTAGACTTTTCAAGTCTTTATAGAGTTAATTTCTTGAGTATTTATCTAAATATGGATTTGTTGAAAGGATTTGTAAAAGTTAAAAGTATTAAGTCAAAAGGGTGACAAGTAAATGACTTATCTTTCCACCCTTTGGTTTGGATAGTCTTTGAGTTCAAAGTATCTTCACTTGCATATTGCATTGCCTCATCTTCTGGGTGATTTTGTTGAGTCCTTAGTGGTCAATAAGGTTTAGTCTGAGGGTCAAATGATCCTTGTGGGTATGGCTGGCATGTTGTAGTGGGAGAGCCTCCCCATTGTTGGATGTCCAAAGCCCAATTTGTGCTTTTAGCTTTTGGATATGTGTTTAAGTGCTATTCTTGAATGAATGAAGGAGAGCACTCACCTAAAAATATGATTTGGAGAATATTAAAAAGTATTTAGCCATTGAAAAAATGAGAAGAAAAAAAAAACCCAACGAATAAATTAGACCTTGTTACAATGAGTTCTCTTCCACCAAATAAATAGCATCTCACTACATATGGATGCTGCCCTTTCCATTTCCATAATGAAAAGATCTTGCTACATATGGGTGTTAATCCTATAAAAAAAAAGAGAAAAAAATTCAGAGAAAAAAATAGGAATAAGAGACGTAAGGGTCCGACTGGAAAGATATACACTTAGAGTGTTGACCCTAGGATAGAAAAGTGGTGAGTAGAAAGTTGACAATTCCTAGTAAGGCCAACCTGAAAATTGGATCTATAGGGAGAAGAAATATTCTAATCCTTATTGAATACATGGAATCAAGTTAATTGTCCGTCTGACGAGTCACATTATTTCACATATAAGATACATGTTTCCCACATTTGATTCGAGCCTTGAGTGGGTCGACTTAGTCAGAGAAAGTTATTCTAGCGACCCATGTCTAATGGCTAATAAGATTCCTGATTTGATTTGGATTACCTGGATTTGAGTCGATACTTTACAACTGTTGAGTCTTTACCGTTAAGGTTTTGTGTATGTTTCATTTGTTTTAGTGAAAAAATTGAGATTGATGATTTCGATTTAGCTTAGCTCAAAACTCGTAAATCGATTTCTTGTGTAAATATTATTTTCTCGAATGATTTTCACTTAGTATGTTGCCCAAAAACTAGTAAAAGATAAGCATAGGGGTGTGATATATTCATATTTATTTACTTAATTATGTCTTACTAATGCTGATTTAAGGGTGAATTAGGTCACTTTGTATTAGATTAGGTTAGATTAGTTATTTTGCATCATTTTGTAAATATTTTATACTTAGTGGTTTAATAGTAATTCCATTTGCCACTTATATTTGGTTCCTTGGTGAGATTTGTTTACATGTTGCAGGTACTAGGTATGAAAATAATTGAAGCTCTACTATTTTGAGAAATCAACTTGAGCTTATGCGTTTGAATCTATTCCTAGACCTTAGCCCAATTAGCCTTTGGACATAGCCTATTTGCTATACCCTAGCCTGACCTACCTTAACCCAATTAGTCCTTATTTAACTAGTCAAAGCACCTAAAATTATTATCTATTGTGGTTGTTCAATCCTTTGATTTTCACAAGAAAAATCCCACACACGGCCACCCTTGCAACTGACCAACACCTACCCACGTAACCCTCTCCAAGCCTCCATGTCAAAAAAAAATCCCTTCGTTCCTTAACACAGCGTCCCTCCAACATTTATCCCCATGCAAAAAAACGTCGACCACATCCTAACTTATGTGACCCACCAAACTTCTCTCCCTCCCATGCAACATCTCACATCCAAAACACATGCACGCACAACCCATGCACCGTGCAAATATCCCCGGCCCTCACGTCAAAGCCCCATGCACCCTATCCCATTCCCAAACCAAACCCCAGTAAACCTTTTCCAATCCGACGTACACCACCACATGTAATCCCAACGTCCAATTGAAACAACATAGCACGTTCGTAAACTCTCCCCAACCCCATATCCTTCACACCTATACACCCACGTAACTAAATCACCCATGCACTATCCTCACACAGCACCCTATCTTCCCCATGCGTGCAACAAATTATTTCCCAGAAACTCAAACCAAATCTCTCATGACCGAAGCATCTGATCTCATCTCTCAATTATTGTTTTAGCCGCTGGATCTCTTCTCTCAGGGCCGAACCTCATCACTCCACGGAATCTGATCCCTCAACTCACCAAATCCCAAAACAAAACACAACCGCCACCAACCTAATTTATCCATGCAACGTCCTATCACCTCCACCGAACAAACCCAACCTAATCCACTGCTCCCCTCTCTATAAAACCATGCACGATCTCTACCTCTGGGATTATTCCCTCACCTTCAATTCTCTCCTCATTTCTCCTCCACCGAAATCAAACTCCCATCTCCAATTCTCTCTCCCCATTAATTTTGTTTCTCACCTACAGCTCCTCTTATCTTCCCTCGCCTCTCGACTCTGGGAATCTCATCGGCAACTCCGCATCGTCTCCAACTCTACTACGACTTTGTCATCATCTCAACTCCTTTTTCGCCTCCGTTTCAACTGGATCACGCTCCGACTCACCTCCTTCTCTATTTTTATTTTTTATTGTAGTTCTTTTTAGTAGTTATAATATTTGAACTCTAGTTATTAGAAATAAAGTTTTATTTCAAGTTATTTTATTTGCAATATGTACTTTTGACCACTTTTCTCATTTTATATTGTGATTGGTTTCCATTTTCTCACCTCCTTGTTATTCAAAAATACCAAAAAATTAGTTAGTATTTTGTTTAGTGTTTTCTTGCATTTGGGTTAGAACGATCCTACACCTCCCCGTGTTTGATCCGAAACTCACCAAGGTCTCGGTTATTTTATTTCTTTCTTGAAAAATTACACTACAATGAGTGATTTTATCACTAAGTAGTTTCTTTTGATTAGAGACCATTAAGGAGATGTACACTAGATTCATTGACGTCATCAACTCCTTGAGAAACCTGGATCAGGAGATCGCAAATGAAGCCCTGGTTTGAAAGATCCTTCAATCTCTCACTAGCGACTGGGAAACAAAGACAATCGCAATCCAGGAATCTAAGGATCTCTTTGTGCTTTAGTTAGATGATCTCATAAGTACCCTAATGGCTTATGTGGTTTAGCTCAAGCATATGAAGGAGCATGAAGGCGAAGGTAAGAAAAAGGATATTGCTTTGAAGGTCGATACCTATTTAGAAGAATCAGAAGACGAAGACAATGGTGATATAACACTACTCTCTAGGAACTTCAGAAGATTATTGAAAAATAAGAAGAGTTGGAAGAAAAAGAAAGAAGAACAATAGGATAACCAAGTCATCTACTACAACTACAAGAAGAAAGGGAATATAAGAAAAGAGTGCCCTCAACTCAAGAAGGAAGCTGAAAATAAGAAGGTTTGGAAACAACTTAGGTGAGAAGGAAAGAAGACATCCCTTCAAGTCACCTGGGATGATAGCAACACAAGCTCCATTAAAGAAGAAGAAGACACATCAAGTGAAGAAGCCTTGTGTGGACTCATGACAATCAAAGATGAGGTATCCTCTTCTTCATTTGATGAACTTTTAGAAGCTTTCTATGAGTTGCATGACTTAGCTAAAGCAATTAAAGTGGTTAATAAGAAGTTAACTAAAGACTTATATGAAGAAACAGAGTTGAAACACAAATTTGTATCACAAAATCAACAACTTTCACAAGAGATCACCTCACTTAGGACTCAAGTAGATTCACTTCAAATAGAGATAGGAAAATTAAAACGAAAGTTTATCACTCTAGTAAATGACTTAGCATAATTCACTACGGGTAGAGCAAACCTTGAGAAATTATTATGCACTTAGACCCAAACCACAACTAAATTTGGGTTAGGATATGTTCCTAATAATGACCATGAAGCATCTCCTTCAAAAACCAACACACATAGTCACCCTAGCCTTAAGGTCAAGAATAGGTCCACGCCAAAAAGGGCATCGGCTAACAAATCTGGACCCAAATAGAAAAATCTTCGACAAGAGATGATTAAACACTAGAAGATCCCTTAAACATTCCTGAGGAAACCATTACCAGTTACCTACTTAAAGATTTAACCTATACAAAAGACCATCCTAAAGAGCTTGTGATTGGTGAGGTCACAAAAGGAGTTCAAACTAGATCTCGAAATAATCTTGCACTTAGTATTTTTGTGTCCTAATTATAACCTAAAACTGTGAAAGAAGCCTTCATTGATAATTGTTGGATTGTTGCAATGCAAGAAGAATTGAATCAATTTAAGAGAAACAATGTCTAGGAATTAGTACCTAGATTAGAAACTCAATCGGTGTGAAACGACCTGATTCTCGAGTCCCTACGAGACACGAGAACCAGATCGACTTGACTAAACCCAAGACCTGATCGTCCAACGAGGAAGTAACCAAAAGAGCAGTAAAATAAACCACATTCAACATGAATATAACTAACAGTAAGAAAATACAGCAGTAAGGAAAGAAACCACTACAGTATGTACCACCACAACTGTAGAACAACATTTATAACATAATATGAACTGTAGGTAAAGAAACGTACAGCGGAAACAAGAACTACTCACTATAGTGGAACCAAAAAGAGGTACAAGAGAACAGTGGTAACTCTACTGGACCCTACTTGGCCCAATGTCCTCTGCAGCCGCTGACCCTGGCTGCTCAACACTTAGTCCTGAAAGGTAACGAGTGTAACACGTCAGCAAAACGCTGAGTAGAGTGGTAGCTAAACTAAAGAAACAGTAAAGTGTACAGTAGCTATTTTAATTTTCTTTCTTCCTTTATTTACGTCTTTCTATTGTTTCACAATTTATCTATTTCTCAGATCCTTCACTTGATCTCGAATGTTCCTCGTGGGAACGATCTTGATTGCAGTCTTTTCCGAACAGTAGAAGTAGCACGTGGTGCTCTCCTGGCCGGGAGAGTCCCCCGTGGTGATCCTACTCTCAGTCAACCACCCCAAGGTCACTGACAGACGTAACGGTGACTACGGCACGCGCGGTAAACGCACAGGTAGCTAACCCGCATTGGCACGCGGTCAGTCGTTTCCGTTAACGGGTGCACCCAAAGCACAGCACAGAACCAGTACAGGGCAGAGCCCTCTCAGTAACAGAGGTCCAACCCCTCCACAGTAACAAAATTGGGGCCTTGCCCCTCCACAGTCCGCGCACCCTCGCCTGACTACCCTGGTTTGCCCCAGTGGGCCTAACAAGTCGGTGTAGGAGGCTAGCAGAATCCCGGGGCCCGTGGGGTAGCTAGTACCTCCCTACACTAGTAGCTCTCCTCGGTACTACGTACACGAGGGCCAGCAAGTCGGTACAGAGTGGCCAGTCCTAACCTCGGGTCCCTGGGGCGGCTAGCTCCGCTCTGTACTAAACAGGAGGACAGTCGCTCTCCTTGGTACTCCGTACTCAAGGGCCAGCTCACTTCCCCAATTCTATTCCATTCACTTTCTAGGAGTTCTACTCCTAATTCCCCGTAGGGTTCCAGCTCTTTAACTCAGCGCATTCCGGTTTCACCTTTCCAGTTTCACGTTCATACATCCCATATTCTTAATCATGTTCATTTATTCATAATAGGTAGCTATTAATTCAATTCACAGGCAGCTATTATTTTTTTTCCACATTTTCAAGACTGCAGTGTTCACGTATTCCACTAGTTTTCCCATCCTAGGATTCATGTCATACCCTAGGATCTATCATACAATCTAGTTTTCCAGCCTTAGGATTCATGCAACACCCTAGGATCTACCATTCAATCTATTTCTCATTCCTAGGATTCATGCAATGTCCTAGGTTCTATTTATAGTTTCATAATTTAACAGATTATACTTAAAGCCACTCTACCGGTTACAACAGGCGAACTGGGGGTATGGTCGGGAATCCCGCGTGCCTCTGTAGCCCCTGAGACTGCAACGGAACGGGGTCCTATCACAAGGATCACACAAGGAACTTCTAAAAATAGTATACAGCTACTGTAGACAGGTAGAAGATTTAATTCCGAAAAGAACGCAACTCGAAACGTGGAAAACGGAACCTGAACGGGCCCTAAACGGGTCGAAGACGACGAAACAGTGCAAAATTAGACGTCTGGAACTTATTCCAGACGTCTTAAAAAGTGGATCAGCGAATTACCTCGCTCTGCGTGGCTCTCAGACGTCCAGAAGCCTGCGGGGGCGTCTGGCCTAGTTCCCAAACGTCCGATGGTCACCCAGGACGTCTGGATGTCGCTCCCGTCATCTGGTGCTACAGCCGACGTCTGATTCGCGTTGGATGGCGAATCACCGAACCTGCATGTACCCATTTCCTCTCTCTCTTAGTACGGTCAATCGAAGAAAACGAAGAAGACGGAATAACTCACCTTTCAGACATCTGGACAGTCCTCCAGACGTCGCCCACGTCGTCTGTCTAGACTCACAGACGTCTGATTCTGGAAAAGTTTCCATAACCAGGGCGCGACTCGCCCTCCGCTCGCGACGCCCGGCTCGAGCCGCAGCAGTCCCCCCGCGTCACTTCGCGCCTGCTGTGCCCCCCGCCGGTCGGCCCTAGCAGCCCCGGTGAGCTCGCCCTCACAGCCGAGCGCCTCTCCCACGTGCAGCACCTCCTCCCACGCTCACCGCGGCTGTCGCTACCGCTGCACCCTCGCGCTCGCTCTCGCGCACTGGCTGGAAGGAGAAGAGGAAGGAGATGGAGGTGACGGGAGTGAGGGAGAGGGCGTGGCCTTTTAAGGCCGCGCGAGGAGGAGAGAGAGAGCGCGACAGAGGGCGCAGGAGGGAGAGGGAAAAAGAGAGAGAGGGAATTTCCGCAGGAGCGCGCAAACGAAACAATCGTGCCAAAATAACCGATTTCCAGACGTCTGGAAATGATCCCAGACGTCTGGTCCGACGTCTGGAGGTGATTCCAGATGTCTGGTCCGACGTCTGGGCCACCTCCCAGACGTCTTAAAAGACGTCTGGAGCGCGCGTTCATAACACGGTGATTGGAACAAAGTGGGTTTTTAGAAATAAGCTTGATGAATCAGGTAAAGTGGTAAGAAATAAAGCTAGACTTGTGGCCCAAGGTTCTAATAAGGAAGAAGGAATTGATTTTGATGAGACTTATTGTTGCAACGCTTTGTCGGGCTTTTTAGATGAGTATAAGTTAGTCGCGTTGAAGTATAGGTGGCCAAGCATTGATAACAAATAAGAATTTATTACTCGAAAACCTAAGTATCCGAGGTCGAACACAGGGAGCAAATAGAATTTATTCACTAATCTCAATAATGTAATTGAACACTTAAAATTACTCAAAAATTAATTCAGAATATAAATGCAAGAATGTAAGAGTCAAAATTGTAACAAAATAGAATTGGACGTTTGATTCTATAATCAGACGTCTTAAAAAGATATCTCTCTTTTAGCTCTTATTTCCTTCTCCTTTCTGCTTTCTCTTCTGTCTTTCTCTGACTTTCCTCTTTTTCTTCTATTCTTCTTTGACTTTGGTTGTCTGCTTCTTCTTCCTTGTCTCTTCTTTGCAACTCCTTTCTTTGCTTTAGCCTTGCCTTTCTTCTTCCTTCTTCTTCTCTTGCACAGTGCCTTTCTCCTTCTTCTTCTTCTACGATCTTCTTCATTCTTTGGCTTGCCTCTCCTTTTGCCTTGTCTTTCCTTCTTCTCTTCTGACTTCTCTTATTTGCCGCACCCTCTTTGCTTTCTCTTTCTTTTGCTTCTTTCCTTTCTTCCTTCTTCTTCCTTTCTGCGGCTAAGTCCTTCCTTCCTTGTTTATCCTAGCTTCACCTTGCCTTAGCTTCAGCTGCACCTTCCTCTTCCTTCTTCCCTACACACACTGAAGAGCAAAACCTACCCCTACCCTCTCCCGTGTCTCTCTCTCTATTTCGCTCTTGGGTACACTCTCCCAGAGCTGGGTAATTGGGTTGGGTTTCATGTGCCCGGGTCCAGGTGCACCGGCGTGGTGTAGTGCGTGAGGAGTGTGAAGGGTAATCGGGTCGATCAGCTAGATCCGTGGGGCAAAGGTTACGGACGAGGTGGGTGCGTGTGGGCGAGGGACCTCACCCCGTGTACTGGAGGTGAAGAGATAAAAATAGAAAATCAATTTAAGTGACGCATCGCACCCACAAGGTTACGAGGTGGGACTAAAATCCCACTTGCTTCTGCTTGCATGCTTGCAGGAAACCTTCGCCAATGGCTGCTGCTGGGTTGCTCACTAAGCCAATCTCTTGGTTGGATGAGTTCGCGCACTCAACCCATGCCTTCTGGGACTCTGATGCCTGGAGCACACAACCTGGAGCAAAGCTTTCAAGCAAGCTTGCTTTAGCGTCAATCGCGGAAGGGTGGCCTGACCTGAAGCACACAAGTACGGCCTTGCGGCCCCATTAAAACACCTGAGGAGCTTCGTTGTGTCAAGGCGAAGGTGAGGCGATGGTTGGCTGGCCGCGGGGCGGCCTAGGCATGCGTGCCTAGGTCACTCTGTGGCTGTGAATATGGGTTTGTTTGGTGGGGTGTGTGGAGGTGTTGGCGGTCAATGGAAGGATGGACGATGCTTAGTGGGTGATGGCGGAGGTGATGAGGTGTCTGGGGAGGCGTGTGGAGGTGTAGAGTGGTGGAAGCGCCTCGCCGGAGGTCGGCCGAAGATGGAGAAGATGGAGGTGGTCTGCGATTGAGAGGGGTTGATAGTGGAAATAGAAAGAGGGAAAATGAAGAGGGGAGAAAGGGGAATAATTCTAACCTAGCTAAGTGGACGAATGGAGCGAGGAGGCGGTTGGCCGTTCCTGTTGCAGCTGGAGAAGAAGGCATCCAGTGGAGGGAGATGGCGATGACGACGAGGCTAGAGGTGCTCGTGCGGGTGTTGCGCGATGCGGAGGAAGATGGTGAGGGCAGCTTTGCCACTAGTATGGTGGAAGAGAGACAAGAAAGAGGAGGGAGGCTCGCCAGAGCTCGTTGGTCTTCTTGACCGGAGGAGAAGAACATGAAATTGGGGTGGATCTCTGGCCAAGTCAAGCTGAAGAGATGCAGTCGGAGGTGGTGGTGCTTTTATAGTCGCTAACAGGGACTCTTATGCTTTGAAGACAAGCTTCCAAGCACAAGAGACCTCGCCGGAGATGGAAACTGTTGGAGACCCAAATCTCTCATGCGTTCGCATGAGAAATTGGGTGCGAATCAGAGATTAGGACCACGCTCAAATGGAAGGGAATTCCTCAGAGAATCTCCCTTCTAAATATGGGAGATCTCTGAGGAATTAGGGAGTACTCCCCCTCCATTCCTCATCGGAGTAGGATTTCTCCCCATTAATGGTGGGGGACCTGTTTGTAAGAGTGGCGAGGAAGTTAGGGGGGTCTGTGCAATGATTTTCAAAACATAGGGGTCAAAATGTAATTGGGTGTACTATTTTGCAAAGTAGGTCAAGATGACCTCCTCTTAGGTCAAAATTTTGGTAAAAACCTAATTTGGACCTAAGGAATCCAATGGTGAAGTTGGATTTTAGGTTTGACCATGTTTGACTGGATATTTTACACAAAAATCCAAATTAGGTCAATTAATGAGCTAGGACCCCAATCTAGGTCAAACCAGGTTCCAAAGGCCAATTTGAAGGTCCTAAACCCTTCGGGATATTTTTCCATGAATTTTAGAGGGTTTAATTGATTTTTATCCTGAACAGAACCTTTTTTAATTAAGCGGATCTGTTTTAGGGTTATAGAATGTCATTTAATTCTTGGATTGCACAATAACCCATTTCTGACTGAGCCAACCCACTTTTTATCTTATTCAGATCATTTGACCAATGTTTTGCCTCTGAGAAATCCCGTTTATGTACTGCAATAGTAAAATTACAGTTTTAACCTTTATTTCATGTTTTCTTCTCAGAACACTTATTCCTTGAATTAAGCCCTTCTTTAGGTTATGTAGGAGCTCTTATTCTCTTTCTTAGGTCAAAATGAGCTAGTTAGGGCTCATGATGAGGCTCTCATCACTTATGCACCTGTGGCCCGATTAGAATCCATTAGGATGTTACTAGCTTTTGCCGCCCATATGGGGTTCAAGTTATTCTAGATGGACATCAAAAGTGCATTTCTCAATGGATTCATAAAAGAAGAAGTCTATGTAAAATAACCACCTGGTTTTGAAAGTTTAGATAAACCTCATCACATTTTCAAATTAAAAAAGCCTAATATGGACTATAACAAGCTCCTCGAGCTTTGTATGAAAGATTAAGAAACTATCACTAGAAAATGAATTTAAAATTGGACTAGTTGATCCTATCCTCTTCACTAAGAGAAAAGATAATCAAGTTATTTTAATTCAAATATATGTTGATGACATAATCTTTGGTGCTAATGATGATCTTCTATGCTAAGAGTTTGCGAAGGTTATGCAGGGTCAATTTGAAATGAGCCTGATGGGAGAATTGAAGTTCTTCCTAGGGCTGCAGATCGATCAGCTTGAAGATGGAATCTTCATTTCATAAACCAAATATACGAAGGAGATTCTAAAGAAGTTTGAAATGAACAACATCAAAGAAAAGGAAGAAGATGAATCAAGTAAGAGTGTAGACCAAAATTGTATAGAAGAATGATAGGTTCTTTACTTTACCTAATTGCTAGTAGACTAGATATTCTGTTTAGCACTTGCCTCTATGCTAGGTTTCAAGTGAACCCTAAGGAATCACACCATAATGCCTTAAAACGTATACTTAGATACCTTCAAAACATGGTCGATCTTGGTCTGTTCTATCCCAAGTCAGCCACACTTGATTTACTTTTTTATTGTGATGTTGATTATGTGGGTAGTCAGACTGATTGCAAGGGTATTGGTGGAGCTTTTTAGTTTCTCGAAAATTCACTAGTCTCTTGGACTGGCAAGAAACATAACAGTGTTTCGCTATCCACAATTGAAGCAGAATACATTACTGCCTCTCTTGCATGTTCGCAGATATTGTGGATGAAGCAAACACTTAGAGATTTTGGACTTAGCTTTGAAAACATTTGGATCATCTATGACAACATTAGTGTTATAAATTTGTCCAAAAGTCTTATCCAACACTTTAGAACAAAACACATAGATATCAGACACCATTTCCTAAGAGATTATACATTGAAAAGGAAATGACCATAGAGTTTATTCAAATAGAAAAGCAACTAGCTTATATCTTCATAAAACATCTAGCAAATGATAGATTTATAACAATAAGATTAATCTTGACAAGACTCATTGAACTTTGATTGTTTTATGATTTCCTTGTCTTGTTAGCCATTGGTAGATCAAATTTTACTTTGATTGATCAACATGTTGATTGACCAAAACATGGTTTTGATTGATCAAGCTTTGAATGTTTTGAGCGGGAAAATTCCCTGCAAAACTTTTGATGTCGATCGACTAATTCTTTATTTTGATCGATCAAACTTTGGGTAGGAAATTTCCCTCCACTAGAAATTTAAATTTATCGATCAAATTCTAAATATGATCGACCAAATTTGAATTTGGTCAACTAAACAGTAGTTTTGATCAACCAAATCTAGGCGGAAATCACCTCACCAAGATTTGTGTTATGCAAATCAAATCACCTTGATTTGAATGCTAATCACCTCCTAATCTTTGATCTCATTCCGATTTTACTTCCTACCTTATTTGGACAACCTAATCTCTATAAAAACACTTTTTCCAACCACTTTTCGATTAAGAAAAATTACTTTTCCTTCTCTTCAAACAAAAACTCACCACCTTGGTCCACGCCCTCAAAAAACACCGATCGTGGTGCCCCCTCCCCCTCCCTCCAACCGTGGTCCCCTCCCATCCAACTCTCCACCGACCAAAACTCCTCCCTCCCACCTCCATCGACCAACGTCGCCATTAGCCTCGACCACTCCTTGATCGACCAAGCCGTTGACCACCTCTACTCCGGCGACATCTCTACCTCTGCCACCTCTTCGACCGATTCGCGTCCCTCCTCATCCTCCTTTTTAGCACTGCCTCCTTGGATCAATCTATGTCGATCTTGGTATATCCCTATCCCTTCTCCATTTCTTACACATGATATAATGATTTGATCTTGTTTTGATGAGCTTATGTGTTTCATTTTTTTTTCTAGCCACATGTTCTTCGTGTTCTTCACGTTCTTCTTTTTTTTCACCTTGTTCGATCTATTCAAAACCTAATTTTTCGGTATTGTCGATTTTTGATTGATTAATTTTTTCACTTTTATCAACCAAAAATATCATATTCAAAATTGTTCTTTCACCTTTTTGATTGAACAAATGTTTTCTCTCTAATTGACCAAAATTATTAACTTGATCGATCAAATGTGTTTGTAACCTAATTTCATTATCTTCATTGTAATCAATCTTGTCTTTGATTGACCAAAATGTCTTTTTGATTGATCAACTGACCTATTTTGATTGACCAAACTTGAACAGAATTGAGATTATGGCTCCCAAATGCCCCTGTCATGTCTTCTCTTCTACACCTCACGATGATACATTTGACCAAGTATCAATGAAGATGTGAGGCACAACTTTTCTTTCTATTCCAAGCAATCTCCACACGTGGGTCACCCTATCAACCTAGATTACTTCAAGTGTGTATTTCTTGGTCTTAGAGATAGGCTTACCTTTAATAAGATAGGTTGTCTCTTTGATAAGATTTTTTATGCAAGCGTTAAAGGTAGTTGTATTAAGGGCATTCACCCCATGGTGTGTCAACTCTCTTTTATGCAAACCTTTGCAACATTGGCGAGGGTTTTGATATTCAGCTCACATCTAATGTCTACGGCATTGAGGTCTTGGTCAATGCCAACATACTCTTTCAGGTTCTTGGTTGTCCTTCCTCTGGTCCCACCTATCACGACACCTCCTCTAAGACCATTAGGGAGACCTTGATGACTCACGAGTATTTTGACTTGGGAAAGCTTACCACTACTTCCATCCTCTCTTGCAGTTCCTTAATCACATATTTCTTTTGAACTTCATGTCCAAGTCCACCTCCTTCGAGAACTATCCTAGTCCCATGCTCGTGGATCTCTGTGACTTCATGACAAACAAGGTGTTCAATTGGAACCACTTCATCCTCACCTTCATGGAGATGAAGACCATGAATGTATTCCCTTTTGGCATTCTCCTTTCTCATATCTTCCACCACTTCAGCATGCCTATGGATATTAACCATAAGCAGTTCATCACTCATGTCAGCATTTTTGGGGAACTTACCTACTCCAAAATGGAGTAGGAGTGTCTTCCACCTTTTTAGGCTAGACCTCTTTGCTCCACCTGCCTACACACCCTACCAGCACTTTGATGCCTACTACCATCCTCCAGTTAGACTCACTCCATCCTTCTTTGACCACAACTAACCCTACCTTGATAAGTAGTTTACCATACATGACACTGAGGGTGTTTAGGACATCATTGGCAGCATCTCCCTGATGATAAATTGCTAGACGGAGACTAGCTTGATGATGATGGAGCATGGCACTCAAGTATCCAAATACCTGAGTAGGCAGGGGCAGTTCCTTGATCAGCTAGGAGAGAAAATACATGCACTTCATTTCCGAGACCAGAGGTCTCCTAGAGCTAGACGAGCTCCTCCAGCAGCATCAGGAGCTCCTCTTGACCAGACTACCTCGGCACCTGCTCAACAACAGCAGACTGGCACTTTAGTCACACTGTCTTGCAGTATTCCTCAAACTTAGTGATTACCAGTTTCAGGACGATGACTTTGATTTCCCTGTTCCTCTTTCACCGGACCTAGCACTGCCAGCTATACATTGGATGATTTTGATATGGATGTAGAGTTCCCTTCAAACATCGAGGCATTTCTTAGTTTCTTTTAGATTTTATTTTCTTTGTAGTTTTATGGGTTGTATTAGTAGAATAATTGTAGGACTTTATTTTTGTCTCATTATGCAACGTTAGTTTGAATGTTATTATGCTATAACTTATTTCCACTTTTATAGTATTCATGATGCACTTCTCCGTTATAATTCTTCTTATCTGTATGAAATCCTATTATTTTATTGTTGTTTATATGAGTAGCAAGTCATAATTTGAATATATCAATTACTAAGGGGGACCATATTATCTGATTAATATTTTGATAGATGCTTTTTTTTAATAACAAAGGAGGAGAAAAATTTCTACATGTACTTAACATGAGTAGCATGACCTACAACTTTTCTATATTCATGCATATATAATTATAATTTTGTTATCATCAAAAGGGGGAGATTGTTAATACCCTTGTTTTGATGTAACAAAATTATGCTTTATTGTAGACTAATCATTTCAGGACACTTGGAGTAAGAATCAAGGAATGACGAAGGCATAATAGAATTCTATCTCAAGATTGGATTACTTGAAGACTCTTTTTAATTTTATTGAGTCTAGAATATTGTAAGGAACCTCAAAGAGAACAACTGATGCATTTTGAAACTCGTTAGCCTTCAAATTCATCCAAACCCTAAGTTTTGAATACTGCTGATCGACCAACTTTTTAACATTGATATACCAAACCCATATTGATCGACCAACCTAATTTTATTAATCGATCAAAGGCCTTTAATGGTCAAATTTTGAAATTTCTCTAGAAGTTGATCAAATTCCTAATTTAATCGATCAACATGGAAGCAATCAAAACTTTAGTTTAATTGACCAAAAGTCATTTTGATCAACCAACTCTTAATTTTGATCAACACACCTACAACTATTGAGATCCAAAGCATGGCTCTTTGCGATTTCGAAAAAGCTTGATTTGTTTTAATTCTGAGGTTCCATAGGAATTACTGTTATTTATTCTATTCTTGTTACTTTGATTTGGGACTCAAGTTGTTTTGGAAGTCCCATTGTTTTTTTTCTTCTCTTGATTAGGTGTGTAAGAAAAGTCTTGTAAGAGGTTGTGCCACTTCATTCAAGTGGTGCGTTACTGGATTTGATTAGCATTGACTAGTCGAAGAAATTCTAAGCTGAGAGGCTTAGGTAGTGGTTTTTGCTCGGAAAGGTTTGCACTCTAAATCCAAGTGTCATCTATCTTTGTGATTTTCTTATACTTATTTTGATCTGTGGAGAATGACATTTTAAATTTTGCAATCGCTTTCGATAGTATGTTACTCGCCCCCCCTCTAGTGTATACTTAGTTCCTATAGGGTCCGCACGCACTCACACTCTTCATCATCCACCTCTCTATAGTTTTAGCTTTACCGTCTACCATATGTCGTTCCTCTGTTTTACATTTCCTACTCTTTGCACCAATCACTACTTTCTTTTCTGCATTCTTCTTTTTATAATCATCAAGAGAAACTCTTAATGGATTTATGTACTTAGGAAACTCAAGTTCCATAAGTGTTTTAAAGACATCTTCTACATTGATTGTTTGTCCTTTGGATTCCCTTCAAATATCATTTGTTGTGGTAGAGAGGTAGTGAATGATGATTGTGGCACTCTCGATGAAGGTGAGGAGGGCTTCCTTATGTAGGCTTATGCCCTCCTTTTCTTCCTCTCTGCCTCTTCTCAACTGGGAGAGCTTCTCCTTCATCAACCTTCAGACAATGGATGTTGGAGGCTCCTTGACGCTCATGGCAACTGGCATCGGTGCTTCCTTGCTCTCCACCATCACATGCCTTTTTCTTTCCACTCAACAAAAATGGCCCAAACTAAATATACTTCTCTCCCTCCATTAGGTAATGAAATCTGATAACAGTCTAATGTATTACTCTAATTGGCTTAATCTAGGGCTAATTCCTTAGAGAATCATGCATTAAGCTTATAAAAATTGCATTTAGAGGATGCATTCCCATTTGAGCTTTGTATTTGTTTTACAAATAATTATCTCCTAATTCTAGTCTTTTATGAGTAATGTAGGTGATAGGTCTTAGAGTAATTTGAAGAATTGAAGAATAAAGCTAGATAGGAGTAGAAGCTATAGCTGAGCTAGGAGCTGATTGAGGAATAAAGATGAAATAAAGAAAGATTGAAGACACAAGAACAGAAAGAGAAATAGAGGAATTAGGAACCCTACCCTATCCCTAAAACTTTAGGATGACCTTATTCCAGTACCTATCCCTGGATCAACTCAACATTAGATATTTGAGCTCAAAAGTCAAAAACAAGGATAACATTATCCATGTACCTATCCACCCTATCCATAGTCCTATCCTACTATCCATAACCCTAATCCACTTATCCAATACCCAATCCTTAACCTAGAAACCTATTTAGGTCCATACCATACCTAATTGACTTAGTCTGAGTCGATTGGGCTAACCAGTTTTCAATGAGGTCCATGGGACCTGATTAGATTAACCTTGAGTTTATTAGACTCACTTGAGTCTAATCAGACCCAACCTAGATCCAATAGACCTAGCCACATCCAATCAGGTGCAATACAACTTGATTTGGTGCACCCACCTTCAATTGGGTTTAGTTGGAACCTAATTGGATCAGACCAACCAAACCATCTCTAATTAGACTCATAAGTGTAATCAGATCTAACACTGACCTAATTAGCCACCCATTTACCTAACTAGACTAGAGCCTACCTAATTAGACTCAACCCATTTACCCTAGGGCTAACCCAACCTACCTAGATCATATCCTTTCCAACAAACTACCTAGCCACCTATTTTTAGAAACTGATGGACAAGACGTCAACAATCATAAGAAAACACTATTGTCGAGTTTTATCCCTGGCAATGGCACTAAAAATTTGATCAATGACTTTCAATTTGCATTAAAAACTGTATTTAAATTTTGTTGTTGTAGTATAGATGTTACGAATGCAAACCGATGTGTCAATTTTATTTATTTACAAATTTTATTGGTTTGTTTTTAGGTCATTTACTAGGAGGAAGTTATTGATATACATCACTCTCTAAGTCAAAAAATATTTTTTTATTCCAAAAATGTTGATTTTATTTACAAAATAAATGAATGAATCAAATAATGAACAAATGAATTAATTATTTATAAAGGAATCAATTGGAATGCCTAAAAACATATATACACAAATAAGAATCAAAAACTATATATATAATTACTCTATGTTAATTATTCACAACTAATATAGGTAATACCTAAGTATAGGTAAAAAAATAGCTAATAATATATACTATACTAAATTATATTAACATACTGATATCTATAGTAACATATAGTATATATACAGTAACATAAACAAATGTCGCTAAAGCCTTAGTAACTTATTTACACTACTTAAGGCAAAAACTACTTATACTAACATATAAAGGAATGTACAATGACAGACAAAACTGTCACTAAAGTTCTAAGTGTTATTTATACACATATGTAAGAGCTCAAACAACACCGCACTATTCTACTTATATTCCACACACACATATATATACATTATACATTCATATACTTATTTATAATTACTTATTTACCTTATTTATATACATATATACTTTATAATATACACTATATATATACACACATACATATATATACACAAACACACGCACACATATAGGCATCACAAGTGTTCTCAACACCTAGCCGCTCAGCGGCCAACTCTTTCTCTCTTCCTCTCTTAGATTTTTTTAAGGCCTTTCTCACACAACTAGTTCAACATTACTCAACCAAAAATTGGGTTTTTTCAATTGGCGAATCGGCCATTAGTGGGATACACAGCACCCTTTCAGGTGGGACCAGACCACTACTAAACCTTGTTCTAGTTCATTTAGTTTACATTTAATCCGATTTTAGGCCCAATATTGGGTCCACACAGGCCCAGCTACAGTGTGTGGCCTCCGGCTCACCATTACTCCAATATCAATTCAAATGCTCGTATAAGGTCATGAGAGGTAATGGCATGTATGTGATGTGCACCCAGCGCATGTCGACTGAGCGGCTTAAGCCAGAGAAACATTTTATACTGTGTTACGCAACTTTCAGGCACCAATGCGGGACCTTTAGTGAGTGCCAAATTGGCACTGCTGTGTGCGTGGCTGCATGTGAATTTGTAATCTTTGGCCCTCAATTTGAGGGCCTTATTTTAATATTATTTTAAATTAAATTATACCATTAAAGAGCCCTTATATAGGGCTAAATAATTATGTAATTTATTTACAAAAATAAGTTATCTAGATATATAATAAAATTAGATGAATTTGGCTGATTGTACAAGTTAAATTAAGAGTTTAATTGTTAATTAAAGTATAAATTAGTATCTTAATTATCAAATTGACTTTATACAGTATTAATATACATAATAAATTATTTGTTATATATTTTTAATATATTTTGGGAACTTTACTTTAATTTATATATAATAAAATATATGTTTTAGATAGTTTTACATGTAAATAATCTATAAATACTATAATAAAGTATAAATATAGTATAAATATGTTCAAAATATTTAATATATCATTATACAAGTATACAGTATAACTTACTTCAGTATTACATTCAATTACTAATTTATTTAAATTACCTAGTTAACTTAATAACTTAATTATTTACTGTAAATACTTAATTAAACTACATTACAGGTATTATATCATTTTTATTATAAATTTAAATACATATGTACAATATGAGTTATAAATATGTACATATAGATAGGTTTATATAATTACTTAGATTATTATACATTTAAGTTAATATAAATTAATAGATAATAATATAATAATGATATACAATAAATCATCATAAATATTTAATTTAATATATAGAATACATATATAAGTTATATTTACATATTATATACACATTTTACAGTATATACATATAGCTTAGATTTAACTTATATATACAAGTATATACATAGTATATAGGGTATTTTTGGGTATTTTTTATAGTTTTTATAGGTTTAGGGGAGGTAGGGGATGAGAGAGGAGTGAGATGAAAGAGATAGATTTGTTTTTGATGTTTTTCAAGTTTTGGTCAGTATACCAAGTTTCAAGGTATACTAAGCCGTCGGTTGGTATGTTCTACCAAGCTGGAGGTTTAAATTACCTTGAAACTTGACACACACAAAAAAATATCTAATCCTACTCAAGATACCTTTATTTTATTTTTTTGTGATTTTTTAAAGATTTTTATTTATTTACAAAGTTCACACATAAGAGGCCTAAATGAGTGTTTTATCAGTGAACCTAAGGCCTCAAAAAGTGTTCTAAGGGCTAGGATATCATACAAAAAGATTAAACATGTTCAGCACATACTAAGAAAAATGTTGAAACATTTAAATCTGATTTTACAGTCAATTTCATTCAAATTTACATATGTAGCAGTTAAACTCAATACATTAGCTGACAAAGAATTCCTAAAGATAATTACCAGCAATATAATTTAAATTTCAATCCATTTTAGGTACATGAATGCTTGAAACATGAAGTTCTAGCAATGTAAACAAGTTAGCTACATTAGATCTTTTAAATCCACTTCTAATCCTAGCTCAAAAGCCCTCAAAACAGGTCTAGAAAGTTTTTGTTTCATCTATTAGCAGCTACTGCTGCTACATGAAGCATCCAGCAATTACTTCAGACATCTAAAACTCAGTTGCTTCAACAGTTGCAAGCACCAGTAGCTGGAAGCTGTTGCGACTGCTCTGATCAGGAATTAGAACCCTCACTCCAAAAGGACCTAAACAACTAATTAATCACTCTCTTGTGTTATAGAACACAAAGAGAGTAAATTAAAATAGTTATTCAAGTTCTAAAGTGTCACCATCTTTCTCTGAATATTTCTGACTTAATATAAATCCATTCAAAAATCAAGGAGCATAAGAAACCTTAATTGGATTTTATTCTTACACTTTAGACAGTGTAAAGGTCATAACACCAAATCAGATTTACCAAATAAAAGAAAAAACTCCAATCTAATCCTTCTCTCATGCTATTAACAGCATAAAGAAAAGGATTAAATCAGATCTTAAAATCCACTGAAAATATGCTCTAATCCTCAAATGCTTGAAATAAGAAATCAACCCAAAGAATGTTGCTGCTAGGCAGCTCTTTCATGTATTGGAATGGGGAGATTTTAACACTAAAATCACATATTCAAGCAATCGTTTAAAACATAAGCAGTCTGAACTCTCATTCAAAATCACATTCAAGCATTAGAATCTTCATCAAACACTCTTAAATCTCATGAGATAAACCTGAAAACTCTTCTAATTATCTTGAATACCAAAAAGAATTTAGATCGATCTCCCCAAAAATTCCTTGAAATCCTAATATGCTCCTCATCTTACATTATAGACAATGTAAGATGAGGATGCAAACCAATATTTCAAAGGCGATAAATCCACATCAGAAGTATCTCAAATCTTTTATGATAGATTTGGGATTCATTCATTCTCGATGGAAGCTCAAAAACTAAGGAAAATTCTGATCTACTCTCTTTCTTGTGCCATAGATAGCACTAAGAGGGAGTTTAGATCAATCGATGAAATCCAATAAGATTGAATCTCAAATCCTCAGGTCTTTCAACAAAAATAGGAGCTACTTCATTCAAAACCATGTGAGGATCATTATGAACAAGTGAGGTGAGTGAGATGACCCTCAAATGAAATTGGGTGCTCAAATCAAATCTGAATGCTCAAGAGCATCGGATTTGATTTGATACCTGATGAGTGGGTGATCGATAAAAAATATGAGAGGAAAAATTAGAAATGAATTGCGAGGCATAAGGAAAGCTGTATAAGTTGATGTGAGAGTGCAAAAAACTACTCTCTGATCTGAATTGATCAGAGAGGTCGGAGTGGCTCTAAACTAATCTACTCCTAGCTAACACTGAATCGAATCAGATTGGTTCACTAACTAATTCTACTCCTAGAAAGTAGTAAATCTAATCTACGAAAGCAGTAAATCTATCTACTTAGAAGAATGAGGTCCCTGGATCCACAGCGGGTTGCTGTGGTGATGAATGGGGATGCGAGGATCTCCAGCGAGGAATGAGGTCCCTGGGCAACAGCTGGTCAGTACAATGATGAAATTGAGGAGGAGACGCCACCCCTGTCACCGGTGGCTGATGGAGGAAGGGGAACTGGAGATGTGGATGAAGGGATCGGCTTAGGGTAGAGGGAGCTCGACCACGCGTGCAGGGAGCTCTGGAGCTACTTAAGTAGGTGTTTGAGTGATTGCACTCACCGCGGTGGTGAGATTAAGCTACTAGGTCACAGGCGATGGATATGAAGAGAGAGAGGCATACAAAGCTCCAATCCAAACATCAGTCGTTGGCTTAGATTTGGAGCAAGGGGTAAACCTATGCGCAATCGTGCATGAAGATTGAATTTGGTTTGGCCATTGGATCACGGACTTATGCATCCAACAGTCATGATTGATCATGTTCTTGCGACTATAGTAGAGGTGCACCATAGGTCTTTTGGTGAAATTGCAAGGAGGTCCTCTACGAGTGAAGTGGTAGAGAAATTACAGGAAGACCCATAAGTGGTGAAGAACTGACGCTGAGCCATCCCTGTGGTTTATAAAGAAGCCCTTGGAGGTTTGCAATTAGGTCCTTGAAGGTTTTAAACATGGAAGAATGTGAATGAAGGACCTGGATGTGATATCATGAATGCGATATCCTAATGATGTCCAATTGTGACAATGTTTTTATTGAAGCTTAATTGAACATTTAAAAAGTTGATTTCCCTTTTGGTTTGTACTTTTAAGCTCAAATGTTTGTTCAATTTGCAACTGGATCATCAATTTACCTTAATGAATAGAATATCTCATTTTATGACCTAGTTTCACTTTTTTAACACAAATCGGATGTTTTAGGTCATTTCTGTTATTTCCCACACTTAACCCATTTCTTGTATTAATTGTATAGTGTTTAACCTAGTTTCTAGCTTAACTTAGGCATTTTAGCTATGATGAGCCACACCTCATCAGAAACCCAACAAAAGAAATCTCCTCCTATCTTAGCCCTACACTCTAGATCTAAGGGTCCCTATCTAACCAATCCTAGCACCACTATAAAACCTAATCTAGGCTGTCTAAAATAGTGATCCTAGGCACTCTAGATCAACCAAGAGGAAGCTACCTAGAATCCTATGAAATGACCTAGCCTCCAACCCTTAGGGTGAAATTAGTTTTAGTTAATTAATAGCCTAGTCAAGTAGTAGCCTCCCTACATAGTGCACGCCCACCACCTGTAACGGCCCGATCCCCGAATCCCTACGAGACACGAGAATCGGACTGACTCGACTAATTCCAAGACCTAGTCATCCAACGAGGAAGTAACCAAAAGAGCAGTAAAATAAACCACATTCAGCATGAATATAACTAGCAATAACAAAATACAGCAGTAAGAAAAGGAAATACTACAGTATACACCACCACAACAGAAGGGAAATAGACATGTATATAACATAAAGTTTTGACAAAGAAAGTACAGGGAGTAACAAGGAAAACTACTCACTACAGTGGAAGAAAAGTACAAAAAGTACTACAGGTAACTCTACTAGACCCTACTAGGCCCAGCATCCTCTGCAGCCGCTGACCCTGGCTGCTCAACACCTGGTCATGAAAAGTAACGAGTGTAACACGTCAGCGAAACGCTGAGTAGAGTGGCAACTAAAAGCTAAAGAAGTAGAAGAGTGCACAGTAGCTGTTATATTTTTACTTTCGTTATTTACGTCTTTCTGTTAATTCACTATTGATTTATTTCTCAGATCCTTCTCTTGATCTCGAATGTTCCTCGTGGGAACGATCTTGATTGCAGTCTTTTCCGAAAAGTAGAAGTAACACGTGGTGCTCCCCTGGCCAGGAGAGTCCCCTGTGGTGGTCCTACCCTCAGTCAACCACCCCAAGGTCACTAACGGACGTAATGGTGACTACGGCACGCGCGATAAGCGCACGGGTAGCTAACCCGTACTGGCACACGGTCAGTCGTTTCCGTTAACGGGTGCACCCAAAGCACAACACGGAACTAGTATAGGACAGAGCCCTCTCAGTAACAGGGGTCCTACCCCTCCACAGTCCGCGCACCCTCGCCTGACTACCCTGGTTTGCCCAGTGGGCCTAACAAGTCGGTGTAGGAGGGCTAGCAGAACCCCGAGGCCCGTGGGGCAGCTAGTGCTCTCCCTACACTAGTAGCTCTCCTCGGTACTGCGTACGCGAGGGCCAACAAGTCGGTGTACAGTGGCCAAACCCACCCCGGTCTCAACCTAAGGGCGGCAAGCTCCCCTCTACACTAAGAGGTAATGTGTGCATCTCTTTGGTACCACGTACCCAAGAGACAACCCACTTCCACGTTTCACTTTCTCAGTTCCATTCTATTCTCTTTCTAGGAGTTCTACTCCTAATTCCTCGTAGGGTTCATGTTCTTTTTGGTTTAGCCATTTTAGGTTTCACCGTTCCAGTTTTACGTTCATACAACCCATGTTTTCCATCATATTTCTTCATTCATAACAGGCGGCTGTTAAATCAATTTACAGGCAGTTGTTATTTCCTTTCCACTTTTCCAGGACTGCAATATTTATATGTTCCACTAGTTTTCCAGTCCTAGGATTCAGGCCATACCCTAGGATCTATCATTCAATCTAGTTTTCCAGTCCTAGGATTCATGCAATACCCTAGGAGCTATCATTCAATCTAGTTTCTCAGTCCTAGGGTTCATGCAATGCCCTAGAAGCTATCATTCAATCTAGTTTCTCAGTCCTAGGGTTCATGCAATGCCCTAGACTCTATTAATTGTTCCACAATTGTAACAAATTTTGTTAAGTAAATTAAAAAGCCACTCTACTAGTGAAAATGGGAGTACTGGGGGCGTGGTCAGCAATCCCGCGCGCCTCCGCAACCCCCAAGACTGCAACGGAACGGGATCCTAGCACAAGGATCAATCACAAGGAGTTTCTCAGAACGGTATACAATTACTGTAAATGGGTAGAGGAATTTATTCTGGAAAGAACGCAACTCGAAACGTGGAAAACAGACTCCGAACGGGCCCTAAACGAGTCAAAAATGACGAAACTGTCCAAAATCAGACGTCTGGAAACTCTTCCAGACGTCTTAAAAGGTGGGTCAGGTCGTACCTTAGTTCTGCGTAGTCCTTCAGACGTCCAGAAGCCTGCTGGGACGTCTGTCTTGGTTTCTAAACGTCCGATTGTCTCCCCGGACGTCTGGAGGTTCTCTCCATCGTCTGGCACTGCGGCCAGACGTCTGATTTACGTGGGATGGCGAGCCCTCGCGCCCTCCCGAGCAGAACCTGCGCACACACACACCTTCTCTCAGCACGAAAAAATGCAGGCGAAGTCGCGGCGGACGGCTGCATGGCCGTACACGCGAAAAAGGGAGAAGATAGAAATATCTTACCTGTCAGACGTCTGGACAGTCCTCCAGACGTCTTCAGCGTTGTCTGGTCGTAAGTCCAGACATCTGATTCTCGAAAATTTTCCAGAACCAGAGCCCGATTCGCTCTCCTCCTGCGACGCACAGCCGCGCCGTGCCTCGTCTGCCTGTTGCCCGAGCTGCAGCAGCCCTCCGCAACACCCCACACCCGCCGCTCCCCCGCCGGCCGGCTCTAGCTGCCCCGGCAAGCTCGAACCCTCGCGGTCGATCTTCTTCCTTCCGCTCGCAACCCTCCTTCCTGCACGCTCGCCGCGGCTGCTGCTGCCGCCACTCACTCGCTCGCTCGCGCTCTCGCACTGGCAGGGAGAAGGGGAAGAGGAAGGCAGAGGAGATGAGGGTGAGGGAGAGGGCAAGGGTGTCTTATAAGGCTGCGCGGGGAGAGAGAGAAGAGAGTGGCACGCCTGCAGGAAGAGAGAGAGGAAAAGAGGAACGAAAGCGGTGGGTGCAGTCTGCATGCGCACGCGTTCAGACGCAACCCCGTACGCTGAAAAAATTTATTACCAGACATCTGGAAAGGGTTCCAGACGTCTGGGCCACTTCGCAGACGTCTTAGAACCCGTCTGATGCCAGGTTCGTAACACCACCATTGTTCCTCCACCTTCCTCTACCTTGTCTGGTCTTCTTCCTCCTAGTGACTTGGATCTGAAGCTTCGTCAGAAGCTTCCAACAAGCATCCCTCAAGTGGCTTCACTCTCTTCTATTCTCTATTCTATTATGTTTTTATTCATATTGTGATAGAATATTTCTATGAGACATTTTGGTATTTGCAATAAAATTCAACATTCATTTTATATCTGTCTCTATTACTATTATTTGTTACTCTATTATATAACAATTGCCTCCCTATGTTCGACCCGGACCCTTTGTAGTTCGGATATATAGATTTAATTGATTGCTTAATTTGCGTGCTACATGAAATACATACTTTTAATCATGTAGATTTTAGCATACATCAAAATCCATTTCGCAGATCGTTAATGCCTTGCTACTTGAAGTTGACGGGCATTACTTGGAAACATGTATGGAGCAAATGCCTCCATTGATGTGTACAAACAGTGATGTGGTGTTAAAAATAATAACATCTGAACTCATGAAATCTTATACTTGTGTCTTCTTTGGTTGGGGGTTTGTACATTTGAAGCTAATGGTAGTCAAGGAAGACGCCTCCAGGAGGGTGGTTGATTGGTTAATTCACTTTTGCTCCTTATTTGTCATGGTGTAAGTTCCATGTCATTTTCTATGTTGACGAGGTTTCTTATAATTGATGTTGTTGCTCATGAATACCTTAACCCTGCCTGTGGGTGATGTGCATTTATCCTAATTTGTTCTTTAGAGATTGAGTCAATGAAAAGAGATTAGTTTCTCATTTGTACATTATTGAGGTTGTTGCACTATTTGTGTAAAAAAACAAAAAAGTGACAAGAATCTCGATGATTGAGGGCCATTTTCTCCTTGATACATGAAATGCTGAAGCTGAATTTACTAACAATTAGTTCTAGATTTGATTGCTTAATTCATTAGTAAGTCTAGCTAAAGTGCTAAACAAACAAAAAATTCTAGCAAAAGTGTTATTTAGGCATCGCTTTGAGTTATTCTATTCCAATGATGAGAGCATAGTTAAAAAAGAATCACCTCTAGAGATCAAACATCTTGGAATGTTTGTAAGTGAGAGCGGAGCCTGTTAAGATCTAATGTATACACTAGAGGGAGGGTGAATAGCGTACTTATATAAAAATGCATAATTTAAAGAATATTCACCATAAATTAAAATAAATATATATCAAAGCAAAAAGATCACACCTATATTTTAGAGTGGAAACCCTTTTGGGTAAAAACCACTACGTACCTAAGCCTCCCAGCTTAGGATTTTACAACTAGTCGATGCTAGTCCAATCCACTAACGCACCACTTCAACGAGGGTGGCACAACCTCTTTATAAAAGACTTCTCTTTTACACCTGACCAAGAGAAGAAACAATAACTCCCAAAACAACTTGTGTCTCAAATCAAAATAACAATAATATAAAATATAACAATGAATCTTATGGAACCTCATAAAAATAAACAAATCGAGCTTTTTGAGATCACAAAGGAGTGCGCATTAGAATGCAATGATCGCACGTGTAGAGGAGCAAAAGTACTAGAAAGAATAATAGAGTTTTTCTTTTTTAAAGCTCTTTGTGGTATGTTTTGAAGTGGGGGTCGAGGGTCCTATTTATAGGTACTTTTTGGCCTAATTTAGAAAGTTTATAATGACAACTTTGGTCCATCAAAATTCAGCATTAGTTAATCAAAATGAACTTTGGTTGATTAAAATAATTTTTTGATTGAATAAATTAGGAAATTGATCAACTTGTAGTGCAAATTTAGGATTTGACCATTAGAGGCTTTTGATTTATTAAAATTATAGGATTGGTTGATCAAAAGGGTTTGGTTGATTAAGTTAGAAAGATGGTCAATCAACAATACTAAAAATAAAGGGTTTAGTCTATGTTTATAATCTATCATGGTTTAAAAGTGATTCGATTGATATTTTTGAGATTCCGCACAAAATTCTAGATTTAATAAAAGTAAAAAAGAGACAACAGAAACTATAGATCTTCTCCACGAGATTGAACATCCTTGGAGCATAATCATTTCTTGATATTCTGGCTTTAAGTAACCTAAAATGATTAGTCCATAATATAACATAATTTTGTTATATCAAAACAAGGTATCAACATTCTTCCTATTTTTTATGGTAACAAAGTTATAATTATATATGCATGAAGATTTAAAATGTATGACATTCCGCTCATGTTAAATTAAGTGCATATGAAAATTTTCTTCCACTGCCTTTGTTATTAACAAAAGGCTTACGTTAAAATCTAAGTCATAAGCAAGTAAATGATCATATAATCTCCCCTTTTTATTTGATTAATGCATTCATGACATGCTACTTTTTTACAAGATAGATATAGCTAAAATAAATGGTAGCAATCTATATAAATATAAAGGAGGTTCATAAATAACTACAAACATAAGAATGGATAAAAAGTACTAGGCTAGCCACAATATAAAGTACTACAACCCAAGGTGCTACAAAGAAATGAAAAACTAGAAAAAGCTAAGAAAAGCCTCCATGTTTGAGGGGAACTCTGCATCCATATCAAAGTTGTTGAGGGAGTAGCTAGTTGTGCTGGGTTCGGTAGAGGAAGATGCATGGAATCACAGTCGACGTCTAATGAGAATACCATCATAAGCCATAACTAGCTCAATTTAGTCTTATAAAGTCAATAAAAGCTCCTACATATTAGTCAAGAGGTTTCTTGAGCAGGATGACTTGTTTTGAGAAGAAAAGATGAAAATAGGGTTATTTATTCAATTTTACTATTTTATCACAAATAGAGAATAACCACGGGGTATGTCAGGGGTTTATTAAAGGTCATTCAGTCATTAATGCCTAATAAGTGGGTCCATGCAGATAGAAACAGGTTTTCATGCATTTCAAGAATTAATGGACTTTTGAAACCCTAAAAACAGACTCAATTATCTGAGGTTCTGTTCAAGATAAAATTCATCTAAACCCTCTAAAAATCATATAAAAATATTGTCGTGGAGGAATCCTACACCGACGAGCTTCTTTTGGCAAGAACTCTATGATTACTTGACGAATCCCTCTTAAAATTGAAAGGGAGATTCGTCAGGTAATCTCCTTCCTATTGAGCCATGTCCAAGTCTCCAAATTTCTATAAAAGGCTCATGCGAATCCTTCAAAGAGTCAGGTATCTCTTGTGCGTCAAGCTTACCAAGCTTGAAAGCTTGGTTTCCAAGCTTTAATCCTCCCTTTAAGGCCTATATAAAGACCCATGTTGCACGTCGATCTCCCTACGCTTGTTTTTGGCCTGGAATACCCCTCTTTCCTCCCTCTTCTTCGGCTAAAAGGCTCCATGACATCCGGTGATTCCCTCCGACCACTCTTATCATTCGCTCGCAATACTAGCGACATATTCTCCTTCCTCTCCCTCTTTCGCATCGCGCCATACTAGCAGGTGCCCCAATCCTCGTCATCGTCGCCGCTTCTACCCCACTGTTTTGCATTGCCTTCCTATCGCTCGACACTTAGTCAAAATCTGAAGAGGCCTTTGCCTCTACTGGTGTTGGTGTTGTGTTGTGCTGTGCTTATGCCTCTTCCTGAGGCTTGAAGGAAAAAGAGCTGGTTCTGAGACACTGTAGCATCAGAGAGAGTGCACTGTGGACTCATCATACGTGGCATTTGGTTGATTGATACTATTGCATTATTTAAGTAGAATTGTAATAGGGTAATTTGGTGATTCAAATCACCATTTTTACCCTAATCTTTTTGCCACATTGACTCTTGAATTTATAACTATGTCATTTGTGTTTGAAATTGCTATTACATTTCTATATTCTTGCTTAAAACTGTGATCTTGAGATAAATTGCTATATTGCTCCCTGCGTTCGACCTCGGAATTTCTTTCGAGCTATAAATTTTAAGTGTTCTACGTGATTTATTGGCTATGCTACAGCACATTACTTTTAAAACAGATTTAGAGCGTTTAACATTTTGGTGCCATTGCCGGGGAGCAACGCGTAATTTGATCTCTTGATTGCAATATCTGATTTGTTACTAACTTGCTCTATCTATTTTGTTGTGATCTGTGCAAGGGAATCCAATCAAGGAGAATCAGACACACACCAAACACTCCAGGGGCAGTTAAACTCTATCCACTTTCTCCTAAGCCCCTGATTCTGTAAAAGCTAAAAGAAGAAAAAAATCAATTAGGGCTAACTTGCATTCTATTCTTAGATTAATCATCACAAGTTGCCTGATTTGATACATTCTTTTTAAAACATCCCAAACCTGATTCTTGCACCTACTTAGGGATTTAAGACTCCTGGGGCTACCACCTTCTTGATTGAGTCCTAAGTGCCAGATTTGGGATTAATTGATTGACCAATTAAGAGCCAATTAGGGTTTCCATTGTAGGGTTTAAAGACACACTTGCTTAAAACAAGAAATAATCTTCCCAAACTGTGTGTTTCCTAAGCCTCGATTGAACTTACCTAAGAAGCAAACCCTAAGAATCAAGCTCTAAATCTCACTTGAATCCTAAAAGCAAGGACCTAATAATAAAGGACAAATCAGGTGAAGTTGACCCACCTTGTAGGGTCAACTAATCTTCAAATTAGGTCACCACTCACAAAAACATCTTAAAGTTCAAGTGAATTCCTAAGCACCCACACTCTAAACTTAAAATTGGTAGACTTAAGAGGTCAAGTTTTCCATCCTGGTTTACCTGGACCCTCAGTGACAAGGAAGGTTAGGTGGGGAAAACCCTGTAACCCGTAGGGATGCTCTACCATGTAGGGGTCTTTGCGGGACTCTCCCTTCCTAGCTGCCCAGGTAATTCTCAGGTGGACGACTTTCTGATCTATTGGTATCATCCACCCTGAACCTCTATAGTCATCCAAAGATATTTGGGTGTCTTGATTGGGTCTGTCACACCTTCTATCCCTCATCTTCTCCATCGGTGCATGTTTGGGAGGAGGTCCCTAAGACCACCCTTGAGGCCTCCATTAGCTATTCACTCTCGTCGAGGTCAAGCCTCGACTTCCCTGTTTGTGCAACCACCCGACTAGATCGACAAATCTTTTGATTCATTTGAGCCTAGATCTCCTTCATTCATACTCATGGAACAACCAGCAGAAGAAGAAAACAATCTTCAGAATCAGCTTCAGCGCCTCAACGATCTATTCCAAGCCTTTATGAATCCACTACAGCGTCCTATGACGCGAGATCATTACAATCTCGCTGTGGTGGCGATTGAACCTCGAGTCCAAATCCTGACTAGAGGTCCTGATAATGAACTCAAGCCCACATGATTCTTGCTATTCCTAAATTTCATGGCCTTAATTCCGAAGATCCCTTCTAGCATATCAAGCAACTCTAGCATCTGGCCCAGACCTTCAGGTCAGAAGCTCAAAATTGGGATATCTTGCTCATGAAAATGTTCTCCTTCTCTCTCATGGACAAGGTCACTCACTGGTACCAAACTTTAACTCATCCAATCAACACGTGGGCTGAACTACAATCCAAGTTTCTAAAAAAGTTCTTCCTTGTTGGTCGAACAAATGCTCTGCAACAAGTAGGAGAACCGCTTCATGAGGCATGGGATCACTTTCTAGATCTCATGCGAAAGTGCCCCCACCACGTAGTTCCTAAATGGGAACAAGTCCAGTCTTTTTACCAGGGACTTCTTGAGGATATTCAATTGTTCATCAATGTGACTTGTGGAGGAAACTCATGGGTCAACATGAAGACACCATTTAGGAGATTCTCGAGAACATGTGCGAGAACCCCATCAATAATGAATCCATGGGCATGTTCGACCAAACGACTGCCCGTGCATTGATGAATCCGCGGGGAGAACATTAGATGTAGGGCCTGTCCTCTTCCATTGAATTGGAGTTAATGGCCAGTCGCCTGGATAAGGTCTCTATCATTGAGAAGAAGGTGGATGAGCTGACTCAACATCTGCAGTGAGCCACCTCTGCGCAAAACCTGTTCGCACAACCACCCTCTGGGAGGGAGGTTGTGCACAACATCTACCACCGATCTTCTCAGGGGACGGATCCATACCTACCCTTGTCTGATCTAGGGCTCAGAGGAAACTTCAGATCCACCTACTCTAGTTGGGGGAACTCTGAACCCTCATCTTCTGATTTCTCTGAGGTTCCTCAGACCTGTGAGAACCTCAACGCCATCCAAAATGATCCTTTCCCAAACACCTACAACCCTAGATGGTGCAATCATCCTAATTTCACGTGGTCAAGGAACAATCAAAATCAAAGACCTCAATATCAGCCCTAACCACAAGTTTCTCGTCCATATCAGCCACCTCAGCCTCAGCCCAACCCAACTTACCAAACTGGGCCAACTCGAGAAGACCAAATGACTCTTATCCTTCAGACTTTGGTTGACATTCAGAAGATGAATGCGACTACGCAAAAACAGCACAAAGATGAGATCACAGAGGTTCACAATCAACTCCCCTAGATGGCAAATCCCCGCCAACCTGGTGCACTCCCTTCACAACCTTTTCCCAATCCAAATAACATGTCGAGCCAGAGGCATGTTATGAACCTGACTCAGGGCCAGGCTCACTATGTCTATCAGACCCCTTCTGCTCCATCACCCGACGG
The DNA here is from genome assembly GCA_037157565.1 of Thalassia testudinum. Lineage (NCBI taxonomy): Eukaryota > Viridiplantae > Streptophyta > Magnoliopsida > Alismatales > Hydrocharitaceae > Thalassia > Thalassia testudinum. Next base: position 10,453,888 of record JAZHRO010000015.1, read on the forward strand.
GATGGAGGCTTCAACATCATATGCAGGTTATCAGCAGCAACCACCTCTTTTGACTAGCCCAACCCAGAACCAAGCAGGACTAAATTCTGTTACCACCCGTAGTGGCAAAACCGCTCAAGAACCACCATACCTGAGCCACTCTCAACCTGGTAGTTCAAACCCAAACCATAGTTGGTCATCCAGGATACCCCTATCCTAAATCAAAAACCTGGACCAATTCTAGAGGAACCTGCAGAGGTTCCATTTCCCGAGGCCTTGACCAAGGGAAAGAAGAAACCCAAACCCGTGGCTCTCGGGGAGGACCTGGTCAAGCTCTTTGAGCAAGTCCAAATAAACATCCTGTTGATGGATTCAATTTGCCACGTACCAGCTTATGCGAGATTTCTGAAGGATGTATGTACACCTAAGCTTAAGCTGCGAACCAAAGGCGGGAACTCGATCGTATTGTCAGAGCAAGCCAGCTCTATCATTTTTAGTAATCTCCCGCCTAAGGCAAAAGATTCTGGTACCCCTCTGATCTCCTGTACAATTGGTGATATTCAATTTGACCATGCATTATTGGATCTAGGAGCCTCCATAAACCTAATACCTACATCCCTACTTGACCACCTTGAAGAATCTGAGCTTAAACCGACAGAGGTGGCATTGCAATTAGCTGATCAATCTATTAAGTCACCAAAAGGAATTCTCAAGGATGTCATAGTTAGGGTACGGGATTTCTACTTCCCCATGGACTTTATAGTTTTGGACATGGATGCTCCTAAGAACTTGAAGAACACACTGATCATTTTGGGGAGACCTTTTCTAGCCACAACTAGGGACAACATCAATTGTGAGGAGGGTCAAATTGAGTTAAAATTTGGAAGTAGGATACTAAAGATCGATATCTTTAAGGCCCAAGGAGGAATTAATTATGGGGTTATCGAACAAATTTATGACATTGAGTCTGTGATTGACGACCCATGTGTCGAGGAAAACTTGCTTTTCTCTAATGATCAACCACAAGAGGATCAAACCCCACACTTAGAGGAGCCTGAACCAGAACTAGAGATACCTTTAGCTCCTATTGTAGCTCCTGAACCTCAACCTGAACCACTTACTGCTACTGAAAATCCAGTCATGGAGTTGAAACCCCTCCCTGACTATCTCAAATATGTCTTTTTGGGTTCAAATCAGACATTTCTTGTGATTATCAATTTCCACCTCACCTCTGATTAGGAAACACATCTGATTTTTGCCCTCCAGTAGCATCGGAGAGACATTGGTTGGACTCTCGATGACCTGACTAGCATTATCCCCTCATATTTCACGCATCACATCTATACCAAAGAGGGCTTACGACCATCCCGTGAAATGCAGAGATGCCTGAATTTGAACCTGCAAGATGCCGTGAAAAAGGAGATCATCAAGTGGTTAGATGCAGGTATCATCTATCCGATCTCTGACAATCGTTGGGTGAGTGGCCGTTTATTTCTCAACACAGTTAATTAAGTTATTTAGGCTTAATTAAATGCATAAGAATGTAACTTAGGTTAACTCGAATCAAAGTCATGAATGTAGTATAGGGTCAAGTTAACCTAACATTTTAGATTTTAAAGTTCTTTTTTAACTATTTGAGTCCAGGTTGTTCACTAGGAGGCATAACTTAATCCTAATTCACCATTTAATTTCTAAGAATAATTAGGAACTAATTAATTAATCAATTATTAGATTATCATATTTCAAGCACATGAGTATTGCACAAAAATGAATCAAATAAGCACAAGCAATATTCCATGAATAGAAAACATATTTACACATATAATTTGTCAGTAAAAACCAAGTAAACATGTTTATTACATCAAGTACTTCTAATTACAAAAGATTAAGGCAAGAAAATGCTAAACAAATGAGTACAAATGCCTCATTTCATTAAAGCTCAAAATAATGAAAGAGAACAAGATATACCAATGGAATTATAAATCAAATGTCTAAAAATAGAATTGGATGTCTTAAAAATGGAAATTAGAAGACTGATTACATGCAAGGACGTCTGATTCTCTCTCTTTCATTCCTTCATATTATTCCTTAGTTACCTTCAGCTTGTTTAGCCCTTGTCTCTTTATTCTCTCTATCTTTTGTCGTTATTCTCTTCTTCCCTTAACCTCTTCTCCTCTCTTCCTTCTCTCTTAAGCCTTAGGCTCCTTTCGACAATTAGTCTCTTTCTTAAGTCCTCTCTTTACTATGCTCTTATTTCCATCGTACTTAGCCATTTTTTTTTACACAACACTTAACCCATTAATTTCCCTTTACTTATAAAAATTATATTATTAATGGGCAGTCAGACCTCTTTCGGGGATACGCAGCACCCCGTAGGGTGGGACCAGACCCTACTAGAGGCCCGACCTAGTTTTAATTAGATGGATTTCTGTGCACAATGCACAGTACCGGCCTCCCAGGTCCACGCCTACTCACAGGCCCACGCTCACGCACACAGGCGCATACACACACCCATGCGTAGGCACATGCACATGCACGCACCCTCACACATATCTTCTCATTTGCACCCTATGCTGATGTCCGGTAGGTCCCAGTGCATTTTCAATTTTATACCCAGGCGTGCACTCAATGGTTTCCGATGTGAGACTTACTTGCCCGCTTCTCCTTCGCCATAGCTGTGTCAGGCCAGAACTTCAAGAAAGGATTCCAAGCAGCTCTTTGGTCCAAATCACACACACAAGAGCTCAATTGAAAGCTCTTAACTTCCTCTATCTAATTTCAGGGTCAATTTAATCAATGGATCATGATTGATCCATCGATTCTAGATGGGAACAGGGTTATCTCACCATGTTTAAAACATGCCTACAGAGAGAGTCTTAAGGTCTTACGACCTGCAGAAGGGAAAATGCCTTCAACTGAAGGCCTTCATGCCTTCAGTGATGAATTCAGCATCAATTGGGAAAGGAGAAAGGTTCTGGAGAAGGTTTAAGAGGCTCAGAGATTGAAGAGCTTCAATCTAAAGCTTCAGAGCTTAGATTTGAGCTGGAATTTGGCCAACAGACAGATAAAATACTCTAGAAGAGGTCTAAATAGATTCAAGAGGTTGAATGTGACAAATCTGGATGGAATTTGTGTTCAAATCTCAACAGAAACACCAAGAAAAGCTATGGGTTAATAGATCAACCCAAATTGTGCAGTGAGCCAATTATCAATTAATCCTCTATAAAACATAATTAAATCACTCTAATTAATTTCTAATTTGTTCCAAAAATCTAATCAACCCATTAGTTTAGAGATTCAAACATTCAGACCTTGATTGTGGCTCAGGTTTGACCTAGAAAGCTTCAGGTTTGACTTTTAGATTTTAAGTTTCTCTGATGGAATTAAAGACCTAGATAGGTTCAGTTGGATTCCAGGAATTGGTTCATCATCTCAAACCTAGGTTTGAGCACTTTTGATGTGTTACTAGACATCGCCGCCTAAGATCTGATGGAGGTGTGATCGGCAGAAGAACTTAGGGGTTCGTAGGCTTCAATAAACCTTGTAATAGTTTCCTAGGACTCTAGTGAAGCTTCTTAACCTATTCAGAGGTTAGGATTCAAATTGAATCCACCTCTCCTCCGTTGAAGTTAGAGAAGACGACAGTCAGGGAGGATATATACACATTAAAACACAGAATAAATGGACAAAATGTGATCCTTAATCTCTGAACTACCATTCCAGAGCTCCTTAGAGTCTCTAAAGGGTTGTGAATTAAAATTTGCTCGCCGGAGCTCCTGTAGTCCAATTTTAGTCATCAGAGATGCAAAACTGATCAAAAGAATTCACAAATGGGTTTAGGAGCTTCTTGAGGTCCTTCTGAACCTCAAGAGAATTTCAATTGAAGCAATTAGTGAATTAAATCAGATATATTCAGTGAATTCAGAAAATGGAGACTTTGAGTTCGTTAGAACTCCAGGGTGCTCCACTCACTCAATTGAGTGAGGGGAAAGGGTTATATGTGTACGGCGATGATCTAGATGTGATTAATTAGGTGTTTTAACTCTCTTGAGCTTGCCATGGACAGTGAACTCAAGAGTTGAGATGAATTTAGGTGTTTTATGAATAGGCGATTAATTCTTTAATTAACACGTCGAACAGGACCCTTAAGTGGTATATATGTGATGGAGGGCCCCAATTGGGTGTGGTCAACCCTTGATGATCTCCGCCGTGGACAACGGATGTCGTCGGTGAATGTGGCGATGACTTAGGCATAACAACTGATAAAAACAAGGAAGAAGTAGTGCTATGAATTTGTGATGAGAGAAGGAAGGTGATCGATGCGTAAAAATAGAAAAAGAGTGCTCTAGACAAGCTCAAAGAGCTTGTCAGAGCTGGAGAAGATGGCAAACAAATTGAGCATAAAAGCCTAACTAAGCTACTTAACTTATTGAATTAAAACTACGCTACACTTACCTACCTAACCTACTGTTACCTGGAGGAAGCGAGGTAGAAATCTCTATCGACAACTCTTAAGGGAGGAAGAAACCAGAGGGACAAGGAAAGAAGTTTGGCAGGTGTGTTCGTGGAGTAGAAGCAAAGTCCGGAGTCATTGCTTTGTCCAGAGACGCGGTGGAAGATGGCGGAGCTCGGTAGATGGTGGAAGCGATCGGAGAAAATGTGTGGAAGTGGAAGTAGGTCACCAGAGCTGGAGAGAATAGCCTATCAGTTAGCAACAGTTGGGGGAAGAGGGTAGGGAGCTAACCACCAAAATCGGAGGGAAGGGGAGTGATGAGCCCATATTTGTGGGCTAATTAGTTACTTAAATGCCTAGACATTAGAGTAATATTAACTTATACATAGCATGTATTAAGATGTAAATAATATGGTTTATATATATTTGCTTGTATGCATTACCTTCATATATAAATTATCTAGCATCATTTAGTTTGCATGCATACATTACATGCATTAAATAATTAGAAATATAAGGGTTTTGCATACAAATAATCCACATATATTTTTATATCTTTCTTCGAGCAGCAACAACCGCTCCTCAACATGCCATTTATGGCCAGATTAGGCAATGAACACGGTAGTGAAGTGGATCGGAAGAAGCGGATCTCCATCACTCCTCCATTTGAATTTCAGATGGCTACAAGAGAGGGGGAGCAGCTGCCATGTTAGGGGAGACTCCACCCTGACTCCACCACTGTAAAGAGCTTCGAGCTTACCTCCATCACCACCATCGTGCATCTCCAAGGCCGAGCTCCACAACACCATGGGCCGGTGAGGTGATAGCTCGCCACGCCAAGCTAGTGGACTCGTGCCAACACCGTGGGCGTGCATCTCTGATGGCACGCAACCATCATGTGCACCACCCTCACCGCCATCACCAGCAACCACCACCGCACTAACGCACCAGCAACCATTTTCGTAATTTTAAGACGTTCGGGAAGCTTCCTAGACGTCTGAAGCCTCTTTACCACCTTCTTCATCTTCGTTTCTTCTTCCTCTATTTCTCCTCCACTTCAATGAAAACCACCACCATCATCACCAACAGAGCACCACTGTCCTCCTTGTCGCTCGTGTGCTACCCAACCCGCAGTAGCGCATTGTTGAGAGTGCTAAATCAGGTTTTAAGAGTGTTGTGTTGTAGTACAGCTGAAATAGCATTCAAAACAAATTCAATTTTATTACTCGAATATATTCTGAGGTCAAACACAAGGAGCAAATGGAATTCACACACTAATCTCAACAATAAATACAAATTGAACACATAATACTACTCAAAATATAATTAGGAATGTAGAGCATGAGTATATGAAGAGTAAAAATAATTGTAGACAAAATAATAGTTACTCAATTTGACTAAAGAAAGAAATAAAAATTCAGACGTCTGATTTTAAATCAGACGTCTTAATTGTCTCTGGCTACAATGTCCTTTTCTTCTTCTTCTCTGTCTCTGACTTCTGCCTTAAGCCTTCTTCTTTTTCTCTGTGATTTCTCTTGTCTTCTTCTCTTCTCTATCTCTTCTTCTCTTTCTCTTCTTCTCTTTCTCTGACTTCTACCTTAAGCCTTTTCTTCTTCTGCTATCCTCATCTCCTTTCAACTTCTTCCTTAGGCCTTCTCTCTGCTTGAACTTCTCTTCTTCCTCAGCTTCTTCCTTCTCTTTCTCTACCTTTGCGAGCCTCTTATCCTTCTTCTTTTCTTCCTTAGGCCTTCTGCCTTTCTTCTTTTGTTGTCCTCTTCTCCTTCTTTTGTTTCTTCTCTGGCTCTTCTACTCTCAGAATCCGACTAAGTGTGGAGCCAAACTCCTCAGAGAAAAATCCCCCTTCCCCTGCATAGCTCTCCTCTCTCTTTCTCTCTTTCTATTTCAGCTTCGCTCTCCCAGAGCCTTAATCGGTCGGGTAATCGGACCTAATGCAGCCCAGGTCCAGGCTCACCGGCGTGTGTGGTGAGCGAGGAGTGAAGGGTAATCGGGTAGTCAGGTTCAGCTAGGTCTGCGGGTTATGTCATGGACGTGTCCGGTGATAAGGGGGAGGAGGACCTCACCCTCAGTGTTGGAGGCGAAGAGCCTACAACACTTTTTCCCTTTATGCGCACGAGGGAGGCTTTCCACTTCCGAGGTGGGACTAAATCTCCCACCTTCTTCTGCGTGCTGCAGCAGAGAGTGGCTTCCTCAATTGGCAAGGATGTAGAGGCATACGACTCCAACCGAGAGCCTGGATGCATTTGTGAGAGGATTCTGCGCAGCCTGGAGCGATCTCCTGGAGCAGAGCGAGGCTTGGAGCGGCTTGAAGCTTGCTTCAAGCTCAACAACAATGGCGGATGGGCGACGAACCTGAAAACACAAGAACAGCCTCGTGGCCACGTCAAATTGCTCAGGGAGCATTGCCGGAGCATGGCGGATGTGATGGGAGTGGTTTCGTGGCATGTGGGTGGCTGTGGTGGCATGCCTAAGGCACACTATGTGCGTGTGAGTGGGTGTGCTCGAGGGAGTGTTTGGGTGGTCGATGGAGTGATTGGAGTGAGGGGATATAATCAAGGAGTCGAGGCAGAGGTCATAGGGTGGTTGGCGAGGTGGATGGAGGTGCGGAGCGACGGGAGCACCTCACCAGAGGTATCGTTAGAGGTGGAGAAGGTGACAGTGGTCAGTGGCGTTGGTGGATGCTTTTGGGAAAGAAAGTGAGAGAGAGATAGAGTCTAAAAACCTACTTCTAAGGGACAAAAGGAAAGTAGGTCCCACGTCGGTATGGTTTCCGAACGTGGGGAAGACGAAGCTCCGTAGGTAAGGTGGCGGTGAAGACGAGGCAAAGGTGACGTCGGCTGGTATTGCACGACACGAAAGACTGTGGCGGAGTTAACCCGACCACTGGTATTGTGGTTTGGCAACAAGACAGCGAGGGAGAACTCGCCGAAGCTTGTGGAGGGTTGTGGCCAGAGGGGAGAGAGGAATGTGAGGGAATCTGGCCCCAAATTCAAGCTGAGGAGACTTGGTTGGATCTGGGGAGTCTGGTCTTCTGAGGAGGTTTTTTGCTTGAAAGCCAAGCTTCCAAGGAAGGCATGCATGCCGGAGAAGGAAAATTCAAAAGACCCAAATCTCTTATGCGTTTGCATGAGAGATTGGGAAACAATCAGGGATTAAAGATGTGTTCAGATTGGAGGGGATTACTCAGAGAATCTTCCTTCCAATTTTGGAAGGGATTCTTAGAGTAATCATGGACAAACCTCCTTTCAAAGCTTGCCTGAGTAGGATTCCTCTGCTATAATGGCGAAGGGACCTATTTGTGAAAATTATGAAGAAGTTAGGAAGCTGATTGCAAGGGTTTTTGAAAGTTAGGGTTAGAAATGTAATCAGACAGAACCTTTTTGCAAATTTGGTCAAGATGAGTTACCCTTAGGTCCAAATTTTGGTACAAACCTAATTTGGACCTAAGGAATCCAATGGTGAAGTTGAATTTTTGGTTTGACTATGTTTGACTGGGTAATTTGTGCAACAATCTAAATTAGGGCAAATATCTGTCAGAGACCCCATTTTAGGTCAAGATGGGTTCTAATGGCCAAATTGAAGGTATTAAACCCTAGAGGATATTTTTTCTATGATTTTTAGAGAGTTTAGGTGAATTTTATCCTGCTCAGAACCTTGGTTAATCAAGTGGGTCTATTTTAAGATTCAAAGAAGTCATTTAATTCACAGAACTCACACAAACCCCTTTTCTGTCAAATCCAACCCACTTGTTATCTTGTTAAGACCATTTGACCTTTATTTAGCCCTTGAGAAAACCTGTGGTTGCACTGCATTGGTAAAATTACAGTTTTAGCCCTAGTTTCTTATTTTCCTCTCAGAAAGGTTATGCAGTGAATTATGACCTTCAGTTGGTTATGTATGAGCATTTATTCTCTTTATTGGGTCAAAATGAGCTAGTTAGGGCTCATGATGGTGTTCCCATCATACCCCCATGCCTAGCTTTTACTAGTTCCTTAGCAAAATTTTAAGGTTTTAACTTTGATTCTAGACCATGCAATCTTTTGATGTTAAAAAACTGTCATGTATGCTTTCTTCTGTAGATTAGGTTAGAATGCTGATAGTAGGCCTAGAGGTACTCAAGTACCAACCAAGATCCGGACCTGACCAGCTCTAGCCTCAGCCTTCCGCGAAGGTTTTTAAGGCCCATAGGAATTATCTTAAGGTTCGTTGAACTCCGCGGTTAAAGCACCCATGCTTGTAACATATTTTAGCCTTGGTTCAATTTGCAGTGCTTTTTTGTGAGAGAGAGACAGAGGAATTTTCTTTTTGGAGAGTTTTCTCTCTTTTCTTTTACTTCTAGCTTCAGATTAGCTTCACAGCACGGTCTGTATCGGATTCCTAGTCCCCATCATCAATCCTTGAAGGGTCCCTTGCAATTGATGCTTCGAGATAGCACCGCCCATGGCAAACCCTAATACCCTGGCTTTTGAGATTTCGAGATAATCCTGCCCATGGTGTTCTGTAGCTAGATCCAGACCCTGGCAGTCGACATTTCGGGATAATGCCGCCCATGGCATTTGAACTAGCACAAGGTGCTTACATGCCCCCGGTAGGATATGTAGATATCCTAGGAGACAAGCACCGAGGAGACGATGTGTTATTGCGCATCTTCGAGGGGAATTTCCCACCTCTTCGCGCCGGGAACTCATCCAAATCAACTTGTGTTGATTAGCCACTCCTAATCTAGGTGACTTTTTCAAAACGATTTAAACTCATTTGCGTGATTTTGATACTTTAGTGCATAGAGCCAGACTATGTGTGAATTGGGGTGCTTAGGTTTCCGAGTCCCGCAAACCAAGGCTATCCAAGGCTATGATCATACTCTCTAAGCCTTAGACCTAATACTTAAGCTTCGCATTTCCTCAACCTCTTGAGGACTATCCAGATTTTAGCGAATACTTGAATTTCTGAGCCTATGATCATAGCCCAAGAGGCCTAAGATCAGCGTTCCTACTAATCTCTTCTGTGTTTCATTAGCACTTTTTGCCTTTTCATTTTCTTTTTCTTTTGATATGGTCTAGAACTAAGTTAATTCCTTAATTTCTTACTAATGACTACCTTTTTTCTTTTCTTTTAAACTTGTGCTACTTTTTGACATTTTTAAATTTTCCCCCTTTTCTCCTTAAAACTGATATGCCACCAAAATTCTCTCCTCTCATTTTTTTGTTCTTTTTCACAATTTTTTATTTTTTTTGTATTTTTGGGATATGTGATTTTTTTCTGAGAACCCTTTCGAACTTTGATTTTTGTATGCTTGCACTTTACCTTCCCACCATGACTAAGTTTTGCAATGTCCTCATTGTAAACGGAGGGTGTGAAACAGTTTTGGGTTCAAGAATTAGAACAGGATTATCGAGTGGACGAACAGGTCAGGAATGACTGTTGCAGATGATTTCAAGCTCTGGCACGTGTACCAGAGGTGGGATCGACAGTTCTAAAACTGAACTCAGGGTGTAATAGATGTGAAGTACAGAAAGATAATCAGAAGGATCTTGATTTTTGAAATGACAGGTTGCCTCCCGTTAAGCGCTAAATTCAACGCCTTCAGCCAAGCGAGAGATGGTATGGAGGAGTGGTCAAATCAGATGTGTTTTGTAGAACAAGCACCTTGATCAAGAGCTTGGTTGGTCCAACCAGGTGCTTGTTTTGGTCAACATGCTGATGATGCAGCCCAAACCCAATCAATCTTGTGGGTTGATAAATGTAGATCAAGAGATGTAGAACCCACCATATACTTTGAAACTCGGAATGATATGGAAGTGTGAATCTAGGGTTTGGTTGAGTCGAATCAGCCTAGTCAGAGTAGGGATCCTCAAATGAAAAAGAATCAATGGAGGATGTAGGAACCCTACAGGAGTGATCAGAAAAGGATGGGGTGTGATTTGTAGTCTGATCGATGTTCGAAGCCCGATAAAAATGTGGAGGAGAATCATTTGCAATCAGCTCAGTAAGAAGGGAATCAAAATAGAAATTGAGTCTGGTTGCGGGTCGGGGTTGAAAACGGGTTTGAATAGGTTCTGTATTTGTAGAGGTGGCATCAATAAGAATTGTGTATGAGGGTTCATCTAAAAAAGAATTAAAGGTGGATTCATTTAGAGAGTCCTCATAGTAGCCATCAAATTCAAAGGTAAATGCCTGAAGAGTGTTTATAGGATAAAGAAAATCTGAGTTAAGAAATGATTCGAATTCTGGATTATAGTCACTCTTAGCACTTCTTGTTTATGATTTTTGAGGATCGAAAAGAAATGATTCCATCTCAATGGAACCTAAATTTAAATCAATGATCTCGGGATCAGGGACCTCAAAGTCACAGTCGAAGACTGAATCATGCATGCTGAGGTTGTAGATTGGCTCATAGTCATCAGGAAACAATGGTTCTCCGAAATCATAGTAAGATTCGAAATCGTTGGAGAAGTTGCGAGAATCAAGTTTTGAATTTGATTCGAGATCAGAGGTTCCACCACAAAGTAAATCACAAGATGTAGACTCAGCAACCTGGCTTGGGTCTAGCCTATTTGTAGTTTCTGAGCTTAAAATGGTATTCCTATTGTATCTGGGCTCAGGTTCTTGGCTTGTAGGAAAGTTCCAATCAAAACCCCACTCTTCCAACTCCTCGATTTTTGTATCGTAGATTGGTGTGACTTCTGAAAAATCAATTTGTATCTCTGAGGATGTTGGAGAAGGACATTCATTAAATAAAGGCCCAAAATCATCATCCCAATTCAAACTTTGATTGTCGTCATACGGGGCCTTGTAATCATCCCAAGAAGATTCAGATCTAGATTCTAGGCTAAGGATGTAGGTTGAATTACTAGAATCTAGGTCAGAATTGCCTTCGGGGGTCACCTTAATAGAATAAGGGACAAAATTTACACCCTCGAGAGGTTCTGATTCAATCTTATTATTATCACAGGAGTCTAGGAAATTTGTGCTTGGTGAACCAGTGTTTTGATTTTCTAGGGCTGGCTCAAAATCATGTTCTCCTGCAATTGGGATATCCCAACCTAATTCAAGATCAGGCATATTATATTCCATCTGGGTTGGGAATCCACAACAACCTTGTGTCTCAAACCCAGGATTTGGGAAATCATGTTGATCCTTAATATTATTCCAAGAAGTTTCATTAACTGTTTGGGGCATGTACAGGTATTTTTGATCAATAACTTGTTTCAACAATTTCATCATTTCTTCCCATTTTTCAAGATCATCTTGGTGTTTTTCCCAAAGTTCAGAATTTGTCATGCATTGGAGATATTCAAAGTTATGCAATTTTTCTATCTCAATGTATCCTATTATGAGAATGTCCCAGGTTGATCCCTTTGTGGCTTCTGTTAATAATAATTGGGCACAGTTTATGATGAAGGTTGTTGTTGTTGATACATCAACCTTAATGTCTTCAATTGATTTTGAGGCTTTGTAATCAATTTCATAAAATCTAAGGGCATCCTCAACCATTCTATCTCTCATGGATCTTTGAGATTCAGGTTTCTTTAATTATTTTCCTAGGTAACTAGGCTACATTTTTGAGTCATATGGTGGAATCAAGATGTAGAATCAAAATTCAAGTTTAGAATGAAGTGATTTGATCTGAAAGAGATTCCCAATGAAAATATGTGTGTGTGCTCTAAATAGAAGGGATGAGGGACTGGATTGTGATATTGACCCAATCAAGGCACCCAAAGATTTTTGGATGACTATAGAGGTTCGGGGCGGATAATACCCCTAGATCAGAAAGTCATCCACCTGAGAATTACTTGGATAGCCAGGAAGGGAGAGTCCCGCAAAGGCCCCTACATGGTAGAGCGCCCCCACGGGTTATAGGGTTTCCCCCACCCGACCTTCCTTGTCACTGAGGGTCCAGGGAGACCAGAATAGATAACTTGACCTCTTAAGTCTACCAGTTTTATGTCCTAATTTGTGCCTTTGTTTTCACTTGAATTAGCAATTGATTTGACTTTTGACCTAATTTGGAAGTTGGTTGGCCTACAATGTAGGCCAACTTTACCTGACCTGCCCTAAAGATGGCAGGATGAACTTCTAGGTCAAGACTTAGAAATCACCTTGATTTGACTCCCAGGTTATTAGGTCCAAGGATTTTAGGGTTCAAGTGAGTTTAGAGCCTGATTTTAGGATTTTTCTTTATTAGATCTCTTCAATCAAGGGCTTAGGTAGCACACAAATTCGGGTGGGTTTGTTTCCTTTTATGCAGGCAAGTGTGACTAGCACTCCAAAACCCTAATGCAGAAACCCTAATTGGCTTTATTACCAAATCCTCTTTGATCTTAAAAAATGTTCTCCTCAGACTTCAAACAAGAAGTGTGTAATCCAAGGAGATTATAAATTAAGCGTAATCCCTAATAGGCACAGGAATTTTGGGGTAGGATCTCTAAACAAAATTGCTTCAACTTCAATGAGATTTGAAAAAAAAAATTCGTAAATCAGGAAACCTACCTTTAAAATGATAGTTACTATGCAAAATAAGATAGGTGTTTCCTAATTGATTGTTTCCTTTTTGTCTTCCCAAGATTTGGAGGTTGATTAGGGAAGAATAGAGAAGTTACCTACCCTGGAGTGGTTGATTTGTGTGGAAGATCTCGTGAAGTACCTCGCAAAATCACAATAAAGCAAATAGGGCAAGTTAGTGCTTAAATATAAATAATGCAAAGAATAGTGGTGAATTGCGCGTTGCTCCCCGGCAACGGTGCCAAAATGTTGATAGTGCTAAATTGGGTTTTAAGAGTGTTGTGTTGTAGTACAGCCGAAATAGCGTTCAAAACAAATATAATTTTATTACTCGAATATATTCCGAGGTCAAACATTGGGAGCAAATGGAATTCACACACTAATCTCAATAATAAATGCAAATTGAACACATAATACTACTCAAAATCTAATTTGGAATGTAGAGCATGAGTATATGAAGAGTAAAAATAATTATAGACAAAATAATAGTTACTTAATTTGACTAAAGAAGGAAATAAAAATTCAGACATCTGATTTTATAATCAGATGTCTTAAATGTCTGTGGTTGCAATGTCCTTTTCTTCTTCTCTGTCTCTAACTTCTGCCTTAAGCCTTCTTTTTCTCTGTGATTTCTCTTGTCTTCTCTTCTCTATCTCTTCTTCTCTTTCTCTGACTTTTGCCTTAAGCCTTTTCTTCTTTTGTTGTCCTCATCTCCTTTCAACTTCTTCCTTAGGCCTTCTCTCTACCTAACCTTCTCTTCTTATTTAGCTTCTTCCTTCTTCTCTTTCTCTACCTTTGTGAGCCTCTTATCCTTCTCTTCTTCCTTAGGCCTTCTGCCTTTCTTCTTCTGCTGTCCTCTTCTACTTCTTATTTTCTTCCTCCTCTGGCTCTTCTACTCTCAGAATCTGACTAAGTGTGGAGTAAAACACCTCAGAGCAAAACCCCCATTCCCCTGCATAGCTCTCCTCTCACTTTCTCTCTTTCTATTTCAACTTCGCTCTCCAAGAGCCTTAACCGATCGGGTAAACAGACCTAATGCAGATCTGGGTCCAGTTTCACCGGCGTGTGTGGTGAGCGAGGAGTGAAGGGTAATTGGGTAGTTGGGCTCGGCCAAGTCCGCAGGTTATGTCGCGGATGAGTCTGGTGAGAGGGGGGAGGAGGACCTCACCCTCAGTGTTGGAGGCGAAGAGCCTACAACACTTTTCCCTTTATGCGCATGAGGGTGGCTTTCCACTTCCGAGGTGGGACTAAATCTCCTACCTTCTTCAGCGTGCTGCAGCAAAGAGTGGCTTCCTCAATTGGTGAGGATGTAGAGGCATACGACTCCAACATAGAGCCTATGCATTCGTGAGAGGATTCTGTGCAGCCTGGAGCGATCTCCTGGAGTAGAGCAAGGCCTGGAGCGGCTTGAAGCTTGCTTCAAGCTCAGCAACAATGGCGAATGGACGACGAACCTGAAAACACAAGAACGGCCTCGCGGCCATGTCAAATCGCTCAGGGAGCGTCGCTGGAGCACGACGGATGTGATGGGAGTGGTTTCGTGCCGTGTGGATGGTTGTGGTGGTGTGGCTAGGGCACACTGTGTGTGTGTGAGTGGGTGTGTTCGAGGGAGTGTTTAGGTGGTCGATGGAGTGATTGGAGTGAGGGGATATAATCAAGGAGTCGAGGCGGAGATCGTAGGGTGGTTGGCAAGGTGGATGGAGGTGCGGAGCGACGGGAGCACCTCGTCGAGGTATCGTCGGAGGTGGAGAAGGTGACGGTGGTTAGTGGCGTAGGTGGATGCTTTTGGGAAATAGAGAGAGGGAAAGAAAGTGTGAGAGAGAGAGTCTAAAAACCCACTTCTAAGGGACGAAAGGAAAGGAGGTCTCACGTCGGTATGGTTGTCGGACGTGGGGAAGATGAAGCTCCGTAGGTAAGTCGACGACAAAGACGGGGCAGAGGCGACGTCGGTCGGTATTGCGCGACACGGAAGATTGTGGCGGAGTTAACCCAACCACTGGTATTGTGGTTGGGTGATGTGAGAGCGATGGAGATGCCGTCAAAGCTTGCGGAGGGTTGTGGCCGAAGGGGAGAGAGGAATGTGAAGGAATCCGGCCCCAAATTCAAGCTGAGGAGACTCAGTTGGATCTGGGGAGTGTTTAAATAGGTCTTCTGAGGAGGTTTTGTGATTGGAAGCTAAGCTTCCAAGCAAGGCATGCATGTCGGAGAAGGAAACTTCAAAAGACCCAAATCTCTCATGCGTTCGCATGAGAGATTGGGAAACAATCAGGGATCAAAGATAGGTTCAGATTGGAGGGGATTACTCAGAGAATCTCCCTTCCAATTTTAGAAGGGATTCTCTGAGCAATCAAGGAGAAACCTCCTTTCAAAGCTCGCTGGAGTAGGATTCCTCTGCTATAATGGTGGAGGGACCTATTTGTGAAAATTATTAAGAAGCTAGGGGGCTGATTGCAAGGATTTTGAAAGTTAGGGGTAGAAATGTAATCAGATAGAACCTTTTTGCAAATTAGGTTAAGATGAGTTCCCCTTAGGTCCAAATTGTGGTACAAACCTAATCTGGACCTAAGGAATCCAATGGTGAAGTTGAAGTTTTGGTTTGACTACGTTTGGCTGGGTAATTTATGCAAAAATCCAAATTAGGGCAAATATTTGTTAGAGACCCCATTTTAGGTCAAGATGGGTTCTAATGGCCAAATTGAAGGTACTGAACCTTAGAGGATACTTTTTCTATGATTTTTAGAGAGTTTAGGTGAATTTTATCCTGCCTAGAACCTTGGTTAATCAAGTGGGTCTATTTTAAGATTTAAAGAAGTCATTTAATTCATAGAACTCATACAAATCCCTTTTCTGTCAAATCCAACCCACTTGTTATCTTGTTAAGACCATTTAACCTTCGTTTAGCCCTTGAGAAAACCCATGGTTGCACTGCATTGGTAAAATTGTAGTTTTAACCCTAGTTTCTTATTTTCCTCTCAGAAAGGTTATGCAGTGAATTATGCCCTTTAGTTGGTTATGTAGGAGCATTTATTCTCTTCATTGGGTCAAAATGAGCTAGTTAGGGCTCATGATGGTGTTCCCATCACGCACCACCTTCAGCAGAGGTCACACGCAACCCAGCATGTAGCAGTCGCGTGCGCATGCCCTGTGCTCCCCCTCGCCTCCAGCGCCCCCTTCAGCTGCGCCGTCACCAAGCCGCAGTAACACACGTGCAACTGCGTGTTCTCGTGCAGTGCCTTTGCGGCTGCGCTCCTTCAGCAGCGTGCCCCCACACGCCCGCGCGCATCCCCTCGCACAACCAACAGCCATCTCACACACCTCTCGGCCCGCACGACTGACGCATGCCACCTCTCCCACGCGTGGCCAGCAATACCTCTAGCGGCACAGCAGCAGCCGCACCTTCTCCTCAGCTGCGCGCACGGCCACACGCACCATCAGTAGCCAAAGCCACCTCCATCTCCTCGTGCGGCTGCAGCAGAAAAGCTCGCGCGTGGAGCAGCCACCTCAAGAGCTGAACAAGTCGCCGGAACCCATCATCTTCCACAAATCCATCCGGCCACCTCGGGTCGCCTCTCACTTCGCCACGACCGCCATCGCAGAGCTCTTGCTTTACTTGTCCTCCACTGCGAGCCTCGTCTCCAGCCATGACCTCCTTCGTGCGCATGCACAAGGGAAAGAAATCCCCTGTTTCCCTCTCAATTAAATTTTACATTCAATGCCATTGTCACTTTATATTAATATTTTATTATTGTGAACATTGCATTGAACTCCCTCTTGATTGTCATAAATACTATTTCAGCTTGTGCTTTCATTTAAACACATATCTAATGCAGTATTTGACATAATTTTCTTGGGAAATCAATAGTGAACATCGATTTTTGACTGATGCAAGTTTTAATAGGCCATTGCCTCCCTGTGGACACGACCCGCTTTTCTTGAGTGGTTTAATTTTAATTCTAATTATTTTGATTAGTCGATTTTCCACCACTTAGAAATACAACGACAAATCATCTTAATCATCATTTTCAAAAACGAAAATCGAGTCGTCAAATGGCGCCATTGCCGGGGAGGCAACAGGATTAAGTAACTCGCATTCATTCATTTGTTCACATTGATTTAAATTTTGAATCATATTTAACTCTGGATCTTTTTATTCTGGTGCAAGTGCAATGTTTTGCGACACACATTCTACGACTCGCCGTCACACCAACCATCGTGAGGGGTGACTCTTGACATCACTAGAGGAGAAATTGTTTGAGCCATTTTGCAAGGAACTAGATTGCTAGGAGGGGAAGGACAAGGATGTGACGATCATCTCTGCACATCTAATCTTTGTTTTGATTAGAATAGGATTTAGACTTTAGACTTAATTTTCCATGCACATTTGGTTTAAGACCCTTATTCTGGGGTATATTTTAAGGGTTTGTTCCCCGACTTTATTTTAGGCCCCTACGTGGGTAATTTTTGTAGGAGTCTGTTCCCATTTATTTAGACTTAGGTTTTTACTTTTTTTTCTGGATTGATTTTATTTTTTATGCATAAGTATAAAAAAAAAGAAAAAAAACACAAGTTGCCTGCTAGAAGCTACCTACCCCTAGGTCAAATCATTTAGGATTGAATGAGTAGCCTCTAGATTTATTTTGCTTACATTTGCGTGCATCTCATTGAAGATTGAGGGAGGCAAGGTATGTTCTCTTTTACTTTGCATCCATATATTATTCACACATTTGCATCTGGATGTAAAGACATGACCACCTAAATTATTTTGAAAGAATTAACAAGTGGTGACATTTTCTAAAAAAGGACTTTAACTAAAGGAGTAACATTAAGAAAAAACCAAGGACTTGAATTGAGCATTGTGATGCGGTTCAAAATTCAAACTCAAAATTTTTATGGTGTATGCACACTTATATCTCTTGCACCACGGCATGCGTTTAGACACTCCTTAGGTTTGGAACCACTAGGACTAGAGCCTCCTATTGCTGGGGTCTGAGGTGACCCAAACTTTAGTTCAGAGGTAAAGTTGCCTCCAAACCTTGCGAATGGAGGGTAGTTAAGAAGCACTGCGAAAGCAACGCTTCAAAGGAAGGGTTTGACTCTACTTGCATCCCTCTTTGCTGCGTTTGGTGGTGACTAAACTTTTTGGGCTTTAGGGAGGATCACCTAAGTCCTAATTAGGTCTTCTTAGGAGTATCATAGGTCGACAAGTAGGCGCATAACTGTTTAGATAACCTGATTTGTCATCTACAAGTGGACTTAAATCTCAAAAGCCTAACTGATTAAAGACCTAAAAAGTCCTCTGATTTGTGTTTGTATTGGGAGGAATCTGATTGTGGTGTGAGTTAGAATGGACCACGTTGACTTTCATCCTTTCACATCTTGCCCACACCCTTACCCCCACTCTGTGATCCTCGATCCCATACGTCGAGATGGTCCATCCTTTAATGGACATAGTGATAATCATTGGGATCCCTTTTACTCCTATTATAGGAGTATTGGCCTGGTTAAGCCCAAAATCAATGAGTAGAACCTAGGAGCAGGATTAGCCTTTCCCAATATCCCACACACCATAGGAACACGCAACCCACCCTCCCTGATTGATTGTAATGGTTGGATAGACACTCCTAGGTACTATAAGCTTGAGCTTGACTTCTCTCTTGATAGTAATGATGACCTATCCTCTTTGAAGATGAAAATACAGAAAATGCAAGACATAAATTATTAGGAGAATCTTCGAGAGTAGGCCAACAAGAAAAAGAAGAAATTAGCCACCCAATTTACCCCATTAAGGATGAAGTGCACCACTCTACGCTAGATACATCTCCCATGGGAGAGCCATACCTTAAGTTGGAGGAAAATTTTGGGGATTATGTAAGGGAGAATAGCTACTTTTCGAGGATTGATTTTGAAACCTTCCTGCTAGATGACACTTCCTTGAGAGGTCCACGCCTTAAGTGGGAGGAGGATATGTATGAAAGTAGCTATACATTGGATGAAGAAAGGTGGCAACCCGAGGAAGATGATGATCAAGTTGAGTATCCACTTGAATTATATTGGAGTGAAAAGAAGGGAATGATGGTACCATTGCAAGAGCTCGACCCCGATGATAGTATTTTTGTGACATTTGATGAAGTGGGTCGAAGTCAAGTTGTTAATCCTATCCTCTCTTCTGATCATGAGATGGAACTCAAGCCCACCCTTAGGGAACCTAACCCTGAAGAAATTCACCTATCTGAGGAGTCAGATGTTATCAGTGTAAACCATTTACCCCAAATAGAGTGCCCTAGGGGATTTGCTAAGATTTTAGATAATTATAGACCTTGGGTATATGATGAATCGTATGATGAGGAGAATGATGAATTATATGAGGAACCTACATTCAATATTTGGAGTGACACTAAGGGTAATTATGTCTTATTTGAAGAATTAGCCCCTAAGGATGTCACAAAGTTGACCAAATTAGGTTTCCTTAGCACACCCATTGATGATATCCCTCCTCATGATGAAATAATGAAAAATGTGGAATCAACTTCTGAGATTTATGTGGATTCATAGATATACTTCGGGGAGGATTTGAGTAAAGAACAAGAACCTGGGGATGAGATTGATAGGATAATCCCTAGATCTGTTGCTTCCAACCTGCCTTCATTTGATTCGGAGTCACCCTCTGATTCGTCTATGTCTGAAGGCAAAATTTTGACTCCATACCTTGAAATGATCACTAATGAAGAGCAGGTAGATACTTGTGATATTACCAGAGATGCTAGAGACGCGATTAAAGAATTGGAAAGGTTGTTAGGTATGGACACTGAGCTGACTGGACCTACCTTAGATCTTATGGCCATTCCACAACCTCGAAACTTAGACACCCTAGACAATCCCTGGCTTAAAGTCATGCTTACTACCATTTTGACCAGGGAGCTTAACAGACCAATATCTCTTGTAATGGGATATCGGGTATGGATTGATGATTTTTATGGTCGGTCCATTACCCTGGGAGTTTATCTCTGCACCATTCCTTCCCCATTCATTTTGGAGGATCCTTGTCATCCTCCCCCTACCCCTTTGGAGTTTTTTATGCCAGTTTATCCTTTAGAACCTCCTCTGGTGACCTAGGAAGATTTCATTCCCATCTTGGCTGGGCGAGCGTTTGCTATCGGGATTCATCATCAGCTCACCAACATCCTAGATTACCTATTTTCTAGGCCAGCATTACTTTGCTCATTGTTAGGGCCTATTTCCTTAGTTTTGGAACATGTCTTGCAGGTTCTTTAGCTACTCGGATGCTAACAAAAAAATGGCAACCCATTTCTGACCCAGGTAATATCCTTCTATGCAATGGGGACATTACAGATTTTAGGCATGGGGGGTGTGTATTTGGGGATATACATAGCATTTATACATAGTGCATTCATGCATTTAGTTAAAGCATTCTACATTGCATATATTTGCATTGATTTTTTTTTTTTTTTAATTTTTTTAGTATCGAGCTTAACTGGCTTGGCCTGCATTCTTAGGCATAACACCAAAACTTTAGGTTAGACTAAGTTGACTCTAGGTGTCTGACTTTTGAAGCTAAGTTGAGCTACTAGCTTTAGACCCTTTGGGTCCTTTGTGGACTTAAAAACTTAAGTAGGAGTTAAGTTGTGGACCATTCCTCAAGAGGTTGAGGAAGGAAAGCTAAGGTTTGAGTTAAAGGTTGGGTAGTACCTGATGTCTTTTCTACCTTTTGGTTTATGGGTCCTTGTAACCTAAGCATCCACATTTCACAAACACTTGGTCTTGTGTAAATAGTGATCACCCTAATTCAATTCTTAAAGAAAATTTGGTTCTCTTAGTTTTGACTTAGGAGAAGCTTGAAAAACATAATTTGACTGGAAGAGTTCCTGTCATAGGAGAGGTGGAGCATATACTCACCTTGAGGATGCGATAATAACATGTCACCTCCTCGGCGCTTATCTCTTAGGATGTCCATCCTACTGGGGGCATGTAAGTGCATTGTGCGGTTTAGGTACCATGGGCGGCCCTATCTCGAAGTACCGATTGCCACAGGCCTGAATTCGCTTAAGAAATCCATGGGCGATACTATCTTGAAGTGTCAATTGCCAGGAGTTCTTAGGGTTGCTATGGGCAGTGCTATCCCGAAGCATCGAAAGCCAGGCACCCTTCTAGGTTCGGTGATAGGGATAGTGAATCCGACACAGACTGTGTTGATAGCTGATCCAAGGTTAGACTTAGAGGAATCAAACAAAAATATATATATTACAAAAAAAATAAAAAAATGAAAAAAAGAAAATCACTTTCAAGGTTGACAATCTAACCAACCTCAAATAATTTAGACCAATGCACATGCACGGATGTTTTAATCTCTGGGACCAATAAACTGTAGTGTAGAGCTAGAAATAAAGAAAACTTATGCCTGCAACTCGACCTTAGCCTTACTAGTTTGGAACTTAGCAACTACTTGGGAACCTTAGGTCTAAAGTCTTAACTTAACATGTTTCTAAAGGAAGACCGCTTGGGTTGGCTAGTCCACTTGAAGAGCTGGGTTATTGCTTGAGTTTGCTAGGGACTTGCAAAAACTAGGCATGGGGGTATTTGATGAGCTCATATTTGTGGGCTAATTAGTTACTTAAATGCCTAGATATTAGAGTAATATTAACT
Source organism: Thalassia testudinum (assembly GCA_037157565.1). Taxonomy (NCBI): domain Eukaryota; kingdom Viridiplantae; phylum Streptophyta; class Magnoliopsida; order Alismatales; family Hydrocharitaceae; genus Thalassia; species Thalassia testudinum. The sequence goes on from JAZHRO010000015.1 coordinate 10,475,501, forward strand.
TATACATAGCATGTATTAAGATGTAAATAATATAGTTTATACATATTTGCTTGTACGCATTACATTCATATATAAATTATCTAGCATCATTTAGTTTGCATGCATATATTACATGCATTAAATAGTTAGAAATATAAGGGTTTTGCATACAAATAATCCGCATATATTTTTATATCTTTCTTCGTGCAGCAACAACCACTCCTCCCCGACATTCCATTTATGGCCAGATCAAGCAATGAACACGGTAGTGAAGAGGACCGGAAGAAGCGGATCTCCGCCACTCCTCCATTTGAACTGCAAATGGCTACAAGAGAGGGGGAGCAACTGCCATGCTCGGGGAGACTCCGCCCCGACTCCACCACTATGAAGAGCTTCGAGCTCACCTCCATCACCACCATCGTGTGTCTCCAAGGTCGAGCTCCACAAAATCGTGGGTCGGCGAGGTGACAGCTCGCCGTGCCAAGCCAGTGGAGCTCGTCGTGCCAAGCCAGTGGACTCGTGCCAACACCATGTGCGTGCATCTCTGATGAACACACATAAATTCGTGATAAATTGATTATTTATGATAGTTCCTAGGCTTAGCATTACATATCATGTTATAAATATTGCATAACATCCATTGCATGGTAGTTAGGATAGTTGTAAGTTTTGTATATTAATTCCTTCATTTTATATGGCCAGGGGGCAATGCGACATCCATATGGGTTTCGGATGAAAAATTTGACTGTACGGATGGATCCGGAGTGACGATCGCAGTTCGGCATCGTGGGAATCATCTCGATTTGAGCATCGTGGAACCTCTACAAGAAGAAGAAGACAAACGACCCAAATGGCGCCACGTAGCACCATACAGACCGCCCACCTCCGACCAGCAGCCACCGCCCACTCCCTTCATCATCCACACCCTTGAATCCTAGTCGTTGGATCGAGATCCAACGGCTGGGGAGCGTCTGCACCAAGCTCCTCCACGCGACACAATGGGTGGCCTAGCGCAATGGTGGGAGTGGAGATTCTCAATGGAGGGGCGCGGGTTCGAATCCCCGCAGCACCCCCCAATCCTCAAATCAGCCGCATACATAGCAGCAGCAGCGCATGCATAGTGGCAGCGCAGCGCGCGCATGCACGTGCACACCAGCACATGGCAGCATGCACACAGCAGGGCACCGCACGATCAGCGCGTGTGATGGGCGGCAGCGCAGTGCGGGCACAAGCGCGGTTGGGGCCAGCTTTCAGCAATAGTTGGGTTGACCTACAACGATGCTTACAGCCGTCGCTACTTCATTGCAAGCCAGCAGAGCTAGCTAAGGGCGTGAGTGGATGTGAGATGTCTACAACAACGTTTCCAGCGACGGTCTGGAGGTCGCTAAAGGTCCTTTAATCCATTTTTAGCCTCTTCTCCTCCACTATAAAAGGACCTACACCCCCTCCCTTCCAAGCCATCTCTACCTACTCTACTCCCGCCTACTCCCAAGCTCTAGCAACCCTACCAATGCTCCATAAGAGCTTGTTCTCAAGCTCCCAAGGCGCCTATTAGTATAGTGAACCTTTGCCCCACCAAATACTCCTCCAACTTCCCATCCCCCTTCATAGGTCACCTTGGAGTTGTCCTCCCACCTCCATTCCGGTAGCAGATCACCTCCGTCTTCTCACCTCCATTCAGGAGCCACGCTGAAGCTTTCCTCAACCTGACATCCTTTGCCATCTCACCTCTGTTGTCCCGCTCCTCACCTCCTTCGTCTAAGCTTTCACTAGGCACCGTCGTCTCGTCGAACAGCCGATTCGAGAGATTTCCTCTCACCCCCCTCTCTTTTTATGCTTTCATAGTTTCTTGTAATTGACATTGGAAGTAATATATATCATATTTGTTCCACATCTCTATCTTGTGATTCGTTTGCTTGTTTTCTTCTTACAAAAATACAAAAAAAAACAAAACCCTAAAATACCAAAAAGAAATGAATCGAAGTGCAGTTTTCACTTAAAGTAAACGTTGCCTCCCTATGTTCGACCCGGGACTCCCTTGGAGTTTCGGTATAAACTTTATTTGATCGACGTGTTTTGCAACTACAATGACGGGTTACTTGTAACCCCGATTTCTAACACGCGAAACACGCCCGACCATTTTGGCGCCGTTGCCGGGGAGGCAATGAAATTTACTTTATTGTTTATTGTGTTTCTTTGCATTTACATAGCACTAACCCTACTTGTCTTTGATCTACTGTCTTGCAAGTACCCTAGCATGGAGATCCAAGTGCGGTAGACTGGAGTAAAGTGCGGGTAGAGTACTCTATAAGTATCCCCCACATCCCCCCCACTAGTTCATTTTGCCACACTCATAATCAAGACCTAATCTACTTAGGTGTTTGCATAAACCCTAGGATAGCATTGTTTGTCTTGTTTGCCACCTTCACCCACCTCACCCTCCCTCATATAAATAAAAAATAAAAAAAAGATACTTTCTGTGGGATAAATCAATATACACACTCTATACACCCACATTTAAGGCACATAATCGGACTTGATTTTCATCTACTCAACCGGGCTTCCGACCTGTGGACCCGGTACACGAATTCAACACATAAAAGAGTAGAAATCATATTAGGTTAACCACCTTTTTGTGTGCCTTAATCGGTGGTGCATTTGATCCAATTGATTGAGTTGTTTGGGTCGCACCACCTAAACTAAAAGAGGTTCATTTTCTAGCTGCCCCATAGGATTCAATAATTAGGTCAAGCCAGGCACTCCATATTTTTCTTAATTTCTAAAGGATAATACTTGAACATGTGCTTTCAACAACAAACTTGGTTTACCTCACAAAACTTGGTTGAAAACACCTAATATTGGAATCCTAAAAGTTATTAAGCAAGATTCGAACCCTAAAACTCACCTCATCATTAATAATCTTGCTTGAAAACCTCTTGGTTGTGCACATTCACACGTTCTCAAACAAATCATTAAGGGTGCAACCCATTAAGGGCCCATCACATTCCAGAGCACCAATTTCCCAAGCCTAACTAAAATCAATTAGATGTTGGCCCTAAGGCTTCATTCGCTTGCCGGGATCCAGATTGAGATTATTCACGATTAACCTGCTTATACTAGTCAATCTGATGTCTAGCTAAGGGAGTAGCGTCAAACGACCGCAACTAGGGGATACACTAGGAACCGGAGGCACAAGCCAAAGGAAGAACCTTCTCCCTAGTTCCTCCTCTTAACTGGTTGGATTGCCTGGACATAAGTAGAGTAAATCATCCATAATTTGAAGACAGATTCTGAGAGTCAGTAGACCTTAGGCTACCCCATCTAAGGACAGGCTTGTATTCTTATGCTGTAGGGTTCCCTCTTTTCCCCATCCTTCTAACTTCCTTCTAGTGTATGCTTAGGAGGAGGTCATTGAACCCTAGATTGGAAGGACCTTTAGACCATTCTAGGAGGCAGAGGTTGAGCTATGGCCAAGCAGATCCCATGGCTAATCAACAACTACCTCCCCCGCCTCCGAACCAGCAGGAGCTAATTCAAAGGTAGTTGAAAGAATTACAACAGATGCAGCAATGGTTCCAACATATGAATGGTTAGGGCACTTGGCCCTTGAAAGATTTTTACGATCCTTCAAACTATGGGGAACTTCTTGGCGTCATGATTCCCGTCGGAGACATAGAAATCAAGCCCCAAGTCTTAAGTTTGATTAAGCATTTCCATGGGCTTGGCTTGGAGGACCCATTCCAGCACTTGGAGGATCTGACCACTTTGGTTCAGACCACCAGAGCAAGGAATGTGAACAAAGAGCAAATGATCATGAGGCTTTTCCCCCACTCTCTCAGGGATAAGGCCGCACATTCGTACCGGACTATAGGAAGGCCGATTGAAACTTGGGCTACTCTTAAATCGACTTTCTTGAAGAAATTCTTCCCTATTGGAAGGACCAATGCCTTGCGACGGGAGATTACCACTTTCGCCCAGCGGCTGGGGGAATCGTTTCATGGTGCCTGTGAGCGATTTCAGGAACTTTTGAGGAAGTGTCCACACCATGAGATGCCAAAATGGCAACTCGTGCAAATTTTTTATCACGGGTTGGTTGAGCAACTCCGTAATCATGTGGATGCTTCTTGCGGAGGCAATTTCCTCAACAGGGATGCAGATAGTGCATACGACTTGTTTGAGGAAATGAGCGAGAACTCAATTAATCACGCCTCCATGGATGCATTCAATCGGTCCTAACAACCTAGGTCAAGTGCTAATGAGATCTAGGATTCTCATTCATTTGACATGGAATTAATTTGTAATAAACTGGATAAAATGGATATGGTTGCTAAGAAAATGGAAGAATGGATGCCTGGGAATTTAGGAAACACCTCTTTACCCACTCAATCTTAGAATTCGGGATTCCATTCCTCACGAGCTCCCGCAGGGCGGGAATTCGTGAACCAACTCGATTCGGCTCAACTTGTGAGCCAGGATTTCTTGGAACCATATGGGTTCCAAACTAGGGCCTTTGATCCCAGTTTCTCTGATCCTTCCTTCTCTTCATCCTCGTTCAGTGAGGATGCATATGCAATGTAGGAGAATGTTAGGTCCAACCCGTATTCCAACACTTTTAACTCGGCATGGAGGAACCACCCTAACTTCTCCTAGAAAAATCAAGGGCAACAGACCCAATCTCGACCCAGCAACTATGCATCTCAAAATCCTATGGGTCAGGGTCAAGTATACACCTAGTTGCCCCCGAGACTGGTTAATCAGCCATCTTGGAATGCCTAAAAATCCGTAGGGCAGGCTGATTTAAACCGGAAAATGGTGGAAATGCAAGGGTCTATGCTTCAGCTTATGCAACAAATGAAGACATCCTTGGATAACTTGCAATCCAGGTTAATTGCAAACACCCAGCAACCCAGATCCCTACCATCTCAACCTGTAACCAACCCACGTAATGTGCAAAATCAAGGCAATAGAGCCCAAGGTACGAGAATCAAAGGGACCCACACGCACATGCTCAGGTGGTTGAGCAGGGTCCCTCTTCTTCTTCCTATGGTTACATGACCAACCGAGGCCCTCCAATATTCACTAATCCACCTCAAAACCCAAACCCTTATGCCTCTGCAAACTCTATCACTTTGAGAAGTGGGAAGCAAACCCAAAACCCTAAATTACCTTCTAGAAGTCAAAATCCTGGGGAGCTTGAGAAAGAGAAGGAGGAGGTTGAAGAAGACAATAAGGCCCAGGGACTGAAAATTGAAAATTCCACCCATATCCCATTCCCTGAGGCCCTATGGAAAACCAAGAAGAAGAAAACCCTAGACAACAACAAGGAGCTTTTGAATTTATTCAAGAGCGTAGAGATCAATATTCTGCTCCTCGATGCTATTAAGCACATCCCGGCTTACGCTAAATTCTTGAAAGAACTGTGTACCCAAAAGCGTAAGCCGAGAGAACCCACTTTGAGGAAGGTGATTCTCTTTGAGCAGGCAAGTTCTGTGATCCTGCATCACCTTCCTCAAAAGAAGAAAGATCCAGGTGCCCCCTTGATCTCATGCATTATTGGGGAATACACTTTAATAGGGCATTATTAGACCTAGGTGCATCCATCAACCTAATCCCAACTTCTATTTATGAGAGGTTTGGGTTAGGTGAACTCAGACCAACCTCAATAACGCTATAATTAGTGGACCGATTGGTCACCACACCGAGAGGCATTATTGAGGATGTAATTGTCAAGGTCAAGGATTTCTATTTTTCTGTGGATTTCCTCGTCCTTGACATGGATGTACCTAATGATTTGAGGAACATGCCCATCATTCTGGGGCGACCATTCCTAGCTACCACCAAGGCTAACATAAACTGTGAAAGCGGTAGTATGGAGAGTGAAAGCGGTAGTATGGAGATCACCTTTAGGGATAAGAAATTAACTTTGGATATTTTTAAGGCGATAAGAGGATTTAAGGATTGTGGATTCATTGAGGAACTCGAGGATTAGGATCTTGAGATGTGTATGACAAGCAATCCACTCGAGGACTCCATTAGCTTTAGTGAACCCAACCCACAACCCTCCTCCGTGGTAGACCTGCCACATCCTGAAGAGGATATTGATTTTGTTCATTCCTAGCCTCTTCCACTGGATAGTCCTGATGAATCTTCATCAGCATCCTCCCTTCCTTCTATTCTAAACCCACCCTAGCTGGAATTAAAGCCATTGCCCAAAAATTTGAAATATGAGTTCTTAGGACCTAAAAACACACTCCCTGTGATTATTAGTGCTGATTTGACTAAGGAGCAAGAATTGAGGTTAATTAAGGTCCTTAAGAACAACAAGGAGGCAATTGGTTGGACCATCCACGACCTTAGGGGGATCGAGCCATCTTATTGTAATCATTGTATTTTCATGGAAGATGGATCCTGCCCTTCTCACGAAATGCAAAGGAGACTAAACCTGAATATGAGAGAAGTGGTCAAGAAGGAGATAATCAAGTGGCTTGGTGCTAGGATTATTTACCCAATCTCAGATAGTCCATGGGTTAGCCCCGTTCAGATTGTACTCGAGAAGGCAGGAATAACTGTTACGACTAATGAGAAAGGAGAAACCTTCACCACTTGTTCAACTTTTGCTTGGAGAGTCTGTATTGACTATAGGAAGCTGAACATAGCCACTAAAAAGGATCACTTTCCCTTGCCATTCATCGATCAAATCCTCAAAAGGTTAGCCGAGCAAAAATATTTTTGCTTCCCGGATGATTATTTGAGATATAACCAAATCCCTATCCATCCCAAAGACCAGGAAAAGACAACTTTCACATGTCCCTACGGAACCTTTGCATTCCGTAGAATGTCGTTCAGGCTTTGCAATGCACCTACGACTTTTCAAAGGTGCATGCTGGCCATCTTTTCTGACATGGTGGGAGATTGTCTTGAGGTGTTCATGGATGATTTCTCCATTTTCAGAGATTCTTTTGAGTCTTGCCTAGCTAGCCTGAAATTGATCCTTTAGAGATGCATCAAAACATGGCTGGTCCTTAGCTGGGAAAAGAGCCACTTTATGACTCAAGAAGGCATCATCTTTGGTCACGTGGTTTCTAGTCGAGGAATTGAAGTTGATAGAGCTAAGGTGGATGCTATCTCTAGACTTCCTCCACCCACATCTGTAAAATAGATTTGCTCTTTCCTTGGGCATGTGGGATTTTACAGAAGATTCATTAAGGATTTCTCGAAGGTTGCTTGGCACTTGAGTAACCTTCTGGCCAATGACACGCCGTTCGAATTTGATGAATCATGTCGTAAGGCATTTGATTTATTGAAAACGGCAATCACCTGTGCCCCGATATTGCAACCACCGGTCTAGATAGCTCCATTTGAGATTATGGCTGACGCATCTGATTATGCCATCGGAGCTGTCTTGGGTCAAAAGATTGAGAAAAAGCCCTCGGTGATTTACTACGCTAGTAAAACTCTGGGAGAGGCCCAGAGGAACTACACCGTTACTGAAAAAGAATTGCTAGCCATAGTTTTCGCTTTAGAAAAATTTAGGGTTTATCTGTTAGGTTCTCGTGTCATCATCTATACCAAAAACTCGACCTTGAAACATCTCTTGGCCAGAAAGGATGCCAAACCTCAGCTTATTCGCTGGATTCTGTTTCTTCAAGAGTTCGATCTTGAAATCAGGGATAAAGTCGGGGCACAAAATGCAGTGGCAGATCACCTCTTGAGAATCCTAATTGATTCCCCTCATTCAAATGTTCCGATCTCTGATACCATTCCGAATGAAACTATCCTCACAGTCTTCGGTATCCAAACCCCCTGGTTTGCAAATATTGTCAATTATTTGGCCATTGGTCAAATCCCCCATGATTGGACCAAACAACAATGGGATAGACTTGTGTTTGAGGCCAAATATTATTTTTGTCATGATCCTGAGTTGTACCGCATTGGTGCAGACCAGATTATTCCCCGATGTGTCCCGAAAGTCGAGTTCCATAGCATACTTGAGTTCTGTCACACATTCGCGTGTGGTGGACACTTTTCCGGGAAAAGGATGGTCACAAAATTTTGCAATCCGGATTCTATTGGCTGTCATTATTTAAGGATGCCCAGGAATTCTCTAAGTCATGCACCCGATGCCAGACACTTGGGAGCATGGCTAAGAGAGATATGATGCCCCTGAACCCAAGTCTTTCCATCGAAATTTTTGACATTTGGGGCATCGACTTTATGGGACCCTTCCCTCCTTCATTTGGACACCAGTATATTCTGGTCGTTGTTGATTACGTGTCCAATTGGATTGAGGCAATTCCCACCCAGACCAATGACCACAAGGTGGTCATCAATTTTGTGAAGAGAAATATCTTCAGTCGGTTCAGGGTTCCTGGGGCAATTATCAGTGATGGTGGCACACATTTCACTCATGCCCAGTTTCAAAATTTACTGGGGAAATACAGGGTGAGCCATCGGATTTCCACACCTTACCACCCTCAGACAAAATGATAGGCCGTGGTCTCCAATCAGAAGGTCAAGAACATTTTGCAGAAAACCGTTGGCCTAATAGGAAGGACTGGACCTAAAAGCTAGATGATGCTCTTTGGGCTTACCATATGGCGTACAAAACGCCTATCGGTATGTCTCCGTTCCATCTGGTGTTTGGTAAGGCATGTCACTTACCCGTAGAACTTGAACACCAGGCATTTTGGGCCATCAAGAAATGTAATGTGGACCTTGAGTTGGCTGGGAAAACCAGGAAACTCCAATTGTCTGAGTTGGAGGAGCTTCAAAATGATGCCTATGAAAATGCCAGAATCTATAAGGCAAGGACCAAAGCTCTCCATGACCAGATGATTTCACGTAAGAGCTTTGAGCCGAACCAGAAGGTCTGGCTTTTTGATTCTCGATTGAAGCATTTCCTCGGTAAACTCAGGTCTAAGTGGGGTGGCCCATTCATTATTGAGCGGATTTTCCCTAACGGGGCCATCAAAATCTCTGACCCAAAGACGAGTAATATTTTCAAGGTCAATGGACAACACCTCAAATCCTTTGTTGACCATGTGCTCCCTGAACCCGTCTCGGACAAGGTTGCCCTTACCTTGCCGTAACCACCGCGGGTTGATCATCGCCCATCTGAAGGCACTAAACTCAGCACATGTAAAGACTATTCCAAGCTGACTAGAGTCTCACGGAAACCAGGTGCTATTCTTCCACTTCTACTCTCCTACATGCTTTCATTTTTTTTACAATGAGGACATTGCAATAGCTAAGCATGGGGGGATGGACGTATTTTATAACCATTTTGTCAACTGTAACAGTGATTTCCTGTTATTTAATTCTTCTTAAAAAAAAGATAACAATTTGAAAAAGATAAAAAAAATTAGAATTAGGAGACGAGAACTTAGGCATTAGGAGCTGTAAACTTTAGGAATTGATACTTTGAGACCTGAATACTTAGACCCTTCAGGTCTTTAGGCTTAATTAGCCTAGGTGTCCACTCGAATGTGGACTTAGTCTCGAGTCCTTGCCAATTAAAATTTATTTTAATTTGGTAAATAATTTGGGATGATAAGTATGCGACTTATCAACTCGCTCTCTGATTTGGAGGGACTTTAAGCCTAAGTATCTACATATATTTTTTACACTGACTCACTTTCTGGCAATTTTTACAGAAATTGGGTAGCTAATGGACCGACTTGGGTGGTATGGCTGGCAAGTTGTTGGTGGTAACAGCTCATCGGCCTATTGTCTAGAGTCCAGCCACAAGACCATTTTCATTGTACTGCCTTTAGATAAATCTTAGATCAGGAAAGCTACCTACTTAAAAAAAAATAAAAGAAAAAAAAGAAACAAAGAAAAAAAAATATATATATAGAAAAAGGAGAAAATAAAAAAAACAAACCACACTTTACCACACGAGTATGGCTAGCAAGTTGTCAGTAGTAACAGCTCATCGACCGGTTGTCCAGAACCTAGCTCACAAAAAAAAAATGCACAATAATTCCCAAAACACTTAGGGAAGAAGCGGGGAAGTAGAATAAACCGGAGAGATATATACTGGGTTCACCCTTGTGTTGACCCCATATAAAAGAAAGTAGGGAGAAAGCTACTGATTGTAAAGATAAACCTTTAGGCAAGGCCACCTAGGGTCATAGAAACCTGAAGTCTGTTTTAACGGCTGTCTAGTGAGTCTTCACTATTTTCACAAGATGCTTAGCACTTAGAGTCATTTTCGAGTCTTGGGCGGGTCGGATAGCCGTAAAAAGTTATCCTGTAACTCTCAAAATCCAAAAGCACAAAAAAAATTAGAAAATAAGAAAAACAAGAAAAAAAATTTTATCTTCTTTTCTCAAATAAGGCAAGGGCTTGGACGGTTTACATTCTGGCAAGCACCCGGGCACTGTTGAGTTTTTGTAATTAGGTCTTCGGGTTGAGATTTTCTAAAGCAATCAATGAATTTTGCCTAAATACTCGAACACTAATTCTACTTTTATACATAGCATTTAGGTTAATTTTGCTAGGGACTAGCAAAAAGTAAGTATGGAGGTATGATGAACACACATAAATTCATGATAAATTACTTATTTATGATAGTTCATAGGCTTAGCATTACATATCATGTTATAAATATTACATAACATCCATTGCATGGTATTTAGGATATTTGTATATTTTGTATATTAATTCCTTCATTTTATATGACTAGGGGGCAATGCGACATCCATACGGGTTTTGGATGGAAAATCCTATCGTACGGATGGATTCAGAGCGATGATCACAGTTTGGCATTGTGGGAATCATCTCAATCTGAGCACCGTGACACCCTCTACAAGAAGAAGAAGGTGGACGACCCAGATGGTGCCACGTGGTGCCATCCAGACCGCCCACCACTGACCAACATTCACCGCCCACTCCCTTCATCATCTGCGCCCTTGAATCATAGCCGTTGGATTGAGATCCAACGACTAGGGAGCATTTGCACCAAGCTCCTCCACGCGACACAATGGGTGGCCTAGCACAATGGTGGGAGTGGCGGTTCTCAAGGGAGGGGCGCAGGTTTGAATCCCCATAGCCCCCCCCAATCCTCAAATTAGCCGCATGCATAGCAGTAGCAGCGCATGCATAGCGGCAGCTCAGCGAGAGCATGCACGCGCATGCCAGCGCATGGCAGCGCACACACAGCAGGGCATCGCGCAATCAGCACGCGTGGTGGGCGGCAGCTCAGCGAGAGCATGCACGCGCATGCCAGCGCACACACAGCAGGGCATCGTGCAATCAGCACGCGTGGTGGGCGGCAGCACAAAGCAAGCGCAAGCGCGGTTGGGGCCAGCTTTCAGTGGTAGCTGGGCTGACCTACAGTGATGCTTACAATCGTCGCTACTTCATTGCAAGCCAATAGAGCCAGCTAAGGGCGTGAGCGGATGTGAGCTGTTTACAGCAATGTTTCCAGCAACGGTCTGGAGGTCGCTAAAGGTCCTTTATCCATTTTTAGCCTCTTCTCCTCCACTATAAAAGGACCTACACCCCCTCCATTCCAAGCCATCTCTACCTACTCTACTCCCACCTACTATCAAGCTCTAGCAAGCCTACCAACACTCCATTAGAGATTGTTCTCAAGCTCCCAAGGCGCCTTTAGTGTAGCGAACCTCTGCCCCACCAAATACTCCTCCAACTTCCCATCCCCCTTCATAGGTCGCCTTGGAGCTGTCCTCCCACCTCCATTCCGGTAGCAGATCACCTCTGTCTTCTCACCTCCATTCTGGAGCCACGCCGAAGCTTTCCTCAACTCGACATCCTCCTAGATCTCACCTCCGTCGTCCTGCTCCTCACCTCCTTCGTCTGAGCTTCCACCAAGCACCGTCGTCTCGTCGAACAGCCAATACGGGAGATTTCCTTTCACCCCCCTCACTTTTTATGCTTTCATAATTTCTTGTAATTGACATTGGAAGTAATATATATCATATTTGTTCCACATCTCTATCTTGTGATTCGTTTGCTTGTTTTCTTCTTACAAAAATACAAAAAGATAACAAAACCCTAAAATACCAAAAAGAAACGAATCGAAGCACGATTTTCACTTAAAGTAAACATTGCCTCCTTGCGTTCGACCTGGGACTCCCTTGGAGTTTCGATATAATTCTATCTGATCGATGTGTTTTGCAACTACGATGACGGGTTACTTGTAACCCCAATTTCTAACACGCGAAACATGCCCGACCAGTCTCCGACGGCACGCAACCATCACCGTGCACCACCCTCACTGCCATCACTAGCAACCACCACCGCACTAATGCACTAGCAACCATTTTCGCAATTTTAAGACGTCTGGGAAGTTTCCCGGATGTCTGAAGCCTCTTTACCACCTTCTTCCTCTTCGTTTCTTCTTCTATTTCTCCTCCACTTTAACAAAACCCTCCACCATCATTACCAACAGAGCACCATTGCCCTCCTTCTCATCCACGCGCTACCTAGCTCACAGTAGCACACCACCTTCAGTAGAGGCCTCGTGCAACCTAGCGTGCAGCAACCGCATACGCATGCCCCTACTCTCCCCCTCGCCTCCAGCGCCCACGCCCCGTTTAGCTGAACCTCCGCCATGCGTGCAGCCGCGTGTTCTCGTGCAGCACCCCTGTGGCTGTGCTCCTTCAGCAGTGTGCCCCCACGCGCGTCCCCTCGCATAGCTAGCGATCATCTCGCGCACCTCTCTGCCCACACGACTGACGCACGCCATCTGTCCCACGCATGGCCAGTAGTGCCTCTAGCGTGCACAACATCAACCTCACCTTCACCTCGGCTACGTGCATGGCCACACGCACCATCAGCAACCAATGCCACCTCCATCTCCTCGTGCAGCTGCAGCAGAAATGCTTGCACGTGTAGTAGCCACCTCAGGAGTTGAACAAGTCACCGGAACCCATCATCTTCCACAAATCCGTCTGGCCACCTCAGGTCTCCTCGCACTTCGCCGCGACTGCCACCGCGGAGCCCTCGCTTCACTTGTCCTCCACCACGAGTCGCATCTCCAGTTGCGACCTCCTTCATGCGCAAGCACAAGGGAAAGGAATCCCCTGTTTCCCTCTCAATTAAATTTTACATTCAATGCCTTTGCCACTTTATATTAATATTTTATTATTGTGAACATTGCATTAAACTCCCTCTTGATTGTCCTAAATACGATTTTAGCTTGTGCTTTCATTTAAACACATATCTAATGCGGTATTTGACACAATTTTCTTGGGAAATCAATAATGAACATCGATTTTTGACTAATGCGAGTTTTAATAGGCCATTGTCACCTTGTGGACATGACCCACTTTTCTTCAGTGGTTTAATTTTAATTCTAATTGTTTTCATTAGTCGATTTTTCACCACTTAGAAATACAATGACAAATCATCTTAATCATCATTTTCAAAGATGAAAATCAACTCGTCAGGGAGCTATTTATAGGTGACGGTGGAGGGTAAGGGTGTGTACCTGGATGGAAAAACATCTAAGTTTAGCTAAACCACCGGCATCGTCTCCAATGTCGGTGAGCTTAACTCCTAGACCTAAATAGGATTAGAAGTCAATCTGGTCCGTTGGATGAAGAAGGTGAGGTGAGCAAAAGAGAAACAACCGAGGAGATGTTCTGATGAGGGATGAAGGTGGATCGGAAGGTGTGGTGACTGGCTAACGAAAGTCGTACAATGCGAGGAATAAGAAGAAGAGGAAGAAGAAAGTGTTGTTCTCACATGGACCTATTAGTAGGAAAAAGTAAGGACCTAAACTAAATAAAAGGCTCAAGTGCAATGAAACCTAAGGATTAAAACGTAAATTGAGGTTTTCAAAGCTTATTTTAATTTAATTCTTTTTCAACTTTTTATATATGATTATAAATTAGATCATTGTTATATATTTACCTTGAATTTACATTTTTGATGTTTTTAGCTTAATTTATTTAATTGATTAAGTTACTTAAGTTATTACATACTTAGGGTTAAATATTTAATATGGTAGGTGAGTACCTTGAAGTCTTCATGGATGACTTGTTGATTTTTAGGGAGTATTTTGATGATTGCCTCCTGCACTTGATCCAAATCCTTAGGTGTTGTATCGACATGAATCTAGTTCTTTCATGGGAAAAGAGCCACTTCATGGTACCTGAGGGAATTGTCCTCGGTCACCTCGTCTCTGAAAAAGGCATCCAAGTTGATTGAGCTAAGGTTAATTTGATTTCCAAGCTACCCATGCTTGGCTTGGTAAAGGACATCCACTCTTTTTTGGGGCACATCGGTTTTTACTGCCATTTCATTCTTGATTTCTCGAAAATCCTGCTCCCTCTGACTAATCTTCTCTCAAAAGATGTCCCTTTCAAAATTACCGAAGAGTGCACTCATGCATTTTAGAGCTTGCATGATCAAGTTACTCAAGCACCAATCCTGCAATCCCCTGACTGGTCTCTACCCTTTGAGATCATGTGCGATGCATCTGACTATGCAGTAGGTGCAGTACATAGGCAAAAAATAGACGGAAAAACCGTGGTCATCTACTACGCTAGCAAGACACCTAATGAGGCTCAACGTAACTACACAATTACTGAGAAAGAGCTGCTAGCTGTAGTATATGGCCTCGAAAAATTTTGATCCTATCTTTTGGGTTCCTGTGTTATCGTATACTTGGATCACATCACAGTGAGGCACCTCCTCATGAAGGATGCGAAAGCTCGACTAATCCACTGGATCTTGCTCTTGCAAGAATTCGACCTTGAGATTCATGACAAGGTGAGAAAACAGAACGCGGTAGCTGATCACTTGTCCCGCCTTCCTTTTGACATCATCAACCCTTCCAAACCAATCACAGAACACTTTCCTGATGAGTACCTTCTGACTATTAGTGCAGGACTTCCCTGGTATGCTGATTTGGTTAACTACTTGGCGTTACATCAAATCCCATCTGATTGGCCGAAGGCCAAGAAGGACAAGTTGCTTTCTTATGTCAAGTACTACATTTGGGAAGACCCGTACCTCTTTCGCATTGGTGCTGATCAGATCATCAAACGATGCATCCCAGAAGTAAAAATTCAGGACATTCTATCCTTCTTCCTTGACCAGGCCTACGGTGGACACTTTTCCGGACATAAAACCACAACTGAAGTCCTCTAGTGTGGCTTTTATTGGCCTACAATCTTCAAGGATGCATATGACTACTGTAAGGCATGCACTCCTTGGCAGACCTTGGGCAACATGAGCCACCACGATATTATGCCTTTACAGCAGATTCTCATATACAAAATCTTCGATATATGGGGGATTGATTTTATAGGACCCTTCCCTAAATCTAATGGCTTTGAATACATTCTCCTCGCTGTAGACTACGTGTCTAAATGGATCGAAACTATCCCGACCCAAACCAATGATCACAAAGTGGTAATCAAGTTTATTCAACAACACTTCTTTTCTTGGTTCGGTGTCCCACGTGCCATTATCTCTGCTGGAGGAACCCATTTTACAAATGCATAGTTCAAATCCCTGATGACCAAGTACGGGGTATCACACTAAATCTCAACTCCTTATCACCCCCAAACCAATGGATTGGCTAAACTGTCTAATCGAGAGATCAAGAAAATCCTTCAGGTCACTATTCGGCCTGATAGGAAGGACCAGTTGGCTTGACTTGCAGGAGCTTTGTGGGCTTATAGGGCCACCCACAAAACCCAATTAGATATGTCTCTGTTCAAATTGGTGTACCATAAGGCATGTCACCTTCCTGTCGAGATGGAGCACAAAGCCTATTGGGCAGTACGGAAGTGCAATCTAGATCTGCTTAAGGCCAAAACCCACCATTAGCTTCAAATGAGCGAGATTGAGGAACTACGCAATGATGCATACGAGAACTCACGAATTTACAAAGAGCGGGTGAAGGCTTTTCATGACAAACACATCTAGAAAAACTTTTCATCCTGGTCAGAAGATCCTACTCTTTGATGCCAAGCTAAAACTTTTCCCAGGCAAACTTCGATCTAAATGGATTGGATCATTCTTGGTGAGATGAATCTTTAGAAATGGAGCTATCGAAATCAGTCAACCCAGCCTTGATTCTGAACCTTTCATCGTGAATGGCCAGCAACTCAAGCTGTTCATTGAACTCACTAACACAAACTTGGTTGAGGTATCTTTTGATCTCCATCTCCCTTAGCTTACTGCACCCGGCTGATGGCGCTAAACTCAGCACTTAACGGGAGGCAACCTGTCATCTTTTGAAAAATCTGAAACCCATTTGACACATCTCTTTGTTGAAATGGTCCTAAGATCATTTCTTCTGTTCTAAGAATGGTCCTAAGATCTAGATTAGGAGCGGCTCCAAAACAGAAATTGATTTGCACGAGTTCTTGACGTGGAGAGACAAGAAATTCCCCTCGAAGATGCGCAATAACATATCATCTCCTCAATTCTTGTCTCCTAGGATATCTAAATATCCTACCAGGAGCATGTAAGCACCTTGTGCTGGTTCAGATGCCATGGGTAGCATTATCACGAAATGTCTATTTCTAGTGTCTGGATTTAGTTACAAAATGCCATGGGTGGGATTATTCTGAAATCTTGAAAGTCAGGGTTCTGGGGGTTGCCATGGGCGATGCTATCTCAAAGTATCGATTGCCAGGGACCTTACAAGGATTGATGGTGAGAATAAGGAATCTAATATAGACCGTGTTTAGGGCCAATCCGAAGATGGATCTAAGGAAAAATATAATGAAAAGAAAAAGAAAGAGAAAGCTCTCCACAAATAAAAATCTCCTTCTATATCTCCCTTACAAAAAATGTACTGGCAAACTGAACCTGGGCTAACCATGTTACAAGCATAGGTGCTTTAGTCGCTAGGTCCAACGAACCTTAGGTTAGTTCTTGCAGGCCTAGAAACCTTTGCGGCAGACTGAGGCAAAAGCTAGTCAGGTCTGGATCTGGGCTGGTACTTGAGTACCTCTAGGCCTATTGTTGGTATTAAGATCTAATTCCTAGATATGCGGCTTAGCAGGGCATCCTGACGATTACATCCGACCTAGATAACTGGTTTGATTCATAGAATTTTGCTAAGGGACTAGCAAAAGCTAGGCATGGGGGTATGATGGGAACACCATCATGAGCCATAACTAGCTCAATTTGGTCTTATAAAGCCAATAAAATCTCCTACATATCAGTCTGAAGGCTCTTGAGCAGGATGAGTTATTTTGAGAAGAAAAGATGAAAATAAGGTTTTTTATGTAATTTTACCATCTTATCACAAATACAGAATAACCACAGGTATGCCAAGGGTTTATTAAAGGTCATTCAGTCATGAATGCCTAATAAGTGGGTCCATGTAGACAGAAACGGGTTTTCACGCATTT
The DNA here is from genome assembly GCA_037157565.1 of Thalassia testudinum. Classification (NCBI taxonomy): domain Eukaryota; kingdom Viridiplantae; phylum Streptophyta; class Magnoliopsida; order Alismatales; family Hydrocharitaceae; genus Thalassia; species Thalassia testudinum. The sequence goes on from JAZHRO010000015.1 coordinate 10,492,825, forward strand.
CAAGAATTAATGGACATTTAAAACCCTAAAAACAGACCCGCTTAATTAACTGAGGTTCTGGTCATGATAAAATTCATATAAACCCTCTAAAAATCATAGAAAAATATTCTATAGGGTTTGGCATCCTTAATTTGACCATTTGAACCCATTTTAACCTAAAATAGTCTCAGATAGACTGTTGCTCTAATTTAGGTTTTTGCATAAATTACCCAGTCAAACTAGGTCAAAACCAAAATCCAACTTCATCATTAGATTTCTTAGGTCCAAATTAGGTTTGTATCAAAATTCGAACCCAATCAGAGATTGTCTTGACCTAGTTTGCAATTTGATCCAGTTTAACTCTTTCTCTCACACACAACCCCTCAGCTTTTGAAATTCCTTGCAAATACCCCATATCTTTGTCGTCACTCTTTGAAAAGCGGTCCCTCCACCATTGTCATGGAGGAATCATACTCCGGCGAGCTTCTTTTAGCAAGAACTTTGTGATTACTTGACGAATCCCTCTCAAAATTGAAAGGGAGATTCGTTAGGTAATCTCCTTCCTATTGAGCTATGTCCAAGTCTCCAAATTTCTCTAAAAAGCTCGTGCGAATCCTTCAAAGAGTCAGATATCTCTTGTGCGTCAAGCTTACCAAGCTTTAAACCTCCCTCTGAGGTCTATATAAAGACCCATGTTGCATGTCGATCTCCCTATGCTTGTTTTTGTCCTGGAATACCCCTCTTTCCTCCCTCTTCTCCGGCCAAAAGGCTCCACAACGTCCGGCGACTCCCTCCAACCACTCTCATCATCCGCTCGCAATACCAGTGGCGGATTCTCCTTCCTCTCCCTCTTTCATGTCGCGCCATACCAATAGGTGCCATACCAGCTTTTGATATGGTTTAACTTGGCCATGAGGCCGTGTTCATGTTTCCAGGTATTCACCAGACAACTCCACCGCTATGTTGTCTTCTTTGGCCTCGTTCATAGTGTTCTAGCCACGATTGCTCCAGGCTTTAGCTCTAGACAGTGCAAAATCACCTAAGGATCATCTCCAAGTCTTCAATCGGGGACACCAACCTCAGCTGCACACTGAATTGGAGGCATCTTCATCTGCGGGTGCATGCAAAATAGAACTATGGGATATAGTCTCACATCGGTGGGAGAAGAAGCGTTGCAGCCGTATATATTATTTTTCTCAATAGGCTTTATCGCCTCGAACACTCGGGGGTGAGGTCCCTGCTCATCCGCTTACTCTCACCTGACCCGACCCATTTCACTGCTTGGCTGCGACCCCACGCCCGCAGCCCTGCACCAGGATCTGGTTACTGTTCCTACCTGATTACCCAGTTAACCCCGGGTCTTTGAGAAAAATAAAAGAAGGAAAGAAAGGGAAAGAGAGAGAGTGGGGGGGGGGTTTGCACAGCCTCCCTATCTCTCGACACTTAGTCAAAATCTAAAGAGGCCTTCGCCTCTGTTGGTGTTGGTGCTGTGTTGTACCTATGGCTCTCCCTAAGGCATGAAGGAAAAAGAGTTGGTTCTGAGACACTGTAGCATCAGAGAGAGTGCACTGTGCACTCATCATACGTGGCATTTGGTTGATTGATACTATTGCATTATTTAAGTAGAATTGTAATAGGATAATTTGGTGATTCAAATCTCCATTTTTACCCTAATCTTTTTGCCACATTGACTCTTGAATTATATCTATATCATTTGTGCTTGAAATTGCTATTACATTGCTATATTCTTGCTTAAAACTATGATCTTGAGATAAATTGCTATATTGCTCCCTACATTCAACCTCGGAATTTCTTTCGAGCTACAAATTTTAAGTGTTCTACGTGATTTATTGGCTATACTACAGCGCATTACTTTTAAAACACCGATTTAGGGCATTTAACAACGTCCCGAAACTAGTGATAACTGAGTCATCTCTAGAGTGGTGTGGGATGGAGTAACCATGGTACTGGTCTACTGTTGTTGAGGAGGTGTTGAGGAAGTAGCCTAGTCACAAGGAGGAGGTGTTGTTGCTGTTACTGGGGCTTGTCTAGCTTTGGGAGGTCGCTAGTTACGGAACTGTAGGACGTGAATCTACTCTCCGAATTGATTCAAGAACTACCATTTCTACTTGACTACCTGAGTCTCGTGCTCCATCATCATCGTGGTGGTCTCTCACTGTCCATGCATCATGAGAGAGATGCCATCAGTGACATCCTGAACACCCAAGGAGTCGTGCCTGGTAAACTTCCTATTAAGGTAGGGCCACTTATGCTCAAAGAAGGATGGAGTGGGTCTAATTGGAGGAGGGCAATAGGACTGGAGGTGCTGGTAGGGTGTGTAGGAGAGTGGAACAGTAGATGGTCCAGCCTGAGAGGGTGGAGGCTGAGAGGAAGTAGATGTGGTAGCAGCCTAAGGGGGAGAGGGATCTTGTCAACCAGGACACTCCTCCATCTTAGAGTAGGTGAGCTCTCCAAAGATACTCACTTGAGTAATGAATTGCTTGTGGTGGATATCCATTGGCACACTGAAATGATGGAAAATGTGGGAGAGAAGGGTACCAAAGGGAAAGACGCTTGTGGGTTTCCTTTCCATGAAGGTGAGGATGAAGTGGTTCCAATTAAATGCCATCTTGGTCATGAAGGTATAGAGAGCCACAAGCATGGGATCGGAATAGTTATAAAAAGAAGTAGATTTGGACATGAAGTTCCAAAGAAATATGCAGTTGAGAAACCGTGGGAGAGGACAGAAGTAAGGAGACCTAGTTGTCTTGCCCAAGTCAGAAATTCAGGAGTCCTCAAGGTCTCCCTAATGGTCTCAGAGGAGTCATGATGGAGCTCAAGATAAGTGGAGTCAGAGGAAGGACAACCAAGGATCTGCATAAGTACATCGGCGTTGACGAAAACCTCAATGCCGTAGACATTCAACGTGAGTTGGATATCAAAACCCTAGCCAATGTTGCGAAGGTTAGCATAAAAAAGATGACAAGCCATGGGGTCGATGCCCTTAATTCTACTACCTTTGGTACTCGCGTAAAGGTTCCTATTAAAGAAACGACCAATTTTATGCAAAATGAGTCTATCTCTAAGACTTGGAAAGACACCACTACAAGAAATCAGCCTTTTCGTGGAGGTTCAAAACCATCAACAAATGGTATAAAACCGTCGCTAAGAATTGACGATGAATCCCTCGTCGGCAAAGATCTTTACCAACAGTTTTGATAAGAATCACCGACGTATATTGAAAACCACCGCGAAGACAAACCGCCGACAAATGATTACGTTTGCCAACGGTTTTGTTACCCGTCGGTCAATGTAACCTTTTACCAAGGGTTTGACAACTGCTAGTAAATGTAACATTTTACCATGGGTTATATAACTGCTGGTATAACTTATGGTAATAGTTTTAAATCCATTGGTAAAATGTTCAGCGACAATGATAAAAACCACTGGTAAAGATGTTGAATGTCAAGTTTCTTTTCATGACAGTTGCATAACCGCCGGTGTAGATCTTATAACGTAACCTATATACCATCATATAATATAACATTCACTTAATAACCTATATACAAAGCATGTATTCCATCACATAGCATTCACATAATAACATACAAAAAATATAATCCAATAAAATAAAATTTAGAACATATAAAAGTCGAATAAATGAAAGTATAGCATATATAAAAGTTTCAGAACATAAGTTTCTCAACATAGTTTCCAACATAATTTCCAACATAGATAAATCAATCTAAGGATCTACCAAACCATGGGATACATCATTATCATCACGACGATGAAAAAAATGTGATGGCGTATGCTCAAAAAATGTAGTAACAAGATCGAATAGGCAGTCAATCTTCTAATTTTGTTTTTCAATTAATTGTTTATGCTCCTTCCTATCTTCACAAAGTTCCTCCACCTGAGTCGCAAGATTTTTCACCTGAGTCGTGAGATTATTAAGCAGCTCTTGTGACACTCCTCCATCTTTTCTACCATACCAGCTACTAATGGTGGCACCTACTCCACCACATAGGACATGACGTGGATGCTCTTTTGGATGTATTGTCCTAAATGCATCCTTTGCACTCATCAATGTTGACGAGCATTCACCACCACTCTCTACTGGTGTCATGAGTTCTGCCATTCATTCCTAATTAAAAAAATGTTACTCTATAAATTATTTAATATAATTTTGGAGAAAAATTATATTATCAGAAACAATACATTATAAGTCCTGCATGTGGACTTGGTTTTTATAGCACAAACAACAAAATTTAGAGGCAAGAAAGAAGCTCCATAGAAGATCAAAGTAAATAGTGTTCTTGGGTGTTCATGGCAGTCTATGTTCTCACAGAAAATGATGCATGTAGGCATTAACTAATTCCTACAACAACTCATCATGAACCATTAGTGTCAAATCCCTGCAAGTTGGTAAAAAAAACATGGGCAATTTTGCTACAACTTTTGCAAGGAAATAGTCAACATTTTCAACCTGTAGATTTCCTTAGACTCCATTTGGAATTGGTTAAAAGTTTAAAATTGGATAAATTTTTGGAAGTTTTAAGATTTAGGAGTGGTGGAATAAGTAATGGATTAGTGGAAGTAGAGGGATGAGTGAGTTGATATATTTTTACTAATTTTTGTTTTTATTTCTATTAGAAGTAGGTTAGTGAAGTAGATGTGATAAGTTGATATGTTGTAAACGATTCTTATTTTTATTCGCATTCAGAGTGGACTGGTAGAGATAGAAGTAATGAACATGTTAATAACTTAATTTGTTGTTACCAGCAGCAGGAGATGATGTGATGGCCACTCATATTCTGTATTATTTATTTATTGTAACCCTTAACTGTGCCATTAAGGATAATACTCCAATTTAAGGCCCTAACAAACAAGGCCAAGTAGATGCAAGTTGGGAGAATTTTTAATGATACAAATTTGAATGTGTTATGGTCCAAATCTAACCCAGATCAAGTCTATAATTGATAAAACTTAATCCAGATCATTTTTCAGACTAGAATATCAGGCTTAGTTTGAAGGCAAAGAAGAAGGTGGTGTTCACATGATCTTTCTCGTGCAACTCCGATGCTCTTGCTCATGTTCACCAACAAACCCAAAGGAGTTGCATCCCATGTTGGGGACTTCAAGTACATGTGTAGATACGCATACACGCACTACCTTGTTCCCATGATAGACAAGGTAAATTCCCTAACTCATCCAATTGATAGGAAATGGTTTCATAATTTTAATCCGATTTAATCATTTTGAGATCACATTTTCGAGTTTTGAAAAGTTTTAAATGATCCCCTATGCTTTCGTGATGTTTCAATTCCATCACAAATAGGATCTGTCTTCTCTCCTTCAACCACTTCTTTTGATAAAGCACTTGTTCACCAAGGTAGCCATCTCTTCTATATAGCATATGACAAAAGTAACAAAACCAAAGCACAAAGAACCAAATCTAGCCAAATTGACAGACACCATACCAATTGCATCGTGCAATACATAGAGTTTAGATAGCTTTTTTCATTGGGAAAGAGTTTAGATAGCAATTTAAATGATTATTGCTACACAACATGCAAAAAATAACCATTACCTTGACAAGTGTGTTGCAGACAATGGCTCAATCACCATAACATCAGCCTATTTTCGCAGTTCAATATGAAGCACACCATCATTCATCTTCATCAGTATACAAGGCCACATCCTTTGGAAGTGAAGCTTTCTCAATAAAATGCAAGGATGACTTGGTGGCCACAACTTTGACCACTGCCTACTCAGAAAAGCAACGGCAAAGACTTTCAAACTTAATGGAAGCCACACTTCTTGTCACAGCTAATAGAACATGCGGCCTTTGAGTAAGCAAGACCTTTTGTATTACTTCTCTTTCCATTAGATTTTCTAGCCTGGCCATTGTACTCTTCTTGCAAGTACACCGTTATAGCAATAAAAATTTTCAGCCATTATAGCAATGTTTCATACAAGTATTCAAGTTCTTAAATCAATTAACTAGTGCAGATGTGGTGCACATAAAGACCAGGGAAGTCAGAAATAGAATTGGCCAAAAATGTTGCAAGCATAAAAGACCATGTACAAGCAGACGATGAATGCTACAGTAGTTGTCCATTGCAGTACATAAGGTTACTCAAATGTGCAAGTATGGCAATTATAGGTAGACAAGGATGGCATGGTTAATATGGCTAAACCATCTGGTTAACCTGGTGCAAATCAACATGCATTCAGCAGGGCATAACATCAACAAGACATCGCTAGCAATTTGAATTCAAGAGTATGATATTTAGATGTATTTATTGAAAGCCTTTTCTATATAAGTAAGGCTGTAAGAGGATGATGAGTGCTCGAGCTTGATAGCCATCCATCAACTGTTCATAAAATTATAAAAGTTGTTCATACAGGTTAGAGCATTTCTTCCCATAAGTAACTTTAGCAGAAAATACAACATGACTACCATAAGGATGCAAATGTTTGAAAATGGCACCTTCCCTCTCAAGTCAAGCCACAAAAACATGTAGAAAGCCATATGTTGAGCAAGTTTTGTCGTCTTTCTATAGGTTGTTGAAACATGCACATTCTTTTTTTATTTCAAAAGGGAAAAACAAGCACTTTAGAGATCCAAAAATATGTCCAAAAGAGGTGTTGATAACTGTATGATTAAACAGATTTTGGAGAAATTTACCCTTGCATCCTGTCAAGTTGGCATGGTGCAAACATATGTGAAATGTTAAATGATGGCTAGATATGCAATAAATAACACATGCAACAACATAAAGAAATAGTCTCTATTTCAATAATCACTCATAACTAGTAGACACGATATTTTTAACCCAACAATAGTCCCCCCCCCCCAATCAACTTCAGCCATAATAATCTTCCCTCAAGAAAACATCACAAACCAATCAGGAATAATCAAACAATATGAAAGCAACTTTCACATAGCAAAACCTACTTGAAAGTGGAAACTAGATTGAACCAATAAAGCTCTCCTCTTTCAAATCACCCAGTTGTCTCAATAGTGTCCATAGTAAATAATTACACTCAAATTTCTAAAAAAAATTGTTTCAACTGCACCTCATGCATTTATGTCTACTCCATATAAACAAAAGACTCCTCTCTTTCATATTCCTCTCAAGCATTTAGGGAGCTAACATCATAGTAAGAGTCAAGGGCATGCACCTCCTCAGCTTTTTGCATCACTGTTGCGATGGAGAGCACCTTCCAACATGGAGGGACATTAGACAATGAAGAAAGGCAATTATGTTCCTTTTTTTTTCTATGAGATAAAAGAAACTAAGTATGTATGCTAATCCATAACTGGTTTTCCCATCACAAGAAAATTTAAACCAAGCAAATCAAGTAATTACAATAGTTTGCCTTGGAAGCATCAGATTGGAAACCTAACCAAGTGAACTACCTAGCTGACAATCAGAGTAGTTGCAAGACAAGTGAGTTATGCTGGTATAGTTAACATCCATAAACATACCAATGCACGATCATTGAAGCCCTGATTTAGCTTTCAGGGGGGAAAAAGTCAAACTCCTAATTCAAAACATGATCGATCCAAAAATTGTTGAGGTTAAGCTAAAGGAGGGGGTGAGCTTGAAATATTACAAAACTGCTTTGCTGGTCATACAAAATGGAAATGCTTTTGCCTTATTTTGTTATAAAATTAATTCTTGATAGTCTTCAATATTACAAATGCAAGCAGTACCAAAATAGTTTAAAAAATTGGTTTGAATTATCAGGAATTTTTTCTGAAATGTAGAATCTAGGCAATGGAAAGTGCTCTTCAAGTGCAAGAAGCAATTTTAAATATATTTGTCATATTTTTTTTAGCAACATTTAGAAAAATGAAGAGGAGGAGGGGAGCTCATCAACATCATGTAAAGTACCTCCTCATCTCCAAAGCTCGTTGATTTGCTCTGGAAGTTTCTTCTGATTCAGCAGAGAAGAGCATAGAGGTTTATGCCAAGCTATAGAGGTCATTGAGGTCAAATTAGTGCTTCTCCTACTTGACTATTGTTACAATGATCTTACCAATCTCTTAAAGGATGCCTAGACACATGAGAAGGAGAAACTTCATTTGGCTACAAAAATCCAACTCCTAAAGAAGAGTGGTCACCCTTCAGAGTGTGTTGCAGGTCATGAATGCTAACATTGTAGCAAACAACTAGATAAGAAACATGCTCATGCACAGGGGATAGCTGAGATAACTGACATGGAAGATAGTGAGGTAGATGCAGCATATGAAAATGCCCTAAAGGAAACAATCGTGGGATTGCAAGATGCTGTTACTAGCATAAACGATCAATTGGAAGAAGTCAGATATGAGATCGAAGCTTTTGAATTTGGTTAGCTTCATTACTTCACTGCTTGATGTGGTACTGTAACTAGTCTTATTGGTTGCCTAGCCTCCATCTAGATTTTAGGACTTGGCTTGATATGCTGTCCAAACCAAACAGGATCAGATATATTAGTGGATAGATTTTTTATTCCTCTGATTTTAGGAAAACATAGTTCTTTCATTGAATGACATTCTTGGATGGTTGAATCTTTAAAACATTTGTAGATGGTATTCTGATTTCTTTGTTTGATTTTCAATATCATTCAAGCTTGCTAATGATTAAAAAAAGGCACAATAAGAGTTTATTATTAAAAAATGTATCAAAAAAGATAATCCACAAGTGAAAAAGGATTTGAAAATCCACAATTAAAAAAGAAGATGTCTCACCTAAGTCTACTGATGCCAAACCAATCATTTCTTGATATATGTGCCTCGGGGAAACAAAGTAGAAACAATAGCACCATAACTAGATTGTCGAAGCATAAAAAATGTTGGCAACAGAATTTGCAGGATGTAAATTAAAGTAACAATCCCTACTCAGAGGTCTGTTCAGTGGCTCTATTTCAATCCAGGACTACTTGTAGTTCCTCGGTATTTCACAAATCTCCACTAGATGTAGCCACCTATGCGGTGCCTCCAACACAGGTGTCGAAGAGAAACCAATGTAGTTCATCGTGGCTCAAAGATAAAAAAATAAAAAACACAATGCAATCTTATTCCAAATAAGAAAAAGACTGAAAAAGAAGCCAATACAATTATATCAAATACATAAACTCCAACTTCTTTAACAACAATCCATAGAATATCTTAAATGGTTAGAATCTGAACACCTACTTGATTATTGCTGCTTCAGTTTGCCAATTTTCACATTACAGGAATATCTAAAGGGTAATTCATTCATGATTTCCATCTTAGTAGTTGTAAATTTATTATCTTAGAATGTTATCTACTACAATGTTGGTATAGGTTTTGAAAATTTTGTTGGTAGGATCTAACAATGGTAGTTACATGATAGTGTCTTGTAAGCTAGTTTTGTTGATCCATTGAATATCCATTTGAATGGACCAAATCAATCCATGATACATTAAGATGCTATGGGTCAGATAGCATGGAAATGAGATAGGTAACCATCCCATGAACATGGTTACATGCAACTATCTTCTACTTCCTCCAAAAATGAAAGTACTTTCAGATAATGACAGCCACAAGATTTGACAAGAAAATTTTTTTCTTATCCCCTCAGCCTTTAACTATCAGAATGGAATCACTCATCTAGTGGGAAGCAGCATATCATAAGTGATTCTAACACGTAGAGGTCCACTTTAGATGTAATTTGATTACATTTGATCTTGTCCTTGCAAGTCAAATGTTGCCTAAATAAATGACATATTTGCACCATTTGAGGCTAACAACAAATGAAAATGCACATCATCATACTTGACCCTCGTGACCATTTGGGGTGGTCGGACAAGAACTTAACCTTTGTGTAGTTCCTAACATAACAATTAAGAAAACCATGTTGGTATAGGTGCCTATAACTAGATTTAATACTTATGGCTAAATCTAGTAGTATGACCAACTTAAGAAGTGGAGACTAGATTTGATCGTTTAAACATGGAGCCACTACTTTGGGGGGGTTCATAAAAGATGCAAATCATTGTAGATACTCATCACAAACTTACATGGCCAACACATTGTGTCAACAATTTAGTGCATCAAAATTTTGAGCTATGATGCATTCTATTATTCTACGGCAACTTTGAGTTACTGAATGTAACGACCCGATTCCCGAATCCCTACGAGACACGAGAATCGGACCGACTCGACTGATCCCAAGACCCAGTCGTCTAATGAGAAAGTAACCAAAAGAGCAGTAAAATAAACTACATTCAACATGTATATAACTGGCAGTAACAAAATACAGCAGTAAAGAAAGAAATACTACAGTATACACCACCACAACAGTAGAGAAATAAGTATGTACATAAACATGAAGCTTACAATAAAAAGAGTACAAGGGGTAACAGAAACTACTCACTACCACGGAAAGAAAAGTACAGTGGGTACTACAAGTAACACTACTGAGCTCTACTAGGCCCAGCGCCCTCTGCAGTCGTCGACTCTGGCTGCTCAACACCTGGTCCTGAAAAGGTAACAAAGGTGACACGTTAGCGAAACGCTGAGTAGAGTGGCAACTAAAAGCTAAAAGAAACAGTAAGGTGGACAGTAGCTGTTATATTTATAATTTCTTGCTTAAATTTCTCCATTTATTCACTATTGAAATATTTCTCAGATCTTTCTCTTGATCTCGAATGTTCCTCGTGGGAACGATCTTGATTGCAGTCTTTTCCGAAAAGTAGAAGTAACACGTGGTGCTCTCCTGGCCGGGAGAGTCCCTTGTGGTGGTCCTACCCTCAGTCAACCACCCCAAGGTCGCTGACAGACTTAACGGTGACTACGGTACACGCGATAAACGCGTGGGTAGCTACCCCACACTGGCACGCGGTCAGTCGTTTCTGTTAACGGGTGCGCCCAAAGTACAGCACGGAACCAGTATAGGGTAGAGCCCTCTCAGTAACAGGGGCCCAGCCCCTCCACAGTAACCAAACAGGGATCTTGCCCCTCCACAGTCCGCGCACCCTCGCCTGACTACCCTGATTTGCCCAGTGGGCCTAACAAGTCGATGTAGGAGGGCTAGCAGAACCCCGGGGCCCGTGGTGTAGCTAGTGCTCTCCCTACACTAGTAGCTCTCCTCAGTACTGTATACACGAGGGCCAAAAGTCGGTACAAAGTGGCCAGACCTAACCCCGGGTCCCTGGGGTGGCTAGCTCTGCTCTGCACTAAACAGGGGACAGTTGCTCTCCTCGGTAATCCGTACGCAAGGGCCAGCTCACTTCCCCAATTCTATTCCATTCACTTTCCAGGAGTTCTACTCCTAATTCCCCGTAGGGTTCATGCTCTTTTAACTCATCCAATTTAGGTTTCACCGTTCCAGTTTTATATCCATATAACCCATGTTCTCAATAATGATTATTCCTTCTTAAACAGGCAGTTGTTAACCAATTTACAGGCAGTTATCGGTTCCTTTCTACTTTTCCAAGACTGCAATGTATATATATTCAACTAGTTTTCCAGTCCTAGGATTCATGCCATACCCTAGGATCTATCATTCAATCTAGTTTGTCCTAGGGTTCATGTAATGCCCTAGGATCTATCATTCAATCTAATTTTTCAGCCCTAGGGTTCATGCAATGCCCTAAACTCTATTAATTGTTTCATAAATGTACAATTTTTGATAAATAAATTAACGGGCCACTCTACCCGTAAAATCGGGAGTACTGGGGGAGTGGTCGGCAATCCCGCGCACCTTCGCAACCCCTAGAGCCGCAAAGGAACGGTGTCCTAACACATGGATCAACACAAGGAGTTACTCAGAACAGTATACAATTACTATAAATAGGTAGAGGAATTAAATTTGGGAAGAACGAAACTTGAAACACGGAAAACGGACTATGAAGGGACCCTAAACGGGTCAAAAATAACCAATCTGTCCAAAATCAGACGTCTGGAACTTCTTCCAAACGTCTTAAAAGGTAGCTCAGGTCCTACCTTGGTCTGCGCAGTCCTTTAGATGTCCAGAAGCCCGCTGGAACATCTAGACTTGGTTTCCAGATGTCCGATTATCACCCCGGACGTCTAGAGGCCCTCTCCGTCGTCTGGTGCTATGCCCAGACGTCTGATCTGTGTGGGATGGCGAGCCCTTGCACCCTCCCGAACAAATCCTACACACACATGCCCGCTCTCATCACGAAGAGGTGTAGAAGAACTCGGCGGAACGGCTGCATGGCCGTACACGCGGAAGGAGAAGATAACAAATATTGTACCTGTCAGACGTCTGGATCTTCCTCCAGACGTCTTCTGCGTCATCTGGACTAAGTCCAGACGTCTGATTCTGGGAAATTTTTCCCAGAATTAGGACCCTTTTCACTCTCCGCCCGCAGCGCACGGCCGTGCCGCGCCGCGTCCGCCTGCTGCCTGAGCTGCAGCAACTCCTCTGCGGCTCCACATGCTCGCTGCTCTCCCGTCGGTCGGCTCTAGTTGCCCCGGCAAGCTCGTACCCTCACGGTTGAGCTTCTTCTTCTTCTTGAGACAACTTCTCCTCCCCACACGCCTGCAGCAGTCGCTGTTGCCACTCTCGCTGACAGGGAGAAGGAGAAGAAGAAGGCCGTGGAGTGAGGGTGAGGGAGAGGAAAGAGAAGAAGGAGGGCGGTGGGTTCAGTCTGCGCGCGCATGCACGCAGACGCGAACCCGTACGCCGAAAAAATTTAATACCAGACATCTGGGAAGGCTTCCAGACGTCTGGCCAAACATCTGGGCCACTTCCCAAACGTCTTAAACGACGCCTGATGCCCTGTTCGTAACACCGAACATTAGCAACTTTGAGTAATGCGCAAATCATAATTACCAAAAATAATAAGAAATATACTGTTAAAATTTTATAAGCACAAGAAAAGGAAACCCCATCTCATTTCTTCTAATGCATTTCGATTTTATGGGGCTCTTTTCCAGGTAATGAACTTTCCATTTAATTACCTCCTCCTCCAGTAGAAAGCAATGACAACATTGGCAATAGCAACAAAGGAGTGCAGTAACCCCAAGCAAACAAGGAGACCATGAAGTTCCTCGCCCATCTTCCTCTTGCTGAGTCTAGGTTCAGGTCAGTGTGGGATCTTCGCATGAGGTGGAAGAACACGAGGACCTATTCCCACTCTCCACCCTTGAGTTACCCGTTCATCACAAAGTTCCGGAAAAAGGGGTACTCCTTACTTGGCATTTCGTCAAACACCTTACGTCTGCTCGCCAAGTCCCCACATCACGTACATGAAGACTACCTTGTGGCCCAGCGATGAGGAGTGGATGTGAAGGAGACCCGTGAGGGAGGAGTGCACTAGACTCCCATTGAGGAGTGCCTTAAGCTTGCTGCAAAGCTAGAGGGCAGAGTAATAGGAGGCCTCATGGAGGTGGGCCCTCTCAACCTGGAGGATGATGGTCTCCATGGCATAGTCGTTTGATCTTAGCATTGACGTCCACCTTATGATCGATGGGGATGGAATCTGAAGTAGGTGTCTGATAAATGCCAATTTATCATCATTCTTATGACTGAAAACAAATCTAGCTCTTAGGTTTTTAACTTCGCAAATAGGTTTTTGGGTTGCATTTTGGCATCAATTAAGTTAGACATGCATTGTATATTTTATTGTATTTTTGATATGTTTACTTGAGTGTTAGGGATAAACAGATAGATAGATCCCTAAAACCCTAGCACTCATGAAGGCAACTGGTGAAGAGGAAGCTCATTCCAGCTGGTACTCAGCCAATTCCAGCTCATCATAGCTGAATACCAGCTCACTTGGGTTAGGGTTATCTCCATTTAGAACCATTCACCTCATCTTAGCTGAATGGTAGCTCAGGGCAGCTCATCTTAGCTCAACCTAGCTCAAGTCAACTCAGATCCAACTCAACTTAGTTGAGTCTAGCTCATCCTAGCTCTAATCAGTTCATTGGGAGCTCTAGCTAACTCAACCAAGTTGACAAGAGTCGACCTCAGCTCAAGTCCAGCTCTCCTTAACTCCACTCTGCTCATGGAAGTTGAACTCCCTCCAGCTTAGCTACTACTTGCCCACTTAGTAGCTAAGCTAGCTCAGGAGTTCTCATCAGAGGTAATTCCAGCTCAACCTAGCTTCAGCTAGGTTGAAACCAGCTCAACTTAGCTCAACTACTCAAGCCTAACTACTAGCATAAGAACTAGCTAGCTTAGCTAAGTAGTTGAGCTCCTCATGAAGACCTCCTCAACAGATTCAACTCCAGTGCAGCTCCAATGCAGCTCCAGTCAGCTTTCCCTTAGCTCCTCTTCTCAAAACCCTAACTCCCCCACTACTATTCTACTAGTTAAGCTAGCTTAGCTAAGCCCAAAACCAGCTCCACCTCCATGGCCATCCACCACCAACCTAAACCCTAACCTAACTCCACCCTAACTCTACTCCAAGTCCACCACCTACCTCCACCTATAGTTGTCACCACCATCCCCACACATCTTCACACCTCCACCTCCAAAAGCCGCCACAAACGGTGGCGCCAACTTTCCCTCCAAAACCCCTACTTATCACCACCATCCATCTCCCTTAGAATCGATCTCCACCATCCACCTAACCCCCTTCTAGAAGCCCCCCTTTGGCGCAAACTTTAACACTCACCACCTTAACTACCCTTAACCACACCAAAGTTGGCGCCAAAACCACCTATCCACACCCGTTCAAATTGGCGCCAACTCTACCTCCAATCACCACCATCTAAACACCACCATAACCCATCTCCTCCATCCACATGTTGGCACCAAAAACAAGCCCTTTAACCACACCTAAATTGGCGCCAACTCAACCCATAACCACCAGTCAACACATCCCTACATATGGCACCAACCTATCCTAACCTTCCATCCATTAACCACCCTCCTAACCCTACAACACATCGTACAACCTCTTAACCCAAGTCTCCACCTAGGGTTGGCCCCAACTCCTAAGAAGCCACTTCATGTTGGCACTGATAACTTTAGCCCTAGGATCCCATAACCACCCCCTATAAGCCATCCTAGCCATCCATCCTTTAACCATACCTACACCCCTACCCATCCTATAAAAAGACCACTAACTACCCACTTCAAATGATCCTTTGGCTTCATAATTCTCCACCTTCATCCCACTATACTTATGGCCAAGAGAAGAAGAAGAAGAAGAAGAAGATTAAGGGGACACTCTATCCCCTTGGTGCCTTCCCCTCTTCTCTTCTCTCTTGTGCCACCACCAGCAAGAGGAGCAGCCAGGCAAGGAAGTGTAATACCCTACGGGAGGGGGTGAGATATGCGTGATGTAAAAAAAATGCAGAATTAAAATAAATAACAATCTCACAAAAGCAATCACACAAAGGCACAAGTGATTTTTAGGTGGAAACCCAAACGGGTAAAAACCACCACCTAACCCTTTCAAGTTACGATTTCCTGATCAACAAAGTCGATCAAATCCACTAAACAAACTACTTAAAATGAGGGTAGTTCAACTTCAGTACAACCACACTACTTAATACCCATAGCGTACCTCAAAGCCACCCCTCTTCATGAGGAGTATTTTGTTCCTCGATGGAGACGGGAATTCGCAAAGTGAATACTCAACACAAGTAAAGATAAAATACAATACAACCTATAGAGCCACAAAGTATAGGGTTAAATCTAGCTACTATAGGTAAGGGAACTTCCCTTTGCTGGAAGTGCATCGACTTGACCCGAATGCGTGAACCACGCAGCGGCACTTCGTCTCTCTCGTAATCTCGAAGGGAGAGTGGGTGTGCAACTAGAAGACAACTATCAAGATGTGGAATGGCGAAATGGAGAGCAAGATCTTCTCAAGATCAATTTGACACAAATGATGTGGAAATGCTAATGCTTGGTGTGTCTTTGCAAGGCAAGGGTCCTCTATTTATAGAGGGCCTAGGAAGGCTTTGGAAGGCTTTAGAAGTCTTCCATAGCTGTTGGGGTTGAACCCAAGGCAAAACAGGCTGTAATCAGAATCATTTATGATTCTAACAGGGTCATTAGACATCTGGTCCAGGTATTAAATGTCTGGAAAACTAGTTTAAGATGCCTGGTAACTAAGTTAGACATCTAATTCTAGGCGAGTTCCTTCCTGACTTGATTCAGATCTAAACAAGGTTCTAGTAAAGGCCATCAGACAATGTACAGGACGTCTGGCACTAGGTCTAGAGGTCTGGAAACCTATTGTATTGCAGGAATGGATTTCCCAAGGTCCAAACGGCTAGATAATCTGATAAAGGTGATTTTGGCTTATAATGAGGCTCAACGGTCACATATTAGACGTCTGGGGTCCTCTACGGACATATGATAGAAGCCTAATAGTTATTTTCCTCAACATTTACTTTGTTAGCCAACGTTCCACTAATTGGACGTCTGGCACAACCATCAGACGTCTTCTAAGACGTTTGGACTAAGGTTTGATTGTCTAATTTCATCAGATAAAGCCTACGAAGTCCAGCCTAAGTTATTGGACATCTGAGTCAATAGTCAAACGTCTTAAAGGTCAAGATCAGACGTCTGATTTTCAGATTGGACGTCTAATCAAGTTGTCTAATGCCTATCTTGGTTTTCTAAGTTCTCTAAGAAAACCTAAGTATCCTAGGGTCTAGCAGGTATTCCTAAGACTACTTTGAGGCTCTTTAACATAAGATCTAAGAAAGAAATAAAGAGCAAAAACAAAGTACAATGAAACAAGAAAGGAAATCTATCCTATTCTTCATCTCCTTCCTTCTTTAAGCATTTGTTCCTCAGGAAGCTCCTTCTCCTCTGTCAAGCTCTTCCAATCTGCTATGGATGCGAGCTCGAACTCCGTCTAAACACGTCTCCATTTGCAAATATCCTGAAATCTAAGACTTCAAATGCAAATGTTAAATAATATGTGTTTTGTTATCATCAAAATGAATGATTGTGGTGCTCTAACACAAATAGGAAGACCTTGGTGATTCACACCACCTTGGGAGGAGTTTTGTGGGTGGAAATTATCCACCTTTGGAGGAGCAAAGGCACTCCCCCCTAAGGCTTGCCAAGGAGGACACCATTTTGGAGGAGCTATTCAAGGAAGAAGAAGGAGAACTTCTTTTCAAGCCCAGGAGCAACTGAGCTTGGAGCAAGAAGACTCTCTCTCTTCATCACCAACATCATCACAAGAGGATTTTTTGTTTTCTTTTCATTTGTTAGAGTAGAATCATTCCTCTACTTTTCCTTTTGTAAAACAATTTTTCTTCTTAATTAAAGTTGCCTTTCTTCATTTGTGTTGCATCTTTTTTTGCTGTTTCTAGCACTTTTCACACACTCTCTAACTACCCTAGGCCTCCACGTGCCTAGGGTGAGTTTAGAGAGATTACTAGCTTATCACTTTAGTGTTAGTATTAGCAAGTTAGGTGTAATCTCTTTCCCGCTTTAATTTTTGTAGTTGCCCGTAATTTCAAAACCAAAAAAATTCTCATATCTAAAAACCAAAAAAGAAAGTTGATTTCTATTTTGTTAAGCAAGATTCTTAAAAAGTGCATTCCCGCCTCCATGGACGACTCTAGATACCACCACTATCTAGGTTTACAAATTTTAAAAGCGATCATGAATTAGCGTGTTACAACGACTTAAAAACCCTAATTACAAATCACACTTTTCTTCACATCAGTGTCTCTTCTTTTATGATTGGGAGGGTTCTTTGGGTTGTTGAATAAGACGAGAGGAATGAATGTGAGGAGGTCTTCCATTCAATACAAGGGTCTAAGCAACCGTTTGGGGTGGTTGTAGAGGGAGGTTACAGGGGCAATGGGGGACGGGTTTGGCATAAAGGAGGGGCTCTAGGGTGCAAGGTTTGGTAGAAGTTGCTAAGGCATGGAGGAGGAGGTTTAGGTAGAGGGTTATTGTCACCGTCATGAGGAGTGATTGGAAGGAGGGTTGCCATCGCACGAGGTAAGGTTGGGGGAGGAGGGGAAAAGGATGGAGGAAGAGGGTTACCATCTTTGTCATTGAGGATGATGGCCAAAGGATGGAGGATGTTGCAAGAGGAGGAGGTGGAAGAGTTCGATGACAATGGAGAAGATCTCCTAGATGGATGAAGGAGATCAATATTAGAGGAGGGTTTTGTGTAGGCAGGGGGAAACTATTTTGTAGAGGAGGGTTTCGTCAGCCATCGATTTAGTGTTTGATGAGGAAGTGATGGTTTAAGGTGTAGATAAGGTTTTTTTTTATGACTATTGATACTTTACCTATGGCGATAGTTGAAAACTGCCAGTGATAGCATTAATTTCCTTGTACCAGCAGGTTCCATATAACCTCTACAAATTCTTTGATTTGCTGGCAGTTATAATAAATTGCTGATAAATATCCAACATTAAAAGCTAATTTTCTTGTAGTGCACGCTCAAAGTAGTTAAGGTTGATAGGGTGACCCACATGTAGAGAGAATTTAGAATAAAGGGAGAAGTCATGTCTCGTGTCATCATTAATAAAGTAATAATCAAAAGTGTCATCGCGAGGGGTGGAAGAAGAGAAATGTCGAGAGCATTTAGGAGCCATAAGTTATTATCCTATTTTCGCTGATAAAAAATGTCGAGTTGGTCAATCAAAATAGGAAGTTGGTCGATCAAGTTGAAAGAATTGATCGATCGAAAAAGAGATAGAACAAATTATAAAGGTGTGAGTTTTTGGTAAATCACGGTTAATTATTGGTTGATCAGAAAAGAAATTTTGGTCGATCAAGGAAAATTGTTTGGTCGATCAAAGATATAGTAGAATAAATTTGAAGGCAATATTTTTCATCGATCAATGGTGAAGTTTTGGTCGATCAAAAATAGATACTGGTGAAAAAAAGAAGGTTTAACGGATTAAATGTGGAAAATGCAAGTGATGGTAGACGAAAATAAAGTCACAAGACACACAATAAAATCAACAATAAGAATCAAAATAAGTTATGGAACTGAAAGAAAATATTAGATAGGGAGAGGAATTACCAAGATAGACAAAGATTGATCTTAAGGATGCAGTGTGAAGGAGGGAGAGGGGCCAGACGAAGAGTAGGCCAGTGGAGGGGGCTGACAAGGAGGGGAGGAGAGGTCATTGGAGGAGACACGGCTCAGCCTTGGTTGACCAAGTCGTGGTCGATGGAAGAAAGGTTGGGAGGCTTAGTCAGTGGAGTGGGGTGGGGGGATCTACCATGGGTTTTCGTCATATTAAGTGTGTACAGAAACTCTTAAATTTATAAATCAGATCAAACTCATAAATAAGGAAATCATAGTTTAAAAGCGGAGTCTGAGTCGTTCGTAGGGAGGCAGTAAGATTAAAATCGCTTTTCAAACTAGAACTAAGTAGGATGAGTACAAGAACATGCAACTTCTAAGTACTAGAACTATAATATGAATACTAATAGGAATCATGTAATTTGAAGACAACTTGAAAATAACTACTATAACTTCATTGAATATAATGAGAAGTTTGCACAAGTAGAACTAGTAGAGTACTTCCATAATCATGAAATTACAACTAGAACTTTAGATTAAGAGAAATGCATAATCTATGGGCTTCAAAGGCGAAGTTCAGAGTGGTGGCGTGGATGTGGATATGAAGGCACACCCACCAAAATCACCAAAGATGGAGTGGAAGTAGCTCTAGATCTAGTGGACCTTTTGGAAGTAGGAGATTCTAAGTAGGAGATAATGATCCTAAGGGGGCGTTACTAGGGTTTATATAGAGAATAGTGAGGCTTCCTATTGGTTGGTTTAGGTTTCTTATGATTTCTAAGGTGTAGGGCTAGGATTTAATCAAGGGGATCGGCTAGGATTAGGTAGGTGGAGGGCCATAAGATTGGAAATAAAAGGTGTAGATGTGGGTTGGAGTTTTGTTGGGATTTAGGACCTGATGATAATGTTATCATCAGCCATATCTAGTTTTAATTAGTTATAATCCATTGATAAATGCTCCTGCATAACCGCCAAAGAACCCTAATTCATTACATAACCATTTTGAGAGATAAACATGAAAGCAGGGGTAAAACTGCAGTTTTAATAGAATATCTTAATTGCAGAGCAATCATGGGATTTCTCAGGGGTTAATTAAAGGTCAAATGGTCATAAATTTCTAATAAGTGGGCTCATGCAGACAGAAACGGGTTTTCACGCGTTTCTAGAATTAAATGACTTCTAAAATCCTAAAAATAGACCCACTTAATTAACTGGGGTTCTGGTTAGGATAAAATTCATATAAACCTTCTAAAAATTATATAAAAATATTATCTAAGGTTTGATACCCTTGATTTGACCATTAGAACCCATTTTGACCTAAAACAGAGTCTTACACGGATAATTGCCCTAATTTGGGTTTCTAGGCAAATTACCCAATCAACTTGGTCAAAACCTAAATATGACTTCACCATCAGATTTCTTGGGTTCGAATTAGGTTTGTACCAAAATTTGGACCCAATCAAACATCATCTTGACCTAGTTTGCATTTTGGTCCAATCTGAATCTTTTTCTCTCATTATGCCCTTAACATTCGAAATATTTGCATAAAGCCCCCTACCTTTGTCTCCTTCACCAAAAGGTCCCTATCGCCTTCCTTCAATCCAATTCCTAAACCCATCTACCTGCGATTTTCAAGGAAAGGAACCTCCTCCATCAGGCAACCAAATCCCTCCAAATTTGGAGGGATTGGTCTGGAGAGGATCTCCTACAATTTGCACCTGTTGGTTTCCCAGTTTGAGCCTCAAGAGCTCCAATGAAGCTCTCAAAATAAGAAGAAAATTCCCTGTTTCCTAAAAGAAACCTCGCTCAAATCAGGAATTGAGCTTGATTTCAAGCTTTATATAAGCTTGTGTATCTCCCAACATCTTCCTTAGCAAGGTTTTGAGGCCAAATACCCCTTCTTCCTCCATCTCCGGCCAAGCTCCTCCTTAGCTCCGATGGCCTCCTTCCCCATCTTCCTAGGGATAGCCAATGGTCAAATTGGCCTGTCCATATTCTTCATCACCTTCCTCCACACCTCGCCAGCCACAGCGAGGGTCGTCTTCCCCCTTCCTCGTCGCCGTCTTCCTTCCATGGAGCCCTTGTCTTCCACAACACCAGCCAATCAAAGCCGGCACCTTCTTGCCCCTTTCATCTGCTAATTTAGGTCCTATTAGCTTCCTCTCCCTCTCTAGACCATCCTCGACTCCATTATTCTTTAGATCGACCACCGACCACGCCTCTGCCTCATCGTCTTCTCCCACTCCGGATAAGGTTGCGATCTTGACACAGACCACCATCTGGTCCGCCACCACTCCTAGAACCTCCGCCGTGACCTCTAGAACAAATGCCCTAATCTTTTTGGGCCTATTACCCACTCCATCTCCCCACAGAACTCACCCACTTCTACACACCTCCTCCAAGTTCACCCAACCTCCATAGACCTCCTCACCTCACAAAACCACCACCATCACATCCACCATATCCGTGCAACCCTCCTGAAGTGTTCTAATATGGCTGAGAGGTTGTATCTAATGTTTCAGGTCATCACTGCCATTCTCCGCCGCCACCATCATCTTCAACTTCGTCCACCTCCATCCGACTTGCTTCGGCCTTGATTTTAAGCCTAGGAGTTGCGAATTCATCTTAGGAATGAAGCCGCTCCAGCAATTGGAAGAACCATCAGCTGCAGCGCCTTCAAATGGAGCGATCTGCTGTTGCTGCCTTCACAAAAAGAAGAGTGGGACATAGTCCCACATCGTTAAACGAGTAGCTGCGGCTGAATAAATGGAATATGTGATATTGTCTTGTCGCATCAAGACCACGAGAGTGAGGTCCCCTCTTCACCCATACGCACTCCTCAGCTAGCTTTCACTGTCGGTAGCCCTGGTCCATGTACCCGGAGCCGTTAACCCGATTATGTGAGAAAGTAGGGAGAGGAAGAGGAAGGAAATTGTGAGAGAGCGGGGGAGGGTTTTGCTCTCTGTACATGTGCCTTGGGGTGCGTGCACTCTCGACACTTAGTCACTAAATGCCTTGGCTCCCCATGTGTTGTGAAGGAAAGGACTTAGAAGAAAAAGAGGAGCTAAAGAGAAAAAAGAAGGAAAGAAGAGAAAGGCTTTGAAAGCCTTGTGTTGTGCTGTTAAGGCGACGTTTAAGTCATCTGATCCAAGGAAGGCAATGTCTGATCTGCTTTGGGAACAGTACTGTAGAAACATTGGCTGGCATGGAAATTGGCTTAAGTGGTTCAAGTCACTGTTCATTTATTTTAGATATTGAGTAATTGATATATATGTATACATAGAATAATAATTGGTGATTCAAATTACCATTATTTTGTCTTAGATATCTTTTTTCCTCATTAAAACTCTTGATATACTCATGTTTTGCATTGAAGATCAATTTTGAGTAGATATTATTCATTGATAATGATTCTTGCCTTGATTCCTTATGCTCATTTATATATTAATCAAGATTAGTATGTGAATTCTTATTTGCTCCCTTTGTTCGAGCTCATACTTTAAATTTGAGTATAAGTTTTATTTGTTTTCATGTGATTCCGACTATGCCCTTGTTTGAAAATATCTAATCAAGAAGAACCCTAAAAAGCAGGCTCTAAATTCACTTGAACCCTAAAAATCTTAGACCTAATAACCTGAGAGTAAATTCAGGATGATTTCTAGGTCTTGACCTAGATTTCATTCTGCCATCTTTAGGGTAGGTCAGGTAAAATTGGTCTACATTGTAGGCCAACCAACATCCAAATTAGGTCACAAGTTAAATCAACTTCTAGATCAAGTAAAATTCAAGGCACTAACTAAGCTAAAATTGGTAGACTTAAGGTCTTAAGTTCGTATATTCTGGTCTACTTGCAACCGTAGTGACAAGGAAGGTCGGGTGGGGGAAACCCTGTAATCCTTGGGGATGCTTTACCATGTAGGGGTCTTGGCGAGGCTCTCCCTTCTTGGCTGCTCAGGCATTTCTCGGGTGTGCAGATTTCTGATTTAGAGGTATCATCTACCTCGAAATTGCCTTAGTCATCCAAAAATCTTTGGGTGCCTTGATTGAGTCCAAATAACATCCAGTCCCTCATCTTTTCTCTAGAGCACACACACAGGAAGGTCATTAGGCTTTTTTTAACCTAAGAGATCTCACTAGATCTTCTTAGGAATCTCTTTTCAGATCTGAGCAACTTCAATCTAACCTGAGTTTGATTCTACATCTTGATTCCACCATCTGATTCAAAAATGCAACCTAACATTTTAGGAAAACTATTTAGGAAACCTAAATCCCAAATGAGCATCAAAGGGAAGATGATTGAGGTTGCTCTCAAACACCATGATGACTATTTCAGGACCTCAAATCTAGCTAACAGAATTCAAGTTACCATACCAGAAACAACAACCCACATTATGAACCATACTGGATTGGTATTCACACAAATGATACACGGTTCAACCTGGGATGATCTTTTAATTGAATATAGTGAATTGTGGAGATTGCACACTACCGAGTATATACATTGTTTGTCTAATCCACACCTTTGGGAAATGTATCAAGGTTTCATGGAAAAACGTGGGTGTATGTTGAATACATTACAGCAAACCATTGATCAAAATTACCCATACATCCCTTCAGAAATTGATGAGACACCTTGGAACAACATCGAGGATCAATATGATTTCCTAGAGCCCCAGGAAGAGAATCGAGGTTGCTGTGGACCCCCAACCCAAATAGAATCTGATTCAAATTATGTGTAGATTGATAAGCCTGATCTTGAGATGGGTTGGGAGGATCCAATTGTAGGTGTTCCTGATTTTGAGCTAACCTGAGAAAATCAAGAGCCTGGTTCACCAAGCTTTGAATTCCTAGACACCAGTAATGATGAACTTAAAAAAGAACTTCTCGAGAATGTAAATCTCGAGCCTTATCCTGTTAAGGTGATTCTCGAGAATGTTTCTGACATCGCTGTAGAGCCCAACCTAGATTCTAGTAATCCAATCCTTACCCTTAACCTAGAATCTGGATTCGAGCCTATTTGGGATAATCATGAGGCCCAAAATGATGAACGTTAGATTTCGAATTTGAATTATGATTCTGGGCCTGTATTTGATGAATACACCTCTCCAACCTCTTCTGAGATACAAATTGATTTCTCAGAAGTCACGCCAATCTATGATACAAAAATCGAGGAGTTGGATGAGTTAGGAATTGATTGGGTCTATCTTAGGAGCCAAGAACCTGAGCCTATACACACTAAGGACACCTTTTTAAGCTTGGAATATGAAATTAGGATAGATCCAAATTAGATTGCTGATTCTACATCTCTTGATCATTTCATGGTGGAACCTCTGATTTGGAATTGAATTCAGAGCACGATCTTCGCAAGTTCTCCGATGATTTCGAATCCTACTATGCTTTTAGAGAACCTTTGTTTCCTGATATTTATGAACCGGTTTATGACTTTAGCATCCATGATTCATTCTTTGACTCTGACTCTAAGGTCCTTGATCCCGAGATCATTGATTCAAAATCAGGTTCCATTGAGATGGAATCATTCCTTTATGATTTGCAAGATTCAGAAGCAGTAAGTGTCGAGAGTGTCTGTAATCCAGAATTCGAATCTTTTATTGACTCAGATTTCCATGATTCTATAAGTACTCTCCAGGCATTTACATTTGATTTTGATGAACACTACAAGGACTCTTTAGATGAATTGACCTTTGAACCTTTTCTAGAGGAGCCCTCAACACATATAATTCTCCTTGAAGCCACCTCTTCTGCACCACATTCAGAACCTTCTTGAATCCGATCCCAACCCTGACCCGCCACCAGAATCAATTTCTACTCTGATTCCCCTCTCAATGATCTAGTTGCATATGATTCTCCTCCATCTTTTAATCGGGTTTCGAACTCTGATCAGATCGATAATCATGTCCCATCTTTCTCTGATCACTTTCGTAGGATTCCTACATCCTCCACAGACTCTTTTTCATTTGAGGATCTCTACTATAACTAGGCTAATTGGACTCAACCAAACTCTGGATATTCATTTCCAAATCTTTTTTAGCCTCATAGCATCTGGTAGGCACCACATCTATCGATTCACATCTATCAACCCACCAGACTGATTGAGTTTAGGCTGCATCATCAACCTGTAGATCTAAACAAGCACCTGGTTGGACCAACCAGGCTTTTGATCAAAGTGCGTGTTCTACAAAACTCATTTGATTTGACCACTCCTCCATGACCATTTTCTACTCAGCTGAAGGTATTGAATTTAGTGCTTAATGGGAGGCAACTCATCATTTCAAAAACCCAAGATCCTTCTGATTATCCTTTTGAGCTACACGTCTGCTGCACGGTGAGCTCAGAGTTAGAACAACTGACTCCTCCTTTGGTATTCGTGCCAAAGCTTGAAATCATCCGCAATAGTCATCCCGACTCATTCACCCACCAATTGACCCTGTTCTAATCCTTGAACCCAAGCTGATTTTATACCCTTCGATTTACAGTGAGGATATTGCAAAACTTAGGCATGGGGGGTGTTAAAGTGCAAACATGTAAAAATTCAAGTTTTTGAAGGGTTCTCACAAAAAAAATTACTCATTCAAAAAAATCAAAAAAATAAAAAATTGAAAACGAACAAAAGAATGGAAAGGGGAGGAAATTTTGTGAGATTAATTGCATATCATTTTTTAGGAGGAAGAGAGGAGGTAATTTAAATGTCAAAGGAGAAACATTTTGGAACAAAAAAGGGATAGTCATTAGTAAATGATTATGGAATCTACTTAAGTTCTGGACTAAATCAGAAGAAAAAACAAATAAATCCTAGAATAATAGAGAGACATGGAGATTAGTATGAGTGCTGATCATAGGCCTCTTGGGCTTGTTTTAGGGCTTAAATATTCAAGTATCCGTTATGATTTGAATAATCCTCAAGAGATCGAGGAAAATGCGAAGCTTATGTATTAGGTCTAAAGCTTAGGGATTATCTGGCCTTGTTAACTAACCTCTAGTTTGCGAGACTCAGTAACATAAGCACCCTAATCCACACACAAGTCTAGTTCAGTGCGCTTAATAATCAAAATCATGCAAAAGCGTTTATTCTGTTCAGAAAAAGCTACCTAGATTAGGGGTAGCTTATCAACACAAGTTGATTTGGATGAGTTCCCGGCGTGGAGAGGTGAGAAATTTCCTTCGAAGATGTGCAATAACATACCGTCTCCTCGGTGCTTATCTCCTAGGATATCTAAATATCATATCGGGGGCATGTAAGCACCTTGTGCTGATTCAGGTGCCATAGGCAAGATTATCCCGAAATGGTGATTGCCAGGGCCTGAATTTAACTACAAGACGCCATGGAGGCACTATCTTGAAATGTCGAAAGCCAGGGTTCTAAGGGATCCCATGGGCAGTGTTATCTCGAAGCATCAATTGCTAGGGACCCTACGAGGATTGATGGTGGGAGTAAGGAATCCGATACAGATCGTATTTTTGAGCCAATCCGAAGCTAGAAATAATCAAGAAAAAGAGAAAAGCTCTCCAAAAATGAAAAAAATACTTCTATCCCTCTCTCTTACAAAAACACACTGCAAATTAAACCTAAACTAACCTTGTTTCAAGCATGAGTGCTTTAACTACTGGGTTCAACAAATCTTTGGATAGTTTCTGTAGACCTTAGAAACCTTCACGACAGATTGAGGCTAAAGCTGGTCAGCTCTAGATTTTGGTTGGTACTTGAGTACCTCTAGGCTTATTATTAGCATTCTGACCTAATTTCTAAAAAAATAAGAAAGAATCAGGACTTTGAGCATCAAAGGCATGGTCTAGAATCTGAGTTCATTTCATAAGATTTTGCTAAGGGACTAGCAAAAGTTAGGCATGGGGGTATGATGATAATGTCATCATCAGCCATATCTAGCTTTAATTAGTCATAATCCATTGATAAATGCTCTTGCATAATCGCCAAAGAGCCCTAATTCATTGCATAACCATTCTGAGAGATAAACATAAAAATAGGGGTAAAACTGCAGTTTTAACAGAATATCTTAATTGTAGAGCAATCATGGGCTTTCATAGGGGTTAATTAAAGGTCAAATAGTATTAAATATCTAATAGGTGGGTTCATGCAGACATAAAGGGGTGTTCACACATTTCGAGAATTAAATGACATATGAAATCCTAAAAATAAACCTGCTTAATTAACTGAGGTTTCGGTCAAGATAAAATTTATTTAAACCTTCAAAAAATCATAAAAAAATATTCTCTAACGTTTGGTACCCTTGATTTGACCATCAGAACCCATTTTGACCTAAATAGAGTCTTAGACGAACAATTGCCCTAATTTAGGTTTTTATGCAAGTTACCCAGTCAAACTTGGTCAAAACCTAAATCCAACTTCACCATCAGATTCCTTGGATCCAAATTAGGTTTGTACCAAATTTTGGGCCTAATCAGAGATCGTCTTGACTTAGTTTGTATTTTGGTCCAGTCTGACTCTTTCTCTCTCATTTATGCTCTTAACTTTCAAAATATTTACATAAAGCCCCCTACCTTTGTCTCCTTCACCAAACAGTCCTTGCAACCTTCCTTTAAGTCAATTCCTAAACCCATCTACCTGCGATTTTCAAGGAAAGGAATCTCCTCCATCAGGCAACCAAATCCCTGTACATTTGGAGGGATTGGTCTTGAGAGGATCTCCTACAATTGATCGACTAACAACTAACAAGACAAAGAATTAGAGAAAAATTAAAGTGCACAAAGTCTTGTTATTCCTAGCTAGTTCTCTTCTATTGGTTATAAACCTATCTTTTGCTAGGGGTTTAGTGAAGATGTCTACCAATTATTTTTCTTTCTGTACAAACTCTAAAGTTATTTCCTTTTTCAATGTATAAAATATCTTAGGAAGTGATGTCTGATATCTATATATTTTGTTCTATAGTGTTGAATAATATTTTTGGATAGGTTAATGGCACTAGTGCTATTATAAAGAATCCTAGTGTTTTGAAAACTAAGTCCAAACTCTATAAGTGTTTGCTTCATTTGCAAAATCTGTGAACACAATCTCCAAGGGGAGAAGGAATAAGTGGAGAACTAGTTCTAGTTGGTGGATCTATTTGGAAGAAGAAAGGAATGATCCTAAGGGGGGGTGGCTAGGGTGTTTATATAGAGGTCAACAAGACTTGTGATTGGTTGACCCAAGTTGCCTTGGATCACCAAAATAAAGGGCTAGGATTAGGAGTCTAGGAATCAGGGGGTAGGATGAGGGAATAGGTGGATAGAATAGGTTAGGATTTGTTGGAATTGATGGAGGGCTAGGATGGCTTTGAGAGGATGATGGAGGGCTATGATTCTCTTAAATTTTTGATCTCTTTCTATTCTAAATTTCAAGTTACACATAAATGCAAAGTTGTAGCCCTAGAAATCAACTTTCCAATGCAACTTGAATCACTCACTTTGGATTTAAAATAGAAAGTTATGGCCAAAATACTAAAATTGTGTCATGCTATTACGAATTTCGAGATTAAGTTTATGATTATAAATATAACTTGGTTTAGAGTTTTAAGATAAGTATTTAGGTAGGAAATTTAGGACTCTAGGACTTAGATCTAGTGGTGGATAAATTATAGTGTATTTTGACCATCTAAAATAGTATTTATTGGAGGGTAAAATGGTTGGCCAAAAAGGATTTATTGGATTAGGATTTAGGATTAGGTTGGGTAGAAAATTAGGGTTGGTTTAGTCAATAATGATATATCCATATTTATTTACATAATTTATGCCTAACTAATGCTAGTTTAAGGGTAAATTAGGTTGCATTGCATTAGATTAGGCTAGATTAGTCATGTGGCATCATTTTGAAAATAATGCATTTCTAGGGGTTCTTATGTAATATTCCTGCTACTTATATCTGGTGCATTGATATTTTTGTTTATATGTGTGCAGGCGCCAGGTTTGAAACTGATGGGAGCTTTGCAGAGAGGAAAATTTGTTTTGAGCTCAAATGTATGATGAGGTTGAACCTATTCCCTATACTAAAACTCAATTTAACCCTTACCTTTAACCTATTTAGGAACCAATTTTCCCACCTAAATCAAAAAATACCACACAACATTCGAAATTTCCTTCCTAATACTACCACCATTTATGTCATTTTTCCTATTCCAAATATACTCACCCACGTAAATAAAGCCCTTCGTGTTAATACCATCCTTAACCACTGATTTATTCCCTCCGGATTTCCCATGCACTTACATAAATACTCAGAATCGAATTTCCCCTGCAACGACATTTTCCACCATAACCTATCACATACCCTTCAACCACGTAAATCCCATTTCCACCATGCAACAAATTCCACACCCACCGTACACGTAACTCACGGAAATTCCACCACCAAATCTCATTTAATAAACCCATCGAAAATACCCAAACAACCCAAATCTCACCAACATCCCATCAACACCCCCCATATCCCATCCAACAACCCCACGTAATCCCCCTAATACCACCTGCCCATGCCCCTTTCTATAAAACCATGCACGGTCTCTCTACCCGGCCCCCTTGCATATTATTTCCTATGGCCAACACCCCTCTCCCTCTCAATGCTCCCGATCCTACTCTCTGGCTCTCCCGATCGGGTTCTCTCTTTCTCCCTCGAGCATGTACGTAAGGCTCCTCTCCGCTCGTCTCTCTTGCCCCGACGAGCACGTGGAACCCCCCGCTTACCACGACCACCGTGTGCTCATGACTCTCCTCTTCCGCACACAGCAGCGGCCGCACGTCTACTGCGACCGCGCGGCCACCGCGTGACCCCGCCTCCTCTTTCGCAACTACTGTGCACGTACTCCGCCCTTGGCGGCCGCACGTCCTCAACATTGCACCACATCCGCACATCCTCAATGTGAGGCTACAACCGCTCGCAACCACACGTTCTCGACCAGCGTTGCACCACCTTTAACCTCGACCGCACGCTCCGCTTTCCTCCTCCACGCGACCACGACCTCCAGCCGTCGACGACCTCCAGCCGTCGACGACCTCCCTCAGGTGACCATCCTCTTCTTCTCCTTCTCCTCCTCTTCCTCATCCTCATCCTTCTCTTCTTCTTCCTCTCTTTCTCTATTCTCCTCTCCCTATGTCCCCTTCTTTCTCTTCCTCTCTCTCTCTCTCTCTCTACGTATTTTCTCTCTCCTCCTCTTTCTATATTTTTGCACATTCTCTCTGCATTTTCTCTCTCTTTTCAGGTCACTCGACGATTCTCAGTAGGTTCCCGCACTTCCTCAATGCATCTCCACATCTTCTCACAGCTTCTTGTGCATCATGTTTGCATTATCATGGACTTCCTGCTTTCATGCACGGGCTTTACCAACGACTGTCGATGACTCGATCCACCCTCGTCATGACCTTGCTGGCTTTCTACCCTTACTCCGACCCTTCTTCTTCTTGATATTCTTTGTTTTCTCTATTTTCGTAGTATTCTGACTTTCTAGTAATAATAAAAATTCTTATTTGTATTTACGCATTTTTCCCGTATCTATCTCCATGCTTGTATCATTTACTTTCTTTTATTATAAATATATATATAATTACAAAAAAAAATAATTGACTTGGTCATGTTGGTGAGACGATCCGTACTCCCAACATTATTCTCGTATTTTTTGGAGACAGTTTTATAAATTTAAAACGATGTGTTTTCACATCTACGATGACAGATTTATTATTATCGCGATTTCACGATCAAATAATAACTAGCTAATAAAGTTAGAAATTCAGGTGTGGTGGCTAGCCATTATATAGGGAACTTAGGCTAGGTCTAAGGGAAAATTGGGTTAGGAAATAGATCCACCAAACTAGCTTAGCCCTCTTCTAAGTGAGCTCAGAGCAGAAAATCCAATCAGCCTTGCTTTGATCAACTTGAAAGTTTGTATCTGCACATATAGAAATAAACACATCATGATACCAGATAAAATTGTGGAAAAAATTTCACAAAAGTCCAAAAGTATGTATTGTTTAAAAAATGACCTAAAATGCCTAATTTGACCTAATTAAATGTAATTTAACCCAAATTACCCTTAGATTAACATTAGTTAGGCATTAATTAACATAAATAAATATGAAAATGTCAGGGCTCATCTCAAATTGATTCTGCATAACCTTTGTAAACTCCAGGTACAAAAGATCATTAGTAACACCAAATATTATGTTATCAACATAAACTTAAATTGGGTTTTAGGGGTATCTCAGTTTGGTTCCCCCATCTCTGTAAAGCTTTCCCTGAGCGTGGTGCTTAGGTTCAAAACTTGATGCTTTCCCATGTTCATAAGGCTCAGGCGATGGTGTTGCCCGCTGGTTACCCCATCCAACACCCCTCAGTGGGTGGGTGGGATGGGACCCCCGGAACTTACCTTGGAAGGGTTATGTGGATCACTCTAGGGGTTCTCCGTTATCAAGAAAAATATAAATTTAAATTAAAAATTAGTTCATTGTCTTTTCATTTAGTGAATAGGGTTTGATAAACACATTTATTTTGATAAATGCACATTAATATGCTATGTCTTAGAGTAAGGTGTATGTAAATATGCATAAAATATATAAAACATGCATTTAGTTGGGTGCATCTTATTTTATTTATTTGCATAATTTATCCTTGCTATGTTAATGATGTATATGTATTTCTTCAATGCAAGGGCATTATAGGAAAAAAAGCCACGTGGCATGTCACGTGACAAGGAGATGTGGCCAGCTCAAATTGCAAAATGATCGTGGCATGCGAGAACCCGAGCCATATGCACATAACTTGAATTAGAACGAGCCATGCACGATGCTTCGGGAGCCTATAGCATCACGTTATTTTACCACTGCATCTCATCTTTCCCCCCCATAATTTTCCCCTACTCCAAATATCCCACGTCACCACAAACATCTACATTCCCTCTTCCACTCTTGTTCTTTTTCTCCACACGGAAAGCAAAGACTCGTGGCCTAATCATTTCCAGCTGTGGTACAAAAGTCCCACAACCCTCGTTCTCTCTCCCCATACTCAAGCCCAACGCTCCTGCACCCCGACGATTGATTGGAGCCGCTCCCTTTATTTATCACAGTTTTTATTTTAAATTTTCATCTTTCGTTTCCTTTGTAGGAGCTGCTCACGTTCCTCCCTTCATTGCCATTTCAATTATTTACTCACAAATTAATTCCCATTATTGCATGAATTGGAGCGGACGCCCACCGCTCAAGGAGAAACGCCTGACATATTTTAGAAGGGACGTGGACCATCAGTTTGCAAGGGGCTCTCGCACTGCCTCTCACGCTCCTCTCTCTCTCTCTTAGCACATGACGCCACTGCCATCCTTCCTAAGCCACGCCTTCCTCGCTGCACGTCGGATTCGTTGAGTTCCTCCTCAAGCTCTCCTCCTCCGATCGTGTACATCCACCTTAGGCGTCGATTCCTCCTTGCACCACCATGGGAGGTAGGCTCGGAATTCTATGTCCTACCACTACAACAAAAATAATCAAATACAACAAATGTTTTATAAAGACCATGACAAATAAATCGTCGCTATATAATCTATTAACGAATAATTTATTCGTTGTCATATTCGTTACTATACGAGTCGTTAAATTTACAACGAATAATATATTTGTTGGTAAATTTAAATAACAAATAAAATCGTTGCATACTTTAAATTTAGCGGCAAACATTTTCATTGTCTTTACTTTCTTTTAATAAAGATTTTTTTCATCACCTTATAAATAATATGCCAATGATTAATTCGTTGCAATGTAAAAATGATACAAAAAATTATTAATCATCCTTTAAAATACTCATAATGTATCATACTTATAGTTCATGCTGATTACCTATAAAACAAGAATTTATTTTATAATATTCATCAAAATATTTCTCACAAATTAAAATTTTCAAAGGAAAACTTTACAGAAAATACACCTAAAAAATGTGAACATTCTTCATTCCAGCATATATTTGAAGGGACTAAAAAGTTTGTTAGTTTCCAAAAAATCATTGAAATATATAGTTTCTAAAATAAACTTTAAGAGTTTCTTTCAACCAATGTAGCTAGAATTTTACAAAAACTAATTATTTTTGTATTCTTTACCTATTATACATACAAATAAGTCAAAAAAAAAGGCTACTTTTATAAATCTTCTGGGAATCTATGTACTAAACATAAAACTAGTTAAAATTTTACAAGTGATGAATAAAAATTGGTGCCTAAAATACAAAGGTAACTATAGTCCATAACCAAGACAAACACAAGCTAGATCACAATTGCACTCAATGCTTAGATGTTAGATCACAACTTGTCCATGAATGATCCTTACAACCTATCCATGCTTCATCCCATATTATCTTGCCATTGGGTTTGACAATTGCATGTGCAGAAGCTTTAATAAAAAAGAGAAGGAAATGCCATCAACAAGTTTATAAATACATGAAAACATCAAAGGATTGTACATTCCTATCTATTCTCTTTCTGTCTTTTCCCATGTTAAGTTTATATTTCAATTTTTCAATTTTGTCTTAGCCAAATGAATTGAGCTTCTTGACCTTAGCATCCTTTGCTTCCAAGATTTTCCTTTAGCATTCAAATTTTTTATTGATTCCATCTCGTCCTTACAACCCATCCTTTTACTTTGTAGAAGAAAGCCTTCTGCAAAAGGTGTAAGCGGTTGGGCTTCTTATGGATAACTCTTCCATCAAGTCATCCATAATTATGGTGAAGATTAAGGGTTTAAAAGCTAAGGTTGTCTCTATGTAAATTGATATTAATATCAAAATAATCTTACAATCAAATGAGTCTTGGTTATGCAAGTCCTTTATATGGTCAACCAAAATATATAAAAGAATGGAGCATGGAATATAAGGCAATGAATATAAGCACTTACTAATTGCCATAGAAGCGCAATGATAGTATGAATTGGTAATTGCCATAGAAGCACCATGCCAATAGTCGTTGAATGATCAACGAAACAATGATCCTAAGTTGACTCCTGAAAAAATGTGCATTCGAAATTAACAGTAATTAATTTCAACCATCTCAAACTCATGTAATTAATTACATCATAAATTGTAACCTACCAAAAATACCCAATAGTCTAACTATAATAGTTCTGATATAAATTTACCATTCCAAATGCTCAAACAAAATTATGTTCGACAAGAACCCACTAGTGGCTTTTTTGTGTCATTGGTTGATGGTTTCTTTGACAAATCGGGAATGCATAAAAAAATTTAAGATCATTAATGAGAAAATCACTTTGTAAAAATTAATTCATTACAAATATAATAACTAATACTTCATGTGTAAGCATATACAGCATGAAAATTGCTTGGGTTCGGGCTTGAGGATAATTTTCTATATAAAGGTGTAAAATTCTGGGAAAAATTTGACAAAGTGTTACGACTCGATTTTCGAATCCCTACAGGATCCGAGACTGGCTCGCCTCGACTAATTCTAAGACCCAGTCGTCCAACAAGAAATAATAAAAAAGTAGGAAAATAAACCACATTCACATATGCAATATAACTAAGCAATAAAAACGTACAAGCAGTAAAGGAAAGTAAAAACTTCTATTCCAGTACATACCACCACAACACAGGAACAATGGAAACGAAAGCAACAGTAACAAGAATAGTAGATAAAAGTCTGAAACTCACTACAATAGTAAAGGGGGTACAACAAAGAGTGTAGAAAACTATGGCTGGGCTCGATTGGGCCCAGCACCCTCCGCAGCCGTAAGCTTAGGCTGCTCAACTCCTGGTCCTGAATAGTGGTAAGGAAAGACAGAGTCAGCGAACGCTGAGTAGAGTGATATCTATACTATCTAAAGCAGTAAAAGTAACATGTTTAATTCTCTTTTCTAATTATTATATTTACATGTAATTCATTTTCACCTCTTTCTGTCAACTTTCAGATTTCTTTTGATCTCGCATGTTCCTCGTGGAAATGATCTTGATTGCAGTCTTTTCCGAAAAGTAGAAGGTACACATGGTGCTCTCCCGGCTAGGAGAGTCTCCCGTGGTAGTCTTACACCTGATCAACCACCCCGAGGTCACTGTCAAGATGTAACGGTGACTACGGCACATGTGATAAGCGCATGGGTAGCTATTTTACACTGACACGCGGTCATTCATTTCCGCTAGTGGGTACTCCCAAAGTACAGCACGGAATATTATAGGGCCTATGATAACACTGCAAAGGGGGTGATAATTCTGTTAAATACGGCCCATCTTAAGAATAAAAGGCACCACATAAGTAGAATTGAAGTATTGCATGTATCATGTACCAAGATTGCTTCTAAAACTGTATTAATGGCCATTTGTGTAAGTACTTGTCAAAGCAGGCCACAGATGAGCAATCGGACCACATGGATGGATTTAGAACGACGAACGGAGTCCAACGGACTCAAGATCGGCCAAATCCGACATCCGGAGCTCTTACAATGGGCCCAAGAAGTTCTGACCGTTGATCTGGTGATCAACGACCCTCGTTGCACCACGTAACCCCCGCTCCACTGCACGCCACTCTCCCTTCAGCTGAGATCAGATCTCAGTCGTCCGATCTTCGATCGGATGGCCGAGAACCGCGTGCCCGCCCGCAGTTGCTGCGACAAAGTGTGGGCATGGCGCAACGGTTAGCGCACATGCTCGCACGCACGCGTCGTGGGTTTGAGCTACACGGTGTGTGAAATTGAAGACGAAGGAAGCGCAAGACGAAATTGGGCCGCCCGATTAGCAGCGGGCAGCCGTGATCGCGCCATGCAGCGTGCCTTCAGATCGACAACACTCGCGCACACGCCTGCCCGAGGCACGATCCAAGCGCCTCCAAGAGAAGATCTCAGCCGTTCGATCTTCGATCGGACGGCTCTCACGCAGCGGCTGCGGATCGAGCACGAAGAAGAACGGCGCGGGCAGTTGACCGGCGGGCTGGAGGGCTTCACCGACGCTTTTGGAGTGGTTTTAGCGACGTCGCGGATGTCGCTAAAGCCCCTTCTTTTAGAAAGCCCTTAACCCTATTTAAACTTCCTCCAACCACTCATTCAAGGAATTCACTTCCCTTGCAACTACTCCAACCCTCTCTTAGCTAGCTTTAGGCCCTCTTGTAATTGCCGGAGACAACGAGCCACCGACGAAGCCACCTCCACCGCCGTGGCTGCCTCGCTGCTCTCCCCCTCTCTCTCTTCCTTTCATTTACTTTTGTTTGAACATGTATTTAATGTTATAAGCTATGAACTAAAGTTGCATGATTAATGAAGTACTTTCCGTTCAGTTGTTTATTTTAATTCTTGTTTAAGTTGCATGATCAAGCAAGAAACAACTCTAACCCTAATCTCTCCCTCTCTCTCTATCTCTCTCGCTTTTCAAACCGCATATTTCGTAAGCAAAACTCCGCGCTTTCCGTGACAACAAGTGATAAGCAAAATCTGATTTTCACGCCTCCCTGAGACCGACACTTGGACTCACCTTCGTTTATTTACTTTAAAATCGACGTTGCAAGTGCAACTATAACGACACTTCTTCACACACACGCACAAATGCACGTCAGCCTAGCCCTCTCAGAAACAAGGGTCTAGCCCCTCAGAACCAAATAGGGGTCTCGCTCTTCCACAGTCCGCACACCCTTGTCTAACTACCCCGGTTTACGCAAAGGGCCTAACAAGTCGGTGTAGGGTGGCTAGCTCCCTCCCTATACTAGTAGCTCGCCTCGGTACCACGTACACAAGGGCCAACAGAAGTCGGTGTAGAGTGGTCAATCCTAACTTCGGGTCCCAACCTAAGGGCGACTAGCTCCGCCCTACACAAAAGGGGACAGTCGCTCTCCTTGGTACCACATACTCAAGGGCCAGCACACTTCTCGTCCACATTCCAGATTTCTCCATCTAACCACAGGAGCTCTACTCCTAACTCCCCATAAGGTTCATGCTCATGTTCACCACATTATTCTGATCCAGATTCCATCATTCACAATTCAATTCTCATTTATATACCTTCAGCTCATATTTCCACAATTTAATACATGTAACTAATGATTATACAGGTAAATGTTTAGTTATCTCAGGCAGCTCATACTTTATTACAGGAAACAGCTATCAGTTTAACTCATTCATGTATACAAATACAATCATGCAGAATAATTTGGTTTATTCATTTCTTTGTCCTAGGGTTCATGCCACATCCTAAGTTTCCAGTTGGCTAATTTCACGAATACATTCTTATTTAATAAGATTAACAAGGGTGGACAACTCTACCAGACAATCCGAGAGTAATGGGGGCTTGAATCGCAGACTCAGGCGCCTCTGCGAGCCCCAAACACGCAGTAGGTCGAAATCCTAAACCAAGGAACACATCACAAAGGAGGATTCAAAACAGTGTACGAAGGCTTTTAGTACGTAGAGAAACTCGTAAGGAAACCACAGATACTTCGTTTGCGTAAAACAGATCTCGATTGAACCCCGAATGGGTCAAAAACGTGTCTACTGATCAAAATCAGACGTTTGGAAACAAGTCCAGACGTCTTAAAAGATACATAATCTCACCTCAAGTCCCTGCAGTGTCTTCAGATGTCCAGGACTCCCCTGCGATCATCTGAAGGCGGTTCCAGACATCTGACCACTCCTTCGGTCGTCTTAAAGCACCTCCGGTCGTCTGGTGAGATGATTAGACGTCCAAAAGTGTGTGGGAAGGCGTTTTGCCCTCCTTCCCAAGGCTGCTCCTTCATGCGGTAGAGCAGCCACCCTAAAATTAGCTAAACATATCTTCTACAGTGCGGCCTGCATGGCCGTAACCGCAGAGAGAGCGTACCTTCGCGATATAGGTGCTTTCAATCATCTGGTCTTGACTCCAGATGTTCAGATGCTCAGCCAGTTGTTCGGACTGCACCCCAGACGTCTGATACTGGAAAAATTCTTGTATCAGACCGTGCTCCCAATGCTCCTCCCCACGCTCTGCCGCACTTCTCCTCGCTTCGCTGCAGCTCCAGCTGCTGCAGGTGGTCGAGGATGACGCTCCGGACTCCCTCCTCCTCCCGTACGCGCTGCGGTGGCCGTGAGAGCTCCGACAAGCTTCCACAAAGCTCCCGACCTCGGCCTCCTCCTCCTTCTCACGCACTCTCCTCCTCCTCATGCACTCACCTCCTCCTCGCTCTTACGCGCTCCCTCACTCCCCTCCTCCCACCGATCCGCCGCGCTCTGAAGGTGGAGATGGTGGTGTGTGGAGTGGAGAGGAGAGGAGGGGAGGGTGGCCTTTTATAAAGGCCGAGGGTTAGGGTTCTGCAAGGGGGAGGGAGGAGGAAAGAGAGAGAAAATGAGAGTTCTACGCGTCGCCTGCGCGCAGAATGTGTACAAAATTTTAATTTCCAGATGTCCAGGAAAGGGTCCAAACGTCTAGACAAATGTCTGACTAACACTTCAGACGTCTTAAAAGGCTAAAAGTGGGACGGGTCTTTACACAAAGTATAAAGGTGGGTACACCCTAAATTTTCCAAATTTCTATACCTGCAAGAGAGACCTCAGCATAAATATAAAGTAAAAACAAGGTGGGTACACCCCACTCATTCCACTTAAGCATGAAAATACACGATAACAAGCACACCTTGTGTTACATTTCAACAACACAAGAAATTATTTCTTGCTCTTCAAGAAGATTACTTTTTACTCTTCATGTTAGAATAATAAGGTAAACAACAAGACTGACTTTTGTCAAATCATCCCTTCGCCTAGAATGGTTTCCCATGTAATCTTGATAATTAGGTATGATCTCAAGTTCCAAACTTTCACGGAGACAAAGGAATTAACCATTCTGGACAGATATACATGGCAATATGAATAATAAGAAACCTTGGTATATCTATGCAACAACCTTTACCTTGAAAATCTCGAAAGCATGATGTAGTTACAGTGAAGGACCTATTTAAAGTCCCACATCTTTCCCAACCAATCATCAACAAAAGAGAAAACTACTAAAAGGGAGGAAGGAGGAAGAGAAGACTTATCAACAAGAGACAATATTGGACTATTCCTTCCTTGAATAAATAGTAAGAAACAATCTGGAATCAAAGCCTTAAAATTTCCAAATTATTGAATAGATTACCATATAAGTTTGTTGTCCTAACGACTACTTGAATACAACGGACACATGGCTGCTTGAATACATAGGACACATGCCCACAACTGAAGATACCATAAAAGATTACTAAAAAAAAACCAACATAAACATGAATTATCAAAGGACTAACTTGTCAAGAAAATCAGAGCATAGCTCCTCAAATTTTACTCATGTAAGTGCTGTCTTAATATGCTTGGGACCCTCAGTAGTTGAATTATAAATGGTAGACTAAAAAAAGGATCATCAGTAGCATGTACAAAATAATTAAGCAAATTCATGAAATAAAATAAGATTTTGTTTACCTAACGTTTGTTTAAGTCAAAGATGATATCTCCATCTTAGCTTTTTTAGCCATCTCCGTAAGTCACTGGGGGGTTTGTTTATCTTTTAAAAGATTAATTCCTTCATCCTGTTTAAAGTTTGTGGCAAGACAGTCCACGATTCTCTACTCCAAGGAAACAGAGGTATCAAAAATTTCGGTAATCCAAGGATAAAATCTAATTGAGAGAACACATTGATACAAGTTTATACATCTTAAACTAACCAGACCCACCTTTTTAAAACACTCATATCCAATAATAACTTACCAGAATTTTAACTAAGAAAATACAAAAAAGTAGTGATGGCTAAAAATTATCACTAAAGTCCTCAGCAACTAACCTTGTCAAAATCATCACCACCTAGATGCGTATCACCAGAGGTTGCAAGCACCTCAAAGAAACCATCACCAACCTCAAGGACTGCATATCAACCAAAAACATCAATTTGAAGGAATTGATGAGATGAGATATGATGAGGGGGTGCCTTCACCTTTGAGCTGCCCTTCATTTCTACTCCTCTCGGCTCCCTCATCTGTTAATGTGTGTATCAGAAAAATATCTGTATAGGCATGAAAAAACTTGTCCATCTTTGTCAAAGATTTCGAAGAACTTGCCCTTTTATTGGCATTAACATAGGCATGAAAAAACTTAGTATTATCATCACCAACCTGAAGCCAATTTACTTTGGCTTTTTGCTTCAAAAATGTTTCATATTTAAGAGAAACATCCTCATACTTAGTTTTTCATTTTTGAAGCTCAATCCATTTATCTTCAGACCAAACGGATTGCAATTGGATTTTCAGTTTCTCCACATCCGGAAGAATTTTTGAATGCTGCTATTCAATATTCCTAAAAGAATCCTTATTTCATTGTTTTAAGACAAATACCTTACCTTCATGACAAAAGTCTTAATACTGTTTTCAAAGTAATATGATGGCCAAGCCTCTTTAACATCTTGAAATTTCTCATGTAACAACTACATATTCTGAAATTTGAATGGTTTAGGCTTTCCTTGAATTTCCTCATCCCTCATAAGCAACATTAGAGAATGATCGGAAAAAATTCTATTATAGTAATGCACCTTTGCTTTTATTATATTTGACCAAGACACATTAATAAGACATCTATAAAGTCTTTCATAAATTCTTTGTTGTCCCTTATGATTGTTGCACCAAGATAAAAAATCCCCTTCATGATAAATATCAATAAGCCCACAATTATGAATAGCCTCTCTGAATTCTGATGCAGATTTATTATCAAATCTACCACCAATTTTTTCAGCTCTAGAATAATAAGCATTGAAATAACCACCCACAATCCAAGGAATATTAATTTGGGAAGACAAATCACTTAGATGATCCCATAAAACCTTCTCCTAACCATATCAGTAGAAGCATAAATGAGAGTCGTCTGGAAATCATCAAAATAATCTCTACCCTTTACTGTCAAGGCTTGTTCCATCTCCTTCACCATTTGAATTCTCAACCCATCTTTATAAAAAGGCCATATCTTTTCAGAAGGAATAGAAGACTGCATATTAAGAACAATACTAACTTGCTTGGTTTTAGAATCATCAACCATTGGTTCAAGAATGCCCAACATGAGTACATTCCTTCTCATTTTATTCAATTGCATAATAGTAGAATCATTTAAGATTCCATGACAATTCCAAATGATAGCAGTCATTGAAACGTCCTATATTTAGAAGTTTGACGACCAGCAATCCTCTTAGACCTTCCAGTAAGGTTGCACCTCATTATCAGATTTACAAACTTTGCTCAGTGACTCTAGCTAACATCAAAGATTCCTCATATTTTGAATAAGAAGATTTAATATTGGTTGAAAATATTTCTGATTTTGAAACATAATCACTAAGATCATCATTATTTAAACCCTGCCCTTCCTTCCATCCATCCAACTGATCCTGAACATCCTCTCCACAATTTACAGAGTAATACTCTTTAGCACTCAATTTTTCCTCCTCAACAAACAATGTCAATCTCTTTTGAGCTGCAATTTTAGATTCTTTTTGTATTGGTAATGGTTCATTAATTTTTACTCCATTATTTAGCTTCAATTTGTCAAGGCATGCCTTTACAAAGTCTTCTGTTGTATCCTCTTCTAAGATAATGCTTTGCCCTTTATCTTTATTCCTCTCCAACTCTCCCCGATAACTAACTTCTACTACAACACAGTAGGCTTTCAGAGAACTGTCTCAGATAAACTAAAACCTACCCAAAAAAACCAACACACCTATCCTATCCCCCTCCTGCCCGTGCAAAACCCAAACCGAAAAACCCCCCACCCACACGCGACTTTTCCCCCTTCCCCCCAAACCCCTCGTTGCAATTTCCTTTCCTCCCACGGCAGATCTCTCCATCGCCCTCCCCACCGCAGCATATCCCCCTCAACCATCCCCTCCTTCCCCCCAAACCCCTCGTCGCAGTTTCCTTTTCCCCCACGGCAGATCTCTCCATCGCCCTCCCCATCGCAGCATATCCCCCTCAACCATCCTCTACAGCAGATCGCCGCCGTCCCCCTCAACCATCGCGCCTCTCCGCCGTCCCCCTGTCAATCGGTGGCACCTCTCAATCATCGGCAGAAGCCCCTCTCGCTCGTGTGCACAGCCATCAGCCGCAACCCCGTCGATCGTCACCTCCGTCGATTGCCTACTAGTTGCCGGCCCTCTCAATCAGTTACAGCCACCGTTGCTCGCCCTCTCAGTTGCAGCGCGGTTCTCTCTGATTGACGCCGACGCCCTCCTCTTACTC
This sequence comes from Thalassia testudinum, assembly GCA_037157565.1. Taxonomy (NCBI): domain Eukaryota; kingdom Viridiplantae; phylum Streptophyta; class Magnoliopsida; order Alismatales; family Hydrocharitaceae; genus Thalassia; species Thalassia testudinum. The sequence goes on from JAZHRO010000015.1 coordinate 10,534,968, forward strand.
CGCCTCCTCCGCTAGCTATACGTCTGCTTCGATGCATTGTTGGATATGTGTTTTTTTTCTTTTGTATATCTGTTTCATATGTCTTGATGGATTATTTGAGTTTCCAATCAGATTGCATTCTTGATGAGATTGCGCGCTCTGTTTTTTTCTGTTGTTATTTACCAAGTTTTTTCGGTATATGCATCTGCACAAGGATGCGGTTTGTTGTTTTCCTATTTTGATTCCTCTGTTGCAGATAGTGCTATTAGGAAAGTGAAAATTAGTGATAATTTTGGGAACTGTCGCCAAAAGTAACCTCTGGTGATAGTTTCACTCAAAACTGTGATCATAGTGGGAGAGTGAGATTTGCTTTTAACTTTGGTGACGATTTCAAGTGGGATCGTGATCATAGGATACCTTTGGTGACGGTTCCAAGTGGGTTCGCGATCATATCCTTCTCTTTGGTGATAGTTTCAAGTGGAACCGTCACCATAACCTTCCCTCGCAAGCACGCCCTCTCCCGCATTTCCCTTTGGTGACGATTTCAAGTGGAACCATCACCATAGCCTTCTCTGCCCGCCCACCCTCTCCTGCATTTCCCTTTGGTGACGGTTTCAAAATTTCTGCCTCCCTCCTGTGTACGCTCCTCTGAATTTCCTCGCTGCTGACTTCCCCCAAAACCCATTCCTGCCCCCATCACCTCCCCCCTCCCCAACGGCATCAGCTCCCCTGACCATCGCCTGCCCCCTTCCCTCTGCCGACGATGGTGCTTCCCCTGACTCCCCTTCAAGATCGCCAGCAGCAACTTGCCTACCCCTCAAGATCACCACCGAAAACCAACTCCCGCTGCCATTACCTTTCCCCTCCCTCGACTCTCCAACTGAATCCTCGGCGACGTCGCCTCCCCGGACCAACCCCAGCCCCCTTCCCTTTCCTGACGAAGGCGGCTCCCCTGACCATCCCCTCCCCAGTAGCATCTCAGGGGAAATACGATCGAGAGGAGCTAATTCGAATCCTTCGGGTCAAATCAGAACCGCCCCGAAAGGCATGAGAGAAAAGCATCTTCTATTTTCTAATGATTGTGAGGCCCCAATTCTTGACTGGAAGGGGCACCAAAGGCCTCTGCCCTCCCTTTGGTGTCCCGCCCAAGAAAGAGATCCAAGTCCCAGTAACCCCGCTAAATGGTGATTCAACATGGATTCTACATCTTTTCACTGGGGCAGCTTTGTGATTTGGATTTCCAACCGGCAAAAACCATTAACGCTGCAAAAACTAACCAATCAACGCTGTTCTGATGGCTTGAATCTTCTCCGCGGGTCGCAGATGTCGAAGCAGGGACCTCCGATCTGACCACTTGCATCGAACAAAATCCCGAGGCTTCTAAGTCGATTGTGGGGAAGACATAAACCTCGTTTCGAGGTGTGCATAACCTCGAAATCGAGTCACAAGAGCCACCATGGGTCGGGTAGGTATCCTAGCCCCATAACTACAATGAGCAGGAATCCAATCATTCAAAAGAATCCGAACTTCCCGGGAATTGGCCCAAAAATTGGATAGGGTCAAGATGCAGCCGGGCGCTGGCGGCTTACTCACTCGACGTGCCCCCCGAACTGTGCGAAATGGTTGCCTATTACGCGGCTCAGGAGATCTGTTCCTATTTCCTATATAGAATAGAAAGAAAATGGGAGTTCTTGAGAACTATTTCTCACTAAAAAAAGGGGGTTCACTGGCTTCTCCCCTGGAATCTTCCGCCCCTTCCTGAAAAGCCACTTCGTACCCCTGCCTCAACAAACCCTACCCATTATTTGGAGAAGCAAAAAGCAGAGTGTTTGTGCAAGATCAAGTGCAGAGGCAGAATACAGAGGCGTCTGGGATCACAGAAATGCTTTGGGTGAAGAGTTGGCAGACATGGATCTTTTGCTGCCATCTCCTCTCCAGGGTCTGGCACCCTGGGAGATGGCTCTGCTTTAATAGGAGGGTTAGGGCTATCTGTATCTGGTAAGACAATACATATGGAATTGGTCAATCAAAATAGATTTCCATGCAATTTCTTTTTGACCTCTCTTTCGATAAGAGAAATCGATTTGAGGCATCCTTTTGCTGCCATCTCCTATCAAGGGGCTCGCACCCTTGGAGATGGCTATGCTTTAATAGGAGGGTTAGGGCTATCTGTATCTGGTATAACCACCACCCCTCAAGCCCCTATCTTCGCGCCGAGGACGGCGCTCAGTCTTAGGTGCTGCATTACATGGGGTCGGGTTATTCTCCAAAGGGGCAGTTTGGAGAAAATCCTCCATGGAATGCTCGCCAGGCTCCTCCCAAGCTCATAACCATCCTCAAATCAGTACTGACCTTCCCAAGGGTCTTGTTTCAACAAAACCAATAAGGAATTGCAAGAGTCAAGTGTTGATAGAATTGGAAGAATCCAAGGAATGCTGCCAGCTCAACCTTTGATCTGATGGATTGACTTGACTTGAAGACAGAGCTGGGTGAGGAACTAGAAACATCTGACCTGGAAGGCGGGCATGGATGGGGTTGACTTCCTACCCGGGCTAGGTTGGTTGGGGTTATGCTTGAAGGGTTGGAGTGCTTCCAATCGAGCTTTTTATTGGAATCCAATCTCCCCTCTTGGGGTGTCTTGTAGGGGCTTTTTCCCCCGATGCCGATTATAGGTAAGGCTGTCTGACTTATGAGTCGATCTCAGAATCGACCTAGAAGCAGGTTTTCTTCTATCCCATGGGCTGGGATACCTACCCGGCCCATGGTTGCTCTTTGTACTCGATTTCGAGGTTAGGTTCCAAGAAATGATATCTTCTACGAAAACATTCACCGCGGAAGCAGAAGCCCCATCAAAAGTGGCCGTAAGGAAGTGATTCCAGAACAGATGGAACTGTTTCTACTTCAAGGACAAACATCAATTTATCATGAATATGAGTAATACTCAACCCCGGCCTTTCCTTAGTTACACTTGAACCCGCCCGAACTACCTTGTATAAGAGAAAGGGTTCCCATGATTTGATTCAAATACAGGGGAAGCTATTTCATTCCTAGTCCGGAAGTAAGGTAACCCCAAATAGTGGATACTGATCATCGGTTTCAAATAGTTTTCTTGTGTCATTCCGAACTACCAAATGGGAAATATCCAAACCCCCACTTTGGAGAATAACCCGACCCCTAGAATGCAGTAGGCGGTGAGGGCCGTCCTCGGCCCGAAAGGGGCTTGTCCTCAAGCCCCGTATGCCGTTGGTGCATTCGTTCAAATCGACAATTGAAGCATCTGAGGCTGCATCAATCGAGGATACACGACACTCAGTCAGATTGGAATCCTTTTTTAGTCCCACATAAACATGGATCTTCTAGAAGAGAATGTGCGAAAAAGGAGGGAGGGCACCTCCCGACCCGGAGGGAGGGTACCGACCGAGAAGGGGGGCATGGGGGGTTTTCCCCCCAGGAGGGCGGCCAGAGCCACGCACTTGCATACGAGGAAGAGGACAGGAAGCTAGAGGTGGAGTGGAAGGTAGAAAATGAATGAATGCCCAACTACCCTAACTGAAAGAAGACCTAACCCCGGGTCAAAGAGTGAATGGTGTCAGCCTGTCTTATCTGTAGATACGCAATTAACTCGTTCCCATTTCATTCCACTCGTTTCCCCTAACTAAGGGTAAACTCGCTTCATTCCATTTCACGAGTTAAGGCAATGAGCAGCCCCCTCCCAACCCTCATAACTCATTATTCTTATTCTTTTCCTCCCTTCGGTCGGGTCCTCCCGTTGGTCGGTCTAAGGAATCTGGGGGGGAAACCCCCCTACAAATCGAGCCTTCTAGGTCGATTTGGATTCCAAAGTAAACCCTCATTCGAGGTGTGCATAACCTCGAATTGAGGTGATAAGAAGCCCTACGAGTTATTATTAGTTTAAGCAAGCCGCCATGGTTCAATTGGTAGACACGCTGCTCTTAGGAAGCAGTGCCAGAGCATCTCGGTTCGAATCCGAGTGGTGGCAGGCATGCTCTAATATCAAATAGAAAAAGGACACAATTGTCAAAATATTTTGTACTAACTGGAGGTAAGTATCTAATATGATGTTAGGTGGTTCACGTTTTCTACTGTTTGGATTGGGCATGATGGATGTAGAAACCCTTCGTTTCCGCGCGAGTGTCTCTGAAGGGCTGAATGTACTCTGGAGACTAGTATCTCCATTTAGTAGATCCTTTTACCCAATGATTTGACCTGTCCAAATTGGATAGGTTCGATCCAGATTGGTTTCTCGGGAGTACCGAAGGCAAGCATGACGTCGTAGAAAAGGGGGTCCTAAAAAAGCGTCGAAGGTTGAGGTCCGTGTGAATCGGGAGTGTCTATGGCATTGCTCCGAGTCGCTCCTGTCAACCTCTACCTCGTCCCAGGCAGTGGTAAAATGAGAAAGAAAGGAGGGTTTTTTCGCTCATTTCATTTCATTCCGGGTTTAGGGTTGGACGAACATAATTCAAAAGAATCCGGGACTACTCAAGGCGGAAAATACATGCATCGTGGTCTAATGACAAGGGCCGACGACGGAAGCTTGGGACGGAGCCGTATGACGCGGAAGTGTCGGGGAGTTGAAAAGAAGCATAGATCCGGAGATTCCCGAAGGTGGAAAAGTAGGTCAACCTTTCGAACTACTGATTCCGGGGAGTTCCAAGGGTAGTTCTGAATCAAAAGAGCTTGAATTGTGTAATACCTTACAAAAACGGGAGTGGGCGAGCAACCTTATAATCCCTAAATACATCTAATAACTCTTAGTGGCTTGGTGGAGCCCTTTGAGGGAGGGAGGGGACCGACCGACCCGCGAGAAGACAACCTGCTTCTAGGTCGATTTCGAGATCGACTGCACTAGAAGCAGGACATGATAAAGCATGAGTGGAGGGAATCGAAATGAAGCAGAGGGGGGAGAGGATATTAATACAGGTTTGGGGTATATAACATGGATTGAAATAATATAAACTGAATCCATTCCCTAACCTCATGCCCTCTCTATGAAAGCTAACTCAGATCTTTCGAGTTTGGGTCACAATTCGCCATACAGAACAGGGTTGTGAAGACAAAAGCAATGGGTGAAGCACCAATCCCGGGGGAGCCGAGCAATAAATAGACCTGACTGACCCTGGGAAGGGAAAGCTCTAGATGAGGAGATAAGAAAGATAGGCGGACGACGTCGAGTAAAGTATAGGTCGTACCGTGAGCAGTAAGCAGCGGATCGTTGCACTCGTTATCTTGAGGTGCGAAGTTACGGTAACTACACGAGCTGAGTTATGCAGTTCCATGAACTTACCGCGCCTTAGGCGCGGCCATACATAACATAGAAATCACACTTGGGTGGACAATTAGCTAGAGCAGCAGGTGCTGTAGCGAGACTGATTGCAAAAGAGGGTAAATCAGCCACGCTCATAATGGTGATATTGTAGGTTCGAGCCCTACTAAGCCCATCTGACCTGCTTCATCAATGACTCCGGTTCAACTTACTGTACTGAAACCTCAACCTCCCTATGACGCACCCAACGCGGTTTGTTTCCGCTATCGCTTCACGTCGCAGCTTCACTTCGTACACTCGCAGGGATGGATTCTAGTTGTCAGATATCTAATGAAACCGTAGCTGGAATTGAGATCTCATTCAAAGAGAAAGATAGCAAATCTATGGAGTGTCTTTGTTTATCTTATACGGACGATCCGATCCGCAAGGACCATGATTGGGAATTGTTGGATCGTCTTTCTCCGAGGAAGAAGCGAAACATAATAAACTTGAATTCGGGACAACTATTCGAAATCTTAGGGAAACACTTGATTTGTTATCTCATGTCTGCTTTTTGTGAAAAAAGCCCCCCTCCACCACCCAAACCTCAATAGAGAAGAAGAACCAGAAATTAGGATGAAGTGTACCAGACCCCACACCTCCCAAACCTCAATAGAGATCAAGACCCAACCCCAATTAGGATGAAGTGTACCAGACCCCCCACTTTTCGTACCCCATTAGAGGAAGAAACTGCGAGAGAAAACAATGAGCGGAGCAACACACACTCCACACCAATAGATGAACCTCCTAATCAGGACAAACACTAACCAGACAGGCCATTAACAGGGTGCGAAGTTCAGGCAACGGAACGAGCGAAGTGAAGCGATAGCGTAATGAGCTAACTCAACTACCTACGCGTCGACTACCAAAACATACGACTTGCACCGTATCCGTAGACTTGCATATGCACTCTCCCCATCTTTGGAATGAAATATTTCCACTGTTGGTAGTCTGGTTATGACATCCTTAGGGTCAGATCCTCTTTTAAGTGAGCCATGAGCCTGGGGACCGCACCATTGATAGGGGGTGCGTTAGGTTTATGTTGATTAGTAGGGTTATCTTCTTATCAAATGCAATTCAATACTCAAATAAGAACGTTGTTAAAGAAAGAAGAGAACTAAAGAGCCCCTACCCTAGGAAGGATGGGCACCATCCATTGCCCTAGGATTGATTGAGGGGCCTTCTTTTCATTATTTCACTACATAAATGAAATAACCACAAAACTATGAATGAACAACGAGTTATTAATTATTCCTACCTTACCAATCCAATTTGGTATGTGATAGCGTGGGTTTGACCGGGTTGTGTTATATCGTTGTAGTAAAGCCGGTTGTTACCAACGTTTCATATAAAATTTTTTTACTCGGAAAAATAAAAGAGTTCCCGAGGTCGAACTCAGGGAGCAAGTTGTATTCTAGAGATATACAAGTTCTATTACAAAAATAAAGAGAGAGAGAGAGAGAGATGAAAATTTGGCTTCTTCTTTTCTTCTTTCTTCCTCTTTGTCTTTGGTTCTTCCTGTTCTTCTTCTTCTTCTTCTTCTGCTTTCTTCAGATTTTCCCCTCGTGCTCTTCTTCTTCTGTTCTTCCTTGTTTCCTTTCTTTCTTTTTCGTCAGATCGTCTTCTTCTTTTCTTGCTTCTTGCTTCTCTTCATTCCTTCTTCTTCTTTGTCTTCACCTGCCTTGACCTCTCTTTTTCTTCTTTCGCGATGGCCGTTGCTCTTCCTTCTTCTTCAGCGGGTCTTCTTCTTCTTTGGCTGCTGACCTTCCGTCGTCTGCCCCGGTGCTGAGACGACTTAACAATGCCTTCGCTACAGTGCAGCAGCTCCTTCGTCTTCAGCGGGTCTGCTTCTTCTTCTTTGGCCTGCACACTTCAGAGTTCATTCGTCAAGAGGCAAAAACCTACTCTACCCCCCTCCCCCGCGTATCTCTCTCTCTGAAATCACTCTTCGGAAGCTCTCCCAGAGCGCTACCGGGTAATCGGGTTCGAGTCAGGCCCGGGTCCAGGCCCACCGGCGTGCGTGGTGGGCGAGGAGTGCAGGTCAGTCTAATCGGGTCGGGCCAGGTCCGCGGAGCGTGGTCACGGACGAGGCCGAGTCAGGTCGGGTCTGGTGAGAGGGACCTCACCCCGTGGTAACTGAGGCAAACAGATGGTGGCACTTTTTCAATTTATGTGGGTGCGTGGCTTCAGAAGGTTCCGAGGTGGGACTATCCGCGCACCCGTTTCTCTCACGCCTGCAGCAGGGATGGCGCTTCCAATTGCAACAGCTGTTGAGGCGCGCAACTCCAATTGAGGGCCGGGGTGTGTGCGCAAGACTCTTCCGCGCTGGCCGTGGCTCTTCAACCTGGGATATCTAGGCTTGGAGCAACCTCGAGCAAGCTTCGAGCTTCCTCGCCAATGGCGGTCAAGGCCTGGAACCTGAAATCAATAGCACGGCCTCTCGGCCAAATCAGACAGGCGGGGGACCTTCGCCGTGGCACGGCGAAGGTGGTCAGGGGGTCTGCAGGGGGCGAGATGGAGCTGTCAGGTCGTCCTAGGTCAAACTGTGAGCGAGGGAGTGGGTGTGTTCGGTGGGTCTGCAGAGGGTGTTTGGTGGGAAGTGGAGGGGCGGAAGAGGATCAGGGTGAGGAGGCGGAGGTTCTGCGGTGGTCGGCGAGCCGTGTGGGTCGCTGAGGTGATGGGAGCGGCTCGCCGGAGGGTGGTCGGAGGCGGAGAGGATGAGGGTGAACAGGGTCGGTAGAGGGCTTAATTGACTAAATCGAAAGCGGGGAAAGAAAGAGGAGGAGAAGGGGAGTAAGTCTAACTTAACTGCAGGGACGAAGGGGGAGGAACAGGGCGACAGTCGTATCGACTGTCGCCGGAGAAGATGTTGCTCAGAGAGAGGGGCGGCGGCGAGCAGAGGGCTGGAGAGGCGCCAGCTGGGTGCGGCGTGGCGCGGGAAGAGCAGGGGAGGAAGTCTCTGCTGCTGGTAGTGCGGCAGAGCGAAGAGGTGGAGGGGGAGGAAGTCGCCGGAGCTGGTGAGCGTCTGCCGGAGAAAGAAGAGAAGAAAGCTGGGGGTTTTCTCCGTCAGATCCAGGCTGCCGTCGTCGGTGGAGCGGCGGGGGGTATTTATAGGGATGAAGCAGGGAGGAAGGCGGAGGGAGACGACGTGTCTCCCTCGCCGGAGCATGGTCGGAATACGAACCCATACCGTCCGTGCGTTCGCACGGCCGGTATGGGGGGCTGCAATGATCATGGGGGTGCTCCTGCGACGGCTGACGACGCAGGGCACCCCTGGTACACATGCCAGGTCCTCCACCTCACCCTGCGCGGCGCCATGCTCCGCGCAAGGTCGCCGGAGCATGGTGCTGGCAGGGTTTTGCAGGAGGGACCTGTTTGCAAAGAACGAAGGAGAGTTAGGGGCCAAAATGCGAGGGTTCAAAAGTTGAGGGCCAAAGAGTAAATATATGAGGACCAAAGTGTAAAGTCGGTCAAGGAGGTTTCTTCTTAGGCTCAAGTTTTTATACATGACTAATTAGAACCTAAGGAATCTGATGGTAAATTTCATTTTCATATTAAACCTTTTTTGACCGGTCAATTTGCGTAAAGACCCAAATTAAGTTATTAATTGGGCATGGTTCTCAATGTAGGTCAAAATGGGTTCTAAAGGCCAAATTGAAGGTTCTAAACCCTAGAGATTATTTTTCTATGAATTTTAGAGGGTTTATTCTATTTTTACTTTGCCTCGAACCTTGTGAATTGAAGTGGGTTGTTTTAGGGTTACAGATTATCATTTGGTTCCTTGGAAGTGCTGTAGCCCTTGCTAGATCATCTCATCCCACTTTTATTCTTATTAAGCTGTTTTGACCTGTGTTTGGGCCCTGAATTACCCTGTATGCAGATTATACTGGTAAAATTGCACTTTTACCCCTTATGACTGGTTTTCTTCTCAAACTCAGAATTCTCTGAGTTAAGCCTTTCCTTGAGATATGTAGGAGCTTTTATCCTTTGTATTGGGTCAAAATGAGCTAGTTATGGCTCATGATGAGGTTCTCATCATACCCCCATGCCTAGCTTTTGCTAGTCCCTTAGCAAAAAACTTAAGGTTTCAACCCTTGTTCTAGACCATGAAGTTTTCAATGGTTTTAGATAAGTGCCTTTTTATTTGAGCATAGATTAGGTTAGAATGCTGACCATAGGCCTAAAAGATACTCTAGTACCAATCAAGATCCAAATCTGTCTAGCCTTAGCCTCAGTCTTTTAGCAAAGGTTTTTAAGGCCCGCAAGAACTAACCTAAGGTTTATTGGACTTCGTGGTTAAAGCACCCGTGCTTGAAATGATTTTAGCCCTGGCCCAGTTCGCAGTGCGTTTTGTAAGAGAGAGATAGAAAGTTTTTTCTGTTTGGAGAGTTTTCTCTCTCTTTTTCTTTTTAGTTCTAGCCTAGGATTAGCTTTTCAACACGGTCTGTATCAGATTCCTTGCTCCCATCATCAATCCTCAAGGGTTCCTGGCGATCGATGCTTCGAGATAGCACCGCCCATGGCAACCCCCGGAACCCTGGCTATTGAGATTTCGAGATAATCCCATCCATGGTATTCCGTGGCCGAATCCAGACCCTGGCAATTGACACTTCGAGATAATGCCATCCATGGAATCTGAACCAGCAGAGTGCTTACATGCCCCCCGTAGGATATGTAAATATCCTAAGAGACAAGCACCGAGGAGATGATATTTTGTTACGCATCTTCGAGGGGATTTCCCGCCTCTCCGCGCTGGGAACTCGTCCAAATCAACTTGTGTTGATCGGCCATTCCTATTCTAGGTGTTCTTTTCAGATTTTTGCGACGCTTCTGCGTGATTCTGATTTTTACGCTTACTGAACCAGGCTGTGTGTGAGATTAGGGTGCTTAGGTTACTGAGTCCCGTAAACCAAAAATTAGTTAACGAGGCCGAATACTCCCTAAGCCTTAGACCTAATACTTCAGCTTTTCATTTTCCTCAACCTCTTGAGGAGTGTCCAGATCTTAATGGGTACTAAGAGTCTATTCAAGAATGCCTAAGGTTTGCATTCTTACTAATCTCATTGTGCACTTTTCAGTTATTTTCTTGAATGAGGTCTAGAACTTAGGTTAATTCCTTAGTTCCTTACTAATGACTATCAACTTTTCTTATAATTTTGTGCTCCTTTTTCATTTTGTTTCTTCTCTCCTTCACAAAATTTTCCTTCTCCTCTTTTCCTCTTATTCTTTTTCGAAAAATTTTTTAATTTTTATGGTATTTTTGGCATATGTGAATTTTTTTGTTTGAAACCTTTTCTTACAAGTTTTTGCACTTTCCTACCCCCCCATGCCTAAGATTTGCAATGTCCTCATTGTAACCTAGGGGGTCTTAGTTCAGGGTGAACTTCGAGTGCTGAAAGGTGTCAGAACAAGTTTCAGGTTTTCAAAGAGAATGACGGGCTGCCTCCCGTTAAGCGCTGAGTTTTACGCCATCGGCTGGGCGCAATAAGCTCAAGGGGAAAGGAGGATATAAGATGCCTCAGCCAAATCAGTAGAAGTTACATCAATGAACGGCTTGAGTCTTTGACCATTCACGATGAAAGATTCAGAATCGTGGCTGAGTGGACTGATTTCGATTGCTCCATTTCCAAAAACCTGTCGGACCAAATATGGTCCGACCCACTTAGATCTCAGTTTTCCTGGGAAGAGTTTGAGTCGGGCATCAAAGAGTAGGACCTTTTGACCAGGATGGAAGATCTTTCTTGAGATGTGTTTGTCGTGGAAGGCTTTAACCCGCTCCTTGTAGATTTGCGAGTTCTCGTACGCGTCTGTGCGTAATTCATCGATCTCGCTGATTTGGAGTTTTCTGTGGGTCCCAGCCTTGGAAAGATCTAGATTACAGTTCCGTACTGCCCAATAGGCTTTATGCTCCAGTTCGACGGGAAGGTGGCATGCCTTTCCGTACACCAATCTAAAGGGAGACATGCCCAATTGGGTCTTGTGGGCGGTCCTATAGGCCCACAATGCTTCCGGAAGTCGGGACGACCAGTCCTTCCTGTCAGGTCGAACAGTGACCTGTAGGATTTTCTTGATCTCCCGATTCGACAGCTCAGCTAGACCATTAGTTTGGGGGTGGTAAGGAGTAGAGATTCGGTGAGACACCCCGTATTTGGTCATCAGTGACCTAAACTGAGCATTTGTGAAATGGGTCCCCCCATCAGAGATTATTGCACGAGGAATCCCGAACCTTGAGAAAATGTGTTGATGAATGAATTTGAGAACGATTTTGTGATCACAGGTTCGGGTCGGTATGGCTTCGATCCATTTGGACACGTAGTCCACAGCCAACAGAATGTATTTGAAACCATCCGAAACAGGAAAGGGGCCCATAAAATCAATCCCCCAAACATCAAAGATTTCGCATACTAGAATCGGTTGCATAGGCATCATGTCGCGATGGCTCATGTTGCCCAAAGTCTGGCAACGACTGCATGCCTTGCAATGACTGTATGCGTCTTTGAACAGTGTGGGCCAGTAGAAGCCGCACTGGAGGACTTTTGATGCGGTTTTATGCCCGGCAAAATGGCCACCGCATGCCTGGTCATGGCAGAAAGAGAGGATATTGTTGACTTCCCCTTCCGGGACACATCTCCGGATGATCTGATCGGCACCTATGCGGAAGAGGTACGGGTCCTCCCAAATGTAATACTTGGCATCGGAGCGTAATTTGTCTTTCTTGGCCTTCGGCCAATCGGACGGGGTTTGATGAGATGCCAAGTAATTTACAATATTAGCAAACCATGGAAGGCTAGTACCAATAGTCAGCAGGTGCTCATCGGGAAAATGCTCAGTGATGGGTCCGGAAGGGTTTATCATTTCAGAAGGAAGACGGGACAAGTGATCAGCTACCACGTTTTGTTTTCCCGCTTTATCGCGAATCTCGAGGTCAAATTCTTGCAACAGCATGATCCATCGGATCAATCGAGGTTTCGCGTCCTTCTTTGCAAGGAGATGCCTCACAGCCGTGTGATCCGAGTATATGATGACATGGGAACCCAGAAGGTACGATCTGAACTTCTCTAGGGCAAATACTACAGCTAGCAGCTCTTTCTCAGTAACTGTATAGTTACGCTGAGCCTCATCGAGTGTTTTGCTGGCGTAGTAAATGACCACAGGTTTCTTGTCATTTTTCTGCCCCAAAACCGCTCCTACAGCGAAGTCGGATGCATCACACATGATCTCGAAGGGTTGAGACCAATCAGGGGACTGTAGGATCGGGGCTTGGGTGACTCGGTCACGCAGGATTTCAAATGCTTGAGTGCATTCCTTGGAGATTTCGAAGGGAACATCCTTGGAGAGAAGAGTGGTCAGGGGGCGTGCGATTTTTGAAAAATCAGGGATAAATCGTCGATAAAAACCGACATGCCCTAAAAAGGATCGGATGTCCCTGATCGAGCTAGGCATAGGAAGGCGAGAAATCAGATTAACCTTAGCTCGATCCACTTGGATACCTTTCTCCGAAATTGAGTGTCCCAGGACAATTCCCTCAGGCACCATGAAATGGCTCTTTTCCCAGGAAAGAACCAAATTCACGTCGATGCACCGCCTGAGTATCTGGACCAAGTGTTGGAGGCAATCGTCGAATGATGCTCCGAAAACTGAAAAGTCATCCATGAAGACTTCCAGATAATCACCTACCATATCTGAGAATATGGCAAGCATGCATCGCTGAAAAGTAGCGGGTGCATTGCAAAGACCGAAAGGCATCCTTCGGAAAGCGTATGTTCCGAAGGGGCAGGTGAATGTGGTCTTTTCTTGGTCCTCAGGATGGATTGCCACCTGGTTATAACCGGAGTACCCGTCAAGAAAGCAGAAGAACCTATTTCCCGCTAGTTTTTCGAGAATTTGATCAATGAAGGGTAGTGGGAAATGATCCTTCTTCGTGGAGGAATTGAGTCGACGGTAATCTATACAGACTCTCCACGAGTTGGCTAATCGGGTAGGAATGATTTCTCCGGTCTCAGTCGTTATAGTGGTGAGTCCTGCCTTCTTAGGCACGACCTGAATTGGGCTCACCCAACGACTATCGGAGATCGGGTAGATGATCCCGGCATCTAACCACTTGATGATCTCCTTTTTCACGACCTCCTGCAGATTGGGGTTTAAGCGTCTCTGCATTTCACGAGAAGGTCGTGTGCCCTCTTCTGAATAGATATGATGAGTACAATAAGAGGGACTTATTCCAGTCAAATCATCGAGGGTCCATCCGATGGCTCTGCGATGTTGCTGGAGGACAACAATCAGACGGGATTCCTGTTCAGGATTGAGGTTGGAATTGATGATCACAGGAAGGGTCTGATTAGAACCCAAAAAGATGTATTTCAAATGAGCAGGAAGGGGTTTCAGTTCGAGGATGGGGTTTTCAGCAGCAGCGGGTGGTTCAGTATAGATGTGAGGTTCAAGGGTGGGAGTTACTGGGTTGTTCACATCTGGATTTGACTCCTCTATTTGCGGGTCAAGATCCTTCTGTGGTTGATGAGGAATACTCAAGTCATTCTGGAGGTATGATTCATCAACCAAAGTCTTGATGTCACAAATTTGTTCGATGACGCCGCAATTAATTCCTTGTTGGGCCTTAAATATATCAATTTTCAGTGTTTGATCTCCAAACTTAAGCTCTATTTGGCCCTCCTCACAGCTGATGTTGGCTCTAGCAGTAGCCAAGAAAGGTCTCCCTAGAATGATTGGTGTATCCCTAGGGTTCTCAGGTGCATCCATGTCTAAGACTATAAAGTCCACTGGAAAATAGAAATCCCGCACTCTCACGATAACATCCTCGAGAATCCCTTTTGGTGACTTTATAGATCGATCTGCTAATTGTAATGTCACCTCAGTTGGTTTCAGCTCAGATTCTTCCAGATGGTCAAGTAAGGATGTGGGTATCAGATTTATAGATGCACCTAAGTCTAACAATGCTCTGTCAAATTGGGTACCACCTATCTTACAGGAGATCAGGGGAGTTCCAGGATCTTTTGCCTTGGGTGGGAGTCTACTAAGGATTACAGAGCTGGCTTGCTCTGACAGAACAATTGGGCTCCCTCCCTTGGTTCGCGGCTTACGCTGGGGTGTACATATATTCTTTAGAAATCGTGCGTAAGCTGGTACGTGGTGGATTGCATCCATCAAGGGGATGTTTATGTGGACCTGCTCAAAGAGCTTGACCAGGTCCTCCTCAGGGGCCACGGGTTTGGTGGTCTTCTTTCCCTTGGTCAGGGCCTCGGGAAACGGGATCTTGGTTGGTTCCTCTAGGATAGGTCCTGGTTGTGGGTCTGGAACAACGGTACCTTGGATAACTATCCTAGGGTCATGATTATCAGGCTGGGAGTGGTTTGGATAACGCGGGTCCTGAGTTGTCTTACCACTACGTGTTGTTACAGCATTTAATCCGGCCTGATTTTGGTTTGGATTTGGTAGGAGGGGTGGCTGCTGCTGAAATCCCGTACGAGAAGTAGAGGCTTCCATCTCGTCTGGAGATGGGACAGTAGGGGCCTGATAAATCCATTGAGCGTGGCCTAAATTTGGATTCATAACGCGCTTCTGGGTTGGCACGTTATTTGGGTTAGGAAGGGGTTGGGAAGGGAGTGTGCCTGGCTGGCGAGAATTTGCCAACTGGGCCAGCTGAGTTTTAACTTCAGTAAGCTCGTCCTTGTGCTGTTTTTGAATGGCCGCATTCGATTTTTGAATGTCAGCCAGAGTCTGAAGGATTAAGGACATTTGATCTTGATTTGGCCCTGATGGATAAGTAGGGTTGGGCCGAGGCTGAGGCGGCTGGTAGTGATGAGAGGGCTGTGGGCGGGACTGAAAAGGTGGTCTTCGGGTTTGAGAATTTCCCGCCCACTGAAAATTTGGATGGTTTCGCCATCCAGGGTTGTAAGTGTTGGAGAATGGGTCGTTCTGGATGGCGTTGAGGTCCTCGCAGGTCTGAGGAACCTCCTGAGAATCAGGGAAAGGGGGAATGGAGTTCCCCCGGCTGGTGAAGAAAGGATCGGATGATCTTCCAGTCCAAGAATCAGATGGGGATGGATATGGATCCATCCCAGGGGAGGATCGGTGTAGGATGTTTTGCACAGTCTCCTGTGTGGAAGGAGGTTGTGCAAAGGAGTTACGCGCAGAGGTGGCTTGCTGCAAGTGCTGAGTCAGCTCATCCACCTTCTTTTCAATAATTGAGACCTTGTCCAATCGACTGGCCATTAATTCCAGGTCGACTGATGCGGACAGGCCCTGCGTCTCATGTGCTCCCTTAAGATTCGTCGCTGCGCGGGTATTCGTCCTGTCGAATAATCCCATGGAGTCATTGTTGATGGAGTTCTCGCACATGTTTTCGAGAATCTCCCATACGGTGTCTTCATGTTGACCCATGATGTTTCCTCCGCAGGTTGCATTGACGAAAAGGCGGATGTCCTCACGGAGTCCCTGGTAAAAAGATTGGACTTGTTCCCATTTAGGAACTCCGTGATGGGGGCACTTCCTCATGAGATCCTGAAAACGATCCCATGCCTCATGGAGAGGTTCTCCTGATTGTTGAGTGAAGTGTGTAATCTGATGGCGCAAGGCGTTGGTCCGACCAACGGGAAAGAACTTTTTCAAAAACTCGGATTGAAGTTCTTCCCAAGTGTTGATCGGCCGGGTCTGAGTTTGATACCAATGGGCGGCCTTGTCCATAAGAGAAAAGGAGAACATCTTCATGAGAAGAATATCCCGATTTTGCGCATCTGATCCAAAAGTGTGGGCCAGATGCTTAAGCTGTTTGATGTGCTGGAAGGGATCTTCAGAATTAAGCCCATGGAATTTAGGTATAGCGTGAATCATGTTGGGCTTTAGTTCGGAATCAGGTCCTCCAATCGGGATTCTAACTCGAGGCTCAATGGCCACCGCAGCAGGATTGTAGTGGTCCCGCATCATAGGACGCTGCGGTGGGTGCACGAAGTTTTGGAAGAGGTCATTGAGTCGCTGGAGCTGGTGTTCCAGATTATTTTCTTCCTCAACTGGCTGAGCCATGATGGGGGAAGAAGAAGAACTTGGTTCTGAATCAGAAGAGAGAATAATGTGAGGGTGTTGCTGCATAAACACGGGCGTCGAGGCTTGGCCTTGACGAGAGTGAATTTCTAAAGGAGGTCTTAAGGGTGGTCTTAGAGACCTCCTTCCGTACATGCACAGTTGGGAGAGGTAAGTTTAGAAGGTGCTGGACCCAATCAAGACACCCACAAATGTGTTGGGTGACTATAGAGGTGCGGGGCAGATGGACCCCTTGATCAGAAAGATCGTCCACCTGAGAATTACCTGGGCAGCCAGAGAGGGAGAGTCCCGCGAAGACCCCTACACGGTAGAGCGTCCCCACGGGTTACAGGGTTTCCCCCACCCGACCTCTCTTGTCACTGCGGTTCCAGGTAGACCAGAATGGGGATCTTGACCTCTTAAGTCTACCAATTTTAAGATCAGGGTGCTTAAGGTTTCACTTGAACTTTAGTCTTTTTAAGTGCAAAGAGTGACCTAATTTAAGGTTGGTTAACCCAAGGGGTCAACTTTACCTCTTGTTTTCTTTGAGAGCTTTTTGGGTCCTGTCTTTTAGGGTTCAAGTGTTTAGAGAGAGCCAATTGTTTAGGATTTTTCTTGTTAATTATTTTCAATCAATGGCTTGGGCACACCTCTTTAGGATTTCCTCAATTCTTGATTAAGGGGTGTGTCTCTACTGAAATCCTAATGTTTGACCTTATGTTGGCTCTACTTGGTCCATTTAACTCTTTGTTGGGCAATTAGGGCTCAAGCAAGAATGTGTTAGCCCTTAAATACCCTTAATAGTGTGCAGGAGTGATGAGTTGAAAACATGCAACTTTTTATGGTTACTAAGTATGGAAGACAGGTTAGCCCTATATTGCTTTGTTCTTTTCTTTTCTTTCTCTTTAGAGTGTAGGGGTTAATAGTGAGAGAAAAGATTTACCTGTCTTCGGAGTGGTTGTCGTGTGGTTGCTTGTCTTCTTGAGTTCCTGTAGCTGCACAAAAGAGAGGAGATTATCAGAAATTAAAAGATACAGGAATGTTTACCTCTAGAATAGCCGTTGCTCCCCGGCAACGGCGCCAAAATGATAGCGTGGGTTTGACCGGGTTGTGTTATATCGTTGTAGTAAAGCCGGTTGTTACCAACGTTTCATATAAAATTTTTTTACTCGGAAAAATAAAAGAGTTCCCGAGGTGGAACTCAGGGAGCAAGTTGTATTCTAGAGATATACAAGTTCTATTACAAAAATAAAGAGAGAGAGAGAGAGATGAAAATTTGGCTTCTTCTTCTTTTCTTCTTTCTTCCTCTTTGTCTTTGGTTCTTCCTGTTCTTCTTCTTCTTCTGCTTTCTTCAGATTTTCCCCTCGTGCTCTTCTTCTTCTGTTCTTCCTTGTTTCCTTTCTTTCTTTTTCGTCAGATCGTCTTCTTCTTTTCTTGCTTCTTGCTTCTCTTCATTCCTTCTTCTTCTTTGTCTTCACCTGCCTTGACCTCTCTTTTTCTTCTTTCGCGATGGCCGTTGCTCTTCCTTCTTCTTCAGCGGGTCTTCTTCTTCTTTGGCTGCTGACCTTCCGTCGTCTGCCCCGGTGCTGAGACGACTTAACAATGCCTTCGCTACAGTGCAGCAGCTCCTTCGTCTTCAGCGGGTCTGCTTCTTCTTCTTTGGCCTGCACACTTCAGAGTTCATTCGTCAAGAGGCAAAAACCTACTCTACCCCCCTCCCCCGCGTATCTCTCTCTCTGAAATCACTCTTCGGAAGCTCTCCCAGAGCGCTACCGGGTAATCGGGTTCGAGTCAGGCCCGGGTCCAGGCCCACCGGCGTGCGTGGTGGGCGAGGAGTGCAGGTCAGTCTAATCGGGTCGGGCCAGGTCCGCGGAGCGTGGTCACGGACGAGGCCGAGTCGGGTCGGGTCTGGTGAGAGGGACCTCACCCCGTGGTAACTGAGGCAAACAGATGGTGGCACTTTTTCAATTTATGTGGGTGCGTGGCTTCAGAAGGTTCCGAGGTGGGACTATCCGCGCACCCGTTTCTCTCACGCCTGCAGCAGGGATGGCGCTTCCAATTGCAACAGCTGTTGAGGCGCGCAACTCCAATTGAGGGCCGGGGTGTGTGCGCAAGACTCTTCCGCGCTGGCCGTGGCTCTTCAACCTGGGATATCTAGGCTTGGAGCAACCTCGAGCAAGCTTCGAGCTTCCTCGCCAATGGCGGTCAAGGCCTGGAACCTGAAATCAATAGCACGGCCTCTCGGCCAAATCAGACAGGCGGGGGACCTTCGCCGTGGCACGGCGAAGGTGGTCAGGGGGTCTGCAGGGGGCGAGATGGAGCTGTCAGGTCGTCCTAGGTCAAACTGTGAGCGAGGGAGTGGGTGTGTTCGGTGGGTCTGCAGAGGGTGTTTGGTGGGAAGTGGAGGGGCGGAAGAGGATCAGGGTGAGGAGGCGGAGGTTCTGCGGTGGTCGGCGAGCCGTGTGGGTCGCTGAGGTGATGGGAGCGGCTCGCCGGAGGGTGGTCGGAGGCGGAGAGGATGAGGGTGAACAGGGTCGGTAGAGGGCTTAATTGACTAAATCGAAAGCGGGGAAAGAAAGAGGAGGAGAAGGGGAGTAAGTCTAACTTAACTGCAGGGACGAAGGGGGAGGAACAGGGCGACAGTCGTATCGACTGTCGCCGGAGAAGATGTTGCTCAGAGAGAGGGGCGGCGGCGAGCAGAGGGCTGGAGAGGCGCCAGCTGGGTGCGGCGTGGCGCGGGAAGAGCAGGGGAGGAAGTCTCTGCTGCTGGTAGTGCGGCAGAGCGAAGAGGTGGAGGGGGAGGAAGTCGCCGGAGCTGGTGAGCGTCTGCCGGAGAAAGAAGAGAAGAAAGCTGGGGGTTTTCTCCGTCAGATCCAGGCTGCCGTCGTCGGTGGAGCGGCGGGGGGTATTTATAGGGATGAAGCAGGGAGGAAGGCGGAGGGAGACGACGTGTCTCCCTCGCCGGAGCATGGTCGGAATACGAACCCATACCGTCCGTGCGTTCGCACGGCCGGTATGGGGGGCTGCAATGATCATGGGGGTGCTCCTGCGACGGCTGACGACGCAGGGCACCCCCGGTACACATGCCAGGTCCTCCACCTCACCCTGCGCGGCGCCATGCTCCGCGCAAGGTCGCCGGAGCATGGTGCTGGCAGGGTTTTGCAGGAGGGACCTGTTTGCAAAGAACGAAGGAGAGTTAGGGGCCAAAATGCGAGGGTTCAAAAGTTGAGGGCCAAAGAGTAAATATATGAGGACCAAAGTGTAAAGTCGGTCAAGGAGGTTTCTTCTTAGGCTCAAGTTTTTATACATGACTAATTAGAACCTAAGGAATCTGATGGTAAATTTCATTTTCATATTAAACCTTTTTTGACCGGTCAATTTGCGTAAAGACCCAAATTAAGTTATTAATTGGGCATGGTTCTCAATGTAGGTCAAAATGGGTTCTAAAGGCCAAATTGAAGGTTCTAAACCCTAGAGATTATTTTTCTATGAATTTTAGAGGGTTTATTCTATTTTTACTTTGCCTCGAACCTTGTGAATTGAAGTGGGTTGTTTTAGGGTTACAGATTATCATTTGGTTCCTTGGAAGTGCTGTAGCCCTTGCTAGATCATCTCATCCCACTTTTATTCTTATTAAGCTGTTTTGACCTGTGTTTGGGCCCTGAATTACCCTGTATGCAGATTATACTGGTAAAATTGCACTTTTACCCCTTATGACTGGTTTTCTTCTCAAACTCAGAATTCTCTGAGTTAAGCCTTTCCTTGAGATATGTAGGAGCTTTTATCCTTTGTATTGGGTCAAAATGAGCTAGTTATGGCTCATGATGAGGTTCTCATCAGTATGACCGCAACTTCTGTATTGATTATTGCCTTCATTGCTGCTCCTCCAGTGGATATTTATGGTATTCGTTGTTTCTGGGTCTTGACTTTACTTGCACTACTTTAGAAGTCAGACAGGGGTTTGATACTATTATAGGAGTCAGTAGTTACTTGACTTTAGCCATAAACCAAGTCCAATTTCCCGTCCTCGCCGGGACGGACTGTTCGATCCGTGAAGTAAGGGGAAGAACAAAGCCTTTCATCGAGTTCGAGGGAAGCCTGGAAGATAGGGAAGCCTTGGGGTGCTGCCTGAACCTAATTCCCATCCCAGTCGGATTTGTAGTAGTACGCGGGGTGGGCATTTAGTTATATTTATATTCCTTCCCCAGGGGTGACTATGACCCACCTGTTCCAGACTAAAGAAAGATTCAAACTCCAGGTGCGAATGGGGGAACGGGAGTGAATTTATATAAACTCAGGATTTTGCCGGTGTGAGATATCACATTCTTCGAGGAACCCGAGATGCTTTCGGAGTTGAGTAAAGGGTCGTCAACAAGGGCGTTCTAGTGCGTTGTAGATTCTGATCCAAGACTTGTATCATTTGATGATGCCATGGAAATCGCTAGAAACATGTGAAGTGTATGGCTAACCCAATAACGAAAGTGTCGTAAGGGGACTGGAGCAGGCTACTATGAGACAAAAGATCTTCTTTCTAAAGAGATTCGATTCAGAACTTTTCTATGTCCAGGGTCCAATATGGAAATCATTTCAGAGGTTTTCCCTGCCCTGACTTCAAAAAACCGTGTCAACAAACAATTCGAAATACCTCGACCTACACAATTAGAACAGGTCCGAGTCAAATAGCAATGATTCGAAGCACTTCTTTTTACATTAATTACACTATTTCGGAAACCCAAGTAGTATGCTCGATCGTATGGATATGTCAAATACAGGATTTCCAATCCTAGCAGGAAAAGGGTAGAAGGAAACAGATACTCAATGGAAAGTGAGTAAACAGAATTCCATACTCGATCTCATAGATACATATATAATTCTGTGGAAAGCCATATTCGATGAAAGTCGTATGTATGGCTTGGAGGGAGATCTTTCATATCTTTCGGGATCCACCCTGGGCAAAATCAGTGATTCATTTTTCCCTTACAGCTAAAAAGAAAACGGATTCTGGAACTTCTTTCACGCTCATGTCATGTCGAGGTACTGCAGAAAAAAAAACTGCAAAATCCGATCCAGGAATCCATTAGTTCCCATGTTGGTGAACCGTATTCTGAAACACGGAAACAAATCATTGGCTTATCCAATTTTCTATCGAGCCGTGAAAGAGATTCAACAAAAGACAAAAAGAAATCCACTATCTGTTTTACGTGAAGCAATAGATAAAGTCACTCCCAATATAGCAGTAAAAGCAAGACGTTCCAAGAAAGGGTAGTTCGGAACTACCCTATTGAAATAGGGAAAACAAAAGGAAAAGTACTTGCCATTCGTTGGTTATTAGAAGCATCCCAAAAACGCTCGGGTATGGTATTTCTTCCCAATTCAGTTCCGAATTCATAGATGCTACCAAAGGGTAGAACGTGGTGGTGCTATACGCTTTTTGAAAGGCAGAGACTCATAAAAAGGCAGAGGCAAATAGAGCTTCGGCACATTTGACTACCCTTCTGTGGTGTTGCTCCAGGAGACCAATCCAAGGATCCATAAATCTCGATCAAAACAGAATCCATAGTTAGGAGCTCTAGGTTCAGAATGAATCGATATTTTGGTTCTCGAAACAAACCATTTTTGAGAAAAGAAAGACGACGAAATAGAAATCATGGATCAACCAAGAAATACCCTATCGGGGGGGGGCTTGCTTAAGAAAGAGGAATCGGATGGAAATATCATGAAATTCAGGTTGGATCCTATTCATGGGGATTCCGTAAATATTACGGTACAAACCAAAATCGAAAGTTCGAAACAATTGGGTGCGTGCTACCTTTTAAAACACAATCGGAGATTGGATGCAATTACGAATTCTAAAGTTGGCATGTACAGAATGAAAACTTCATTCTCGATTCTACGATCATTTTGATGAAAGCGTTTCATTTGCTTCTCTTCTACCCATGGGAGTTTCATTTTCCCAGAATGTATCCTCATTTTTGGCCTTTCTTCTGATGATCGATTCCACCTCTGATCAAAAAGATAGACCCTGGTTCTATTTCATCTCTTCCACAAGTTTCGTAATGAGCATAACGGTAGCTTGTTTGGAACCTATGATTAGCTTTTCGTTCCAAACGAACAATTGAAACGAAATCTTTCCATTTCTTATTTATGTTCAACTCTATGTATTCCTCTATCCGTAGAGTACATGGAATGTACAGAAATGGCTATCACAGAGTTTCTGTTATTCCTATTCACAGCTACTCTAGGAGGAATGTTTTTATGTGGCGCTAACGATTCCATAACTATCTTTGTATTGTAGCTCCAGAATGTTTCAGTACCTACCTATTATCTGGACAAGAGAGATGTACGGTCTAATGAGGCTACTACGAAATATTGACTCATGGGCGGGGCAAGCTCTTCTATTCTGGTTCATGGTTTCTCTTGGCTATATGGTTGATCCGGGGGGGAGATCGAGCTTCAATAAATAGTGAATGGTCTGATAAATACACAAATGTATAACTCCCCGGGAATTTCCATTGCGCTTATATCCATCACTGTAGGAATTGGGTTCAAGCTTTCCCCAGTCCCTTTTCATCAATGGACTCCTGACGTATACGAAGGAGTGCGCTTCGTTCGACAAATTCCTCTACCTCGATATCTATAGATGTTTGGATTTTTCAAAACTCCATAGACATGCAGAAGAAAAATGCCCACTCGGACCAAGACCTCACTTTTACCAAAAGTGGATTGTGATCTTTTTGTTCCAATAACAAGGAAGGTGAAGCAGGGTCAGGAACAACGAATCTCTTTATGAGAAACAGATCCATTTTGCAAGTTCGTTATTACGGGTAGTTCCTACAAAGGATCGGACTAATGACGTATACAATACTGGAATGATCGATGTAGATGCTACATAGTGGATTCTCATCCTTCAGAGACAGAGACTACGAGTGTAATAGGAGCATCCGTCGACAAAAGGATCACCCTAAGATGATCATCTCATGGCTATTGAGAACGAATCAAATCAGACCATTTGGAAATCTCTTTGGAATTACTTGCTCCTACGCAACCATCTCGAAAAGATGGAAAAAGTCAGTCATTCACAACCACTGATGAAGTCTTCCTCGAAAAGTTCAGGATTAGGAATCCTTTTTCGAAATCGAATGGATTCGGTCTTATACACACGCGAGGAAGGTAATAAACCAAATAAGATGAGTTCTTCTTTCTTTGATCACTTAGGAGCCGTGCGAGATGAAAGTCTCATGCACGGTTTTGAATGAGAGAAAGAAGTGAGGAATCCTGCGAGAGCAGCAATAGTGGTTTCTTAACTCAGTGGAATAAGTGAAGAAGTTCGTTTTTGTTTGTCTTGCGAGTCCAAAAACTTCACTCGTCGACTACAAAAACATACGACTCGCTTGCTCGACTTGCAGGAACGAGTTCAGCGTCAAGAACGAGTGGAGTCAAACGAGTTCAGCGTCAAGAGAGCAGGTGCTTTGCTTATATTATATCGAGTGAGGAATCCAATCTTGACCGGGCCGGGTGAGGGGATCAATCCCGCGAGCTATGTGACCCTCGTCTGTGTGATTTTGGATACTGTCAGAAAGAAGGAAAGCATGTCCGGATTCGTGCTCTTGTCCAACTAAGTACTTTGTTCGACATCCAGGATTCTACCCGTAGGGGTGGTATTTTCGACACACAAGACTACATCACCTTCGCCTGACGATGCAGCACCCTGAGACCTCCTTCCGGAAGGGACTGAGGTCGGCTTCAAACACCTCCCGTCGTCTTATTATTGCACTACTACATACAACCGGGCCGGGTAAGTCAGTAACCCTGAATTCCCCTTTCCCGGATGCTACTTCAACCTGGGAGAATCTATTAGGTGAACTCATCCTTGCCTAACTCACTCATTGTCTCCTCAACCTTTGCTGCTCAAACCTCGTACTCAGAATCGCGAGCATTTGACTCGGAATTAGACTCGGACTCTTCTCCGGCTGCTGGCCTTGGTCCGACTGAGCTCTTGACCCGACTTCGTTCCCGTCCCGTTGTTCGGCCTACCCGTACGTGAATCATTCATTCGTGCAATCCCACTGGTCACTGGGAACTGACCTTAGAGTCACTCAATAATTAGAGTCACTCAATCACACTATACTATAGAAAACCCCGGGGGCGGGGGTTATTACTTCGCTGATAGTCCAAGGGTCATTGACTCAGGTTCACTTATAACCGAATCACCGGGGGAACTGGCAAACCCTAGGCCTAGGGGCTTGTCTGATCTTACTGTCTATATTCTGGATTTTGGAGGATATGTCCAATCACTCACTGTTAGGAGATGAGTTTATCTATCAACCCCATTCAGTAGCTCAATTCCCCTGCCCTGTAATAGGATGACTACTTGCGGGTAAGTCAACTGCTTACTTCATTCGGGGACCCGGCGAAATCTCACTTCCCTGATCTGCTTCCTGCCTGAAATCATTAGGTTCATCCTTAGTTAGAACTACCTACAACCCGGGAAACACTCACAAAACGACTATCAGGCCGCGGACCTTGCTACTGATGAATGAGACTCCGTAACCAACCTACACGCCTAAAAAAATGGACCCCGAACACTCTCTCCCTGAAATCCTAATTGGTTTGCTATTCTCCAAATCCTCATTGGCTCTTCTTCCCTCGAACTCGATGAAAGGCAAGGATAGACATGAATCTGAACCTCCGGGGCGTCACTCTTGTCTTCCCTAGGCTCAATCCATGGGGTTGCTATTATTGGATGACTTCTTGTTACTTATCTTCCTGATTATCCCGTAGGGGTACTTGACTTGTTCGATGACTTTTCGGCTTCCCTCGTCAGAACTATTTGAAGCTACATGAGTCAAGCCCGGGTGAAGTGATGTGTGTTGAGGTGGCCCCAGGGGATGAAGACATGCAACTAATTAATAAGCAGTTGATTGAAGGAGTTCACCAAGGCCGGAAAGAGAGTCACCCAATGCAGTATGAAATGACCCGGCGGGGGGATTGAGTGAGCTCGCCGGAAGCACTAAGAAACCCGAGGTAGGGTGGTCTTTAGTGTGTTAGGATGAGGATTTGGGGTATGATTGAGATTGAGTGGATTATCCGAGCCCGAGCGAGAAACTACTCAGTTCGTTAAGGACAAAGGCGAGCTGCTGCTCGTTCCGTTCCACTGCACTTCGCTCGAGCAAGTCAGTAATACAATATAGATATTCCCGGGAAGATTCATTCCATTATGATTATCAGCTTATAATTCATAAGTCAATTCAGTCAGAATATATTCAGAATAGATTGAATCAATAATATATTCACCCAGGGGATATCTTGGTAATCAAATATATCTTGTTCTTGTTCTGAGTCCTGAGTTCATAGTTATTCCATTCCTTATGAGTGAAGTCAGTCAAGATGAGTGAAGTCAGTAAAGGAGTGGAACGAGGGCGGGAAGCCCGAAGTTACACGTTGAATACCCAATATCTGATTCTTGTATTAAGAACTCTAATTCCTTATTTCATCAAAGTCTAGTTGTAGGTGAGCCCAAGCGAACCGATCCTTGGAGTGTGAGGTGTACTGTGATAGGGAACCAACTCATCAATTGGTTCCTTACCTAATCAAATCATTAATACCCTCACACTCTATTCCAATCTATGTATACCTGGGTTTCATCCCCAGGTGAATATAAGCCCTATGCCATAAGGAGCCTCAAACCCCTTTCCAATAGTGTGGAGGTATCAAGACCCATCGGCAAAACGAGGCTTCTCAGTCTATTCTGATTCCTACCTTCATATTGTATTGAATATCTGGCTACTTCGAAATCAGGCTTAAACGAGCCCCTGGGGACCCTGAGGTATCATATCCCATTTGAATGAAACAAGTGAGCTTCTAAGTGGATTTGGATATCGACCTTCTTCGAATAAGCTTTATGAAACCAACCCTGGGACTAAACTCACCAACCCATGGGACATTCAATACATATTATGTCATACTGTTGTGAACATCATTATGTTAGTTATTCCCTATGTGAGTTCTAAACCAAACAAGACTCCAACCCCAGGAATCAACTCACCCATGGGATATTCAATCAATATTACTTAAGATAATGTTCTCATGATTATGTTAGTTCAGTTAGTCCTGATATTCTTTGTCATCAATTCCTTTGATAAGGGAAATCCATCCCCAACCCTGGGACAACCCTAGGGAGGAACCAACAACCTCAGGCAAGGGGTTGAATCAGTTCAGAGCTTTTCATTAAGCAGGAGTTTGAGTATTCTTTATTATAGGCCGGCAACGGAGCTATGAAAGCTATGAATGATTCGGGAAATCTACTGGCTTGCGCCTAGCGCTCACCCATCGAAAGGCCTCTGCAACAAGGGCCGGACTTAACGGAATCCCATCTCCCAACCAAAACTCGATTTCGGTGCCGGTTCAGCATGGACCTCACTCGTTGAAACCTACGAGGTGAAGGAACCGAGTCGCGAACACGACTTGAACCCCATACCGCCTATGCGAAACAGAATTCGATCAGACAAGTGAAACTTGTCCCTAATGGCGATTAAGCCGAAAGGGTGATGATATCCCAATAACGCTTTCAGCGATACAGGAGACAGAAAGACCTCTAACGAGGAATTGATTCGCAAACTCAGCTGCACCAGTCATCGACACAAGGGACTTAGGAAGGGAGACCTTCACCCCAAGATCAGACATGAGCTGGCGATACCGGCTCGCTACACGGGATACCATAGGCAATGACAATGTCATCTCCGAGAAGCGCATAGCGATCAAACCGCAGACCAGGATATTCCTGCTCAGCCGCCCACCACACAACAGCGTGATGAGACAAAGCAAACAAGGGTAGATCCAGGAGGAAGGTTGATCCTCCTCAATTCGGTCATCACCTCTATTCCAGTCTTTTTCTTTTCAATTTTCAAAGCTCCAAAATCCATTTGGAATAGAATTGACATGCTGCGAAAAAGATTCTTCTGGAAAGGGGTGAAATAAGAGGGCAGGTTTCCGCACCCTCTGAAATGGCAACAGTTGTGTTCCCCCAACAAATATGGCGGTCTAGGCATTCGCTCGCTGAAAGAGTTCAATGACTCCCTACTGCTGAAATGGGCGATAAAGCTATTTGAAGATGATGATAGGAATTGGTCTTTGATCATCAAAGATGCGCACGGCAGCTCCCATGTAACCATATGCACAGCAGCTCCCTGCAGACCATCTCCTTTCTTCCAATCAGTTTGGGTTGCAATGCGCGACAATTGGCATGACTTTGAGCTGGTGCTTGGAGATGGCCAACAGTTCTCCTTTTGGCACGACGAGTGGTCTAGTTTGGGACCTCTGACAAATCGATTTCCACGTGTCTACGGTGCTGCAGTTGACAAAACAATATCGGTGAAGGACAGCTGCCCTAAACAACAGATGGAATCCGCTGAGCCAAACAGTAAGACAGCGAGGCCGTTCGGAAGAGGAATTGGATCTTTTGAACAGGGAGCTGGAATCCTTCAAGCCAATGGGAGGATCTGATCAATTTGCTTGGGCTCATGGACCGTTCTCTCCTGCAAATGCCTACAAATGGCTGATAGGAAGAGGCAACTATAACCCATCACTTATGGACAAGGACTGTGCTATGGTGTGGCATTTCAAAATACCTCTTCCAATCACAATTGTTCTATGGCTGAGTAGAAGAAATGGTCTCATAACAGGTGAATTGAGGCACACAAGATTAGGTGTTCCACCTCAAAACTGCCCTCTATGCAACTTCCCCACAGACAGCAGCTTGCACATCTTTTCCACATGCCTGGTAACGGACCAAGAGAACCATTTTTCGAGAAGCGTTGCCCTCATGGGAGGATTGATGGGCATGCTTCAGAACTTCAACCAAGCCACATACATTGATAGCTGGAGTCCTGTGGTGTGTCTGGTGTGCTCGCAACAAGAAGCTTTTTAGAGAGACGCCAATAAATGTGAGGAGTATTATTAGTGAGTGTTGGGAGCTAGCGGGAGCATGGAGAGACTCCTTGTAAACATTGTTGGGAGTGTGGTGAATTCTTTGTATTTTTGTGATTGATTTGTTTTTGAATCAAATGCTCCCGGTCCGTAGGATAGAGCTAAGAAAAGAGTTGGGGATTCATTGCTCTCTCTGCATTGTTCGAGTTCGTATTCAAGCTAAGTAGATTAGCCGATTGAGAACAGAGCGAGGCCTGCGTCGAGTTGTTAGCTATGAGTGAGGACTTCGAGTTCGTCGACTTTACCAATAGGGTCTTTCTACGACTTGCTTGGCTCGACCCCGGGGAGAGGGAATGAGCTTAGGGAATTCAGTTCAGTGTATATTATATAATGAAATCAGTTATATATATACCCAACACACACTGCACCTCAACACAACACATGTGTTGGGGGAATGAGGGGAGGAAGGTGGGAGGATAAATTGGCACAAAAAAGGGGAAGGGTATGAATTCAGTAAAAAAGGTTGGAACCTCACACAAACCACTAATCAAAAGTGATGATGTTTCATTATAAACACTGACCACACCTTTACTTCACTTTGAAATGGAGTCAAAAAAGACAACCCGCTATTACCAAAGCAGCCGTTCCGTTGAGCGAATTCAATCAGGATTAGGTATTGGAGGAATCCACATCTCCACCACTGATCAAACCGTATCGCTTTGGTTAGGTGGGGGTGGGTGCTTGTCTTACGGGAACAAATCAAGTTCCCGGACGGTCAGCGCCTTATGAGCACTTTCCGAACTCACTCAGTGCTCACATTTCCCCTTAGGGACAAATCCGACACCCCCAACCCAACCATTCTTCCCTAACCCCAGGGTGAGGAGTCACATCAATACCAATAATCAGATCCCCAACCCCGGGTGTTGAAGAAAGGGTTGGAGGAATTGCAAGGGAAAAGGGGCAGAGGAATGGATTCAGCAGTGAATTGAGTGAGATTTCCCCGGGCATACCCATGGTCTCTAGCATGAGAGTGAGGTTAGTACAACTTCTGGTGTGAACAACCTGGTTCCAGCATTGGAAATCCCCGTTCTGTGATGTGATTAGTATTACAGTGTGAACTAAACCCCGGGAACCAAGGGAACCCTAATGGTATAGTATAGTGTTGACCTGCTTCAATCCAATAGCCTTTCGGACCCCGGTGCTACCTATTAAGATGGGAAATGAATTACCCGGCTTTTGCATAACCGGTGGATTCTTCAGTCAGTGAAATTCCCCGACCTGGCTATGAATTCCGGACAGAGACACCCGGGATTGAACCACTCAATCAATTGAATAATCCGCTTCACACACTGAAATGCGTAGACTCCCTAAACTCAATACTGCAACAACCCGGCGGTGGAGATTGATTAGTAAAGTCTCCTAACCCTGGAGTAGAATTCTGTGGTCAATTCGGGCGGGAATCAAGCATTATAGCTATTATTGGACTTCCCTTCTCAAAAATGGGGTCAACACTATAAACTTCCTCTGACCTGACCGGACTTACCAATCAAAAAACCGGATACTACTACAAAACAAAAAAGCTTGGAATTGGTTATAGTGGGGGTTTCCCGCTGCTCCAACAACCTATAGAGGTCGACACTTTTTTTTGATAGTACGGACGAGCTTTGAATCAGCCCCTGCTATACCTTAGTCTGTTCTGTCTACAGGGTGATTCTCAGGCTACCCCGCAGGCTCTGAGCGGGCAGGCCCCGGTGGATTCCACTTTCTGAAGTTCGCATGTTTGATATTTCCCGAAATACCCTAGGGAAAGACTGCTGACAACTTCTTGCGAAACAAAAATTGCATGATCCTGCCTCGTCAAGCTAAACATGCTCACGTAGGGAAAGAAAGAAGTCAATTGCCCCTACGGCCTACGGAAGCCTACGCTATGTATGAGCTCCCCCGGGACTAACAGGAAGAATGAATTCCCCCTTAGTATACAGAGTGAAGAGTGCTGTTAGGGTTAGGGGCTTTCATTGGAATGACATATGCCTATCCGTCCGATCTTCCTACTCCGTAGACTCGCTGCTTAACGAGCCACGAGCTAGGGACTGCATACACTTCGTATAAAAGTAAAGTTCCCTTCGTGTCATTCCTACTCAGATACCCGGGACGGGAATAGTACCGTACCTGCCTGAGTGCGAATTCTTTGATTCCAATCCTGCTCCTGGGGAAGCTCTTTCCTAGCCCGATGCGCAATTCGGGAAGAAATCCACATCATGCCCCAGAACTGTAAACACGGGATTTGGGTGGGGACCCAGCGTAATTGGCATTTGCCTGCAAAACCCAATATCATATCTAAAGGCAGAACTACCAATAATGCCTTTCAACCCCCTATGCTTACCTATGGGAAGTTCAGCTTCGGCAGGAAAGCTTTGATTGATATTTCATAGTTCCAGGAAACGAAGGCTTACCAATTCGAATAGAATTGCTCCACTTCTGGACCCGGGGATTTCCCGCTCGCTTAGGGTATTTCAAGCTTTGAGTCCCGTCCCGTGGGAGTTCAGTTATTATGTGAATGAAGGTGACATTGCATTGAAGCTTTCTTTGATCGGAAGAGCGGAGCGAATAAGCGGAGACAAGCGGCTCTCTGTCGAAGAGTATAGCCCATAATCAGAGCTGACCCCAGTGAGCACCAGAGTGTACTCGGCCAGCAATGCGTTTCTCTATTACTATAGTTATGATAGTTCGGAAAGGGTATTTCCAATCAGACTCTTTCACCTGGGTTTTTTTCAGTAGTACACTACCCTCGTCTCGTTTGAATTCTGTTATTCCATCCAAGGAGGGAGCACTCCTAGGGTTGAACACAGCCCGACCCGATCCAAATGAAATAATACAAAAAAGGGTTTAGCAAAGGTTGGTTGAGCTTGTAGATTAGGTTGGGGGAGCTTGTATAAGAGCTGTTTTCCCGGCCCTGCTTTAGCCATGTTTCTTGGGCACCCAATTCGAACCCAGCCCCGGGGGCTTTACGGGGGGCTTTCACAAAAGAAGTTGCTTATTTGACCCGGGCAGAAGCTAATGGTGAAGTAAAGTGTTGATCACCGGGATTTTTCACTCTGTAACAATATATGCTGCCTATCTATCAGACAGATCTCAATCTGATGTATGCTCAGACCCCACTCCGGAGTCATCCCAGGCACTGGCCTCAATCAAGACCCTGGGAAGACCAAACCAAATGATTATTTGGTGCAAAGCAAGCACGCACTACCACCCATTAGCAGGGGGTTCGGAAGCTGACCTATAAGAAAGACTCTTTCACCAGGGAGGGAAGGAAGTCAGTAGTGTAGTCCCGGATTCTTTTGAATTATGTTCGTCCAACCCTAAACCCGAAATGAAATACCTTGTCAGTTATGTTATGCAAATCCGGGGGAATATCGGGGAAAGGGAGGACAGAGGTAATCGAGTAGGGCAGTTGAGGTATGAGGTATTCAATCAAGGGAATCAACTGGTAATTATAGATAGACATTATCTGCCCCGGTATGATATGAAGTGATTTCCCCCGGCCCGGAATTGATAAACGTCAGAATGAATCCAATCTCTTCCCGGGGCGAGTCAAGTCATGTCAAGAACTGGGCTTGAAAGTGAGTTAGGATTGGTGCAAGGGTCAGAATCACTAAGTAAAAGCAGCTTACTCAATAGTAGTGTGTGATTGAGTGTGGGGCCCCGTAATAGTCATCTCATATCAGCCTAACCCCCCCTATAGTCAAGGTGTGGTTGAGCTTATCTTGGGTGACCCATACTGCCCTGAAGTGCAGGGGTGACCCATGCTTACGGCTATAGTAGCATCGTGTGTGATTGAGCTACTAAGGGATTACTATTACTCCAACCCAAGGTGACCCGTTGGATTTCTTTTGGAAAGTGAGTGGTCTTGATTTGAAAGAGCGGGGTACGAAGAAGGGGACGAAGGAAGACTGACTACTCCCTGCTGTATGCCCTGCTGCCGTCTGCCCTTGTATGCTGCTATGTCCCACTCGCTCGGGTTGGAGCTCTTTCTCTCATCGTATCCTTACTACTACTGGTGAGCACTCTGACTCTCCCACATCTACCTCGTCTCTCTCCTCATCGACCACATCTACCTCGCTGGAAGATCTCTCTCCCTCCTCATCGAAGCGGAAAAAGCGGGCGGGCGGATAGTAGGGTCGGGTGAAAGTGTCAACTCTTGCTTCCCTCCATGATCCGAATTCGTATCTGACTTCCGGGCATGGGAACCCTTCCCTACTACTACTACTACTACTACTACTACTGCTACTATTGAAATGAAAAAGGTTAGGCATTAGTGAGTAGATTGATTGATTGATTTCGTCGGACTAGCTACCTGACTGATCTTGTCTTTGAACTACCCTTCTCCGGACTGAAGCTGGCTCAGGTGGAAGTGTCCCCCCCGAAGCACCCGACCTCGGACTGATAGAGAGTCAGAGTTCCAATGATGGAAAGTCGGGGAAGGTGAAAGATGTTTCGGAATCCGAAGAAGAGGGACTCACCAACATCAGAGGACGGGCGACCTGGCAACAGAGGTCTCAGACTCACCAACAACATCAGAGGATGGGCGACCTGGCAACAACACAGATGCTTCTAACACTGCGGATTTTGTGGAATAGTGGATAGGCGGCTGATACACGATCTCAATCCCCTAGCTTTTTTTATGTGATAGGACGCCTAGATTGAGAGCGAGGACAGCACCTCTGAACTACTTGACCACCCCTTGATGATGCGTAGGTCAGAGTCTCCACTAGTGTACGAAGTGAAGCTTTTTCAAGTAGAACAAAGACTTGCAGCTCTTTCCACTCATTAACTCAATAACTCATAAACTCATAACATAACTCAAACTCATGATTGGTTCATTCGTTATCTTGAGGATAACTAATTCACCTCTGATAACTCCATGAAGTCTGAATTATTACAAGATCCATTTACTGGGGGTGTTCCCCCAGGCCCCCCTATTGTATTGATATTGATTGGTTCCCTCGTGCTACCCGACTAGGGTACCACTCACTCTCCTCTGTGAACTTCATTTCTGATTCAAGTCTAATATACTGGGGGTGTTCCCCCTAGGCCCCCCTAGTGCTCGTCGGCTCATTCATGGACCTTAAGGTTACCACTCACTCACCTCCTCTCACTCATAAGTGAGATATTGAGATAAAAGATAGTAATCTTCTTACTCGATTCCCTCGTGCTACCTGGCCAGGGCATCACTCATTCACTCCTTTCCTTATAGATTCTTTGAATAAACAAGATAGTCATGAATTAGATTGAACGGCTCACTCGTTATCTTGGGAATAACTCATTCACCTCTCCTATCACTCTATTCTATTAGAAGGTATATTTAGATAAGGTATATTGATCGTTGCACTCGTTCACCTTCTATCCTAAGGGATATCAGGTTCACTCATTCCACTCCATTATGAACTCAGATCTATATATTATCAAGATAGTCAGTACTTGTATTGAACGTTTCACTCGTGCGCCTTCGCTCCTCGGGGAGACTCGGCGGTAACCCACTCGCTCCACTCTGTTGTTATATTAGTATCATATACTGGGGGAGGACCCCCAGACCCCCTTGCTTATTCATTGACGCATGCTTGGGCATGCTAATAGTACTCGTTTCATTCGAGCGAAGTTCAGGTGCGACGTGTTTTTCAGCGTAGAAGTGTGCGAAGATATCCAATTGGATACAAAAGACTTGCACGACTTGCTGACTTGCTCACTCCCCTTATTTCATTAACTAATATTTGTCAAGAAAAGGATGGTAGGGTGCTCAATCGGCGCACGGCCTATTCATCGTTTCCCTCGTGCTACCATCTTGTTGATTCCAATCTATCTATTCCCGGTATTGTTCTATAATACATAGAATCCATGCATCTATTTTTGACGGGGTAGATGGAAAAAAGACGAATGAAATTAGGCCCGAATCACTCAGCTTTCACCTCTTTTTGACGGGGTAGATGGAAAAAAGACGACTTCAATTAGGTTTTCCCCGAATCAGTCAGCTTTCACCTCTTTTTTACGGGGTAGATGGGAGTTCACACTTTCAGACTAAGCACATTGGGTCTAAGCCAGGCTTTTTTCTTGGATTACATAAATCAGAAACTACAACCGGGGGAACTTTAGATTGAGGGTACCGGGATGGAATTGAACCTAGGATTCTACCCTATTGGATTGGTGTGTTGTGGTAAAGTAGGGTATTTCTTAGGTGGAGTAGTGCAAAATCCTCATTTGTTGGTTCTTCTCCCACTCTGAACTTCCCATTAAGAGACCCAATCCCCGGGCAGTCAAGTAATGGTGCTATTCTTATTGGATTGGATTGGAATCAAAAAGAGGTTCAATTCTATTTAGATTCTGATAGACAAAGACCGGGAATATATCTATTGGATTACTGACTCGCTCATCCGACTCGCACCCTTGAGTAAAGTAGAGACTAACAGAAATGTATAAACCAATGCTTCCATAGATTCGATCGTGGTTTACAATTATAGCTTCCACACCTATTCATTTGGGATGCGATCATTTACCAGATAAAGAAAAGGGAAAGAATCCAATAAAAAACAGCCAAATGTTAATACCAATAGCCTTCTTGTATCCAATATGGTTATAGGTATTCGCCCTATTGTATCAAATATAGGCCAAAGCAATGTTGTATCAGACTGGCTGTCTCTTTGTAGTTGGATCCCCAATTTGTTGGAATGTTCCCAATTTTCCACCACTTGAGCCAACCTGGATCAATACCAGCAAAAACATCTCGGAACAAGGTTCTAGCACCATGCCAAATGTGTCCAAAAAAGAAAAGCAAAGCAAACGTAGCATGCCCTCAAGTGGTATTACCAGCCCCTTTTTCTAGCATACGAAAAACGCCATCAGATTTCAAAGTAGCAAGATCCAATTCACAAATTTCACCTAATTGAGCGCGTCTAGCATATTTTGTCACAGTAGCAGGATCGCTATAACTGACTCCATTGAGTTCGCCACCATAGAACTAAACAGTGACACCTACTTGTTCGACACTATATTTGGATTCCGCCCTTCGAAAGGGAACATCGGCTCTCACAATTCCGTCTCCGTCTACCAAAACTACCGGAAATGTTTCAAAACGCCCAAGTAGGCATACGACGTACAAAAAGCTCGCGGCCTTCTTTATCTCTAAAGATGGGATGTCCTAACCAACCAACAGCTATTCCATCTCCGTTGAAGATGTAATTTGCCCGCTCTTCATAATCCCCCTTTTGCCGGTACCGATGTAATCATAAAAAGCTAATTGTTCGGGAATTTGAGACCAAGCTTCTGATAAACTCAGATTTTCGGCTAATCCAGCGCTAACTCTTCGATAGATTGATTGCTGAAAATATCCCTGATCCCACTGATAACGAGTCGGACCAAATAATTCGATCGGGGTAGTTGCTGAACCATACCACATAGTTCCAGCAACAACGAAAGCTGCAAAAAAGACAGCAGCGATACTACTGTCAAGTAATATCAGTTTCCATATTTCCCATACGTCATCCTTTATATAAACGTTGAGGCGGACGGACACTAAGATGAAATAGGCCCGCTAATATGCCCAATGTACCCGCTGCAATATGATGAGAAGCTATTCCCCCAGGAACAAAGGGATCAAAACCGCACGCGGGGTTTACAGGTTGTACTTTTCCAGTTAGAACTACCCATAAGGATCTGATACCCATATCCCGGGTTTGACCATAAAAGCCTGTGACATGAAATGCGCAAAAGCCGAAGCAAGCGACCCCAATCAATGAATTCCAAAGAACAAATCAAAAGAGGGTTTTCCTGTACGTTCATCACAGACAATTTCTAGGTCCCAATACACCCAATGCCAAATAGCAAAAAGCACAAACCAGAAAACCAAATATGTGCTCCCGCCACACCTTCATAACTCCAAAGACCCGGATTCGTTATAGTCCCCCCTGTCATACTCCAACCACCCCATGAATTGGTTATTCCTAAACGAGTCATGAAGGGGATAACGAACATACCCTGTCTCCACATCGGATCAAGAACAGGGTCAGAAGGGTAAAAAACCGCTAATTCGTATAGGGAGCTACCATTGAACCGGCCCAACCAGAAACTCAAGCTGTATGCATTATATGGACAGAAAGTCACCGATCGGGATCATTCAAAACAACCGTATGAACACGATACCAAGGTCAACCCATGTTGTAGTAATACCTCTTTCTCAAAGATAAATAGACACTATGTCACTTTATCGCATTGGAAAAAAGGAAACTCTATATATACTCCATATATACTATAGTACCTAACCCTTTTCCGTAGATTATCTATGAGCAAGAGTTCCTATTGAGATTTATCAAACATTGGAAATCCTATTTATTTCCATTCTGTTCGTAGGACAAAATAGAAGCAGATCTATTCTATACCCGACCCGATAAGTAGCAATACGCAATGGAGATTTGTCTCCTTTTTGGGAAACGGATGTCGAATGTTTATCATTCATGGACCTTGATAAGATCCTTTGATTACGTTCCTACATCAAAGTCCAACCCCATAGCCCATTGTTTATTGCATTTGATGCCTGTTGGTATGCCAAAAGTACCTTTTCGAATTCCTGGAGACGAAGATGAAACTTGGGTTGACTTATACAACCGACTTTATCGACAAAGAAGACTTTTCCTAGGAGAAGAGATTGAGAGCGAGGTCTCACATTGCATTGTTGGTCTTATAACATATCTGAGTATGGAGGATGATGATAGCGATATTTTTTTGTTTATAAACTCCCCCGGAGGAGGGATAATACCAGGAATAGCTATTTATGATAGTGTAGAAACCACCCGTCGGATGTACATACAATCTGCATGGGAATAGCCGCTTCAATGGCATCTCTCATTCTGACCGGGGGGACAATGACCAAATGTCTAGCATTCCCGCTAGGGTTATGATTCACCAACCCGCTAGATGCTTCACACATGCAAGTGAACCAGGTGGAATCGACGGACCACACGGGAGAACTAATGAGAATTCGCAAATTTCTGAAAGATCAAGACAACCTGGTCATACGTCAGTTTAAAGAAACAAATGCAACTACTAAAGAGACCTCACCTCACTAATCGCTCTCCATTGACCCTCTAGCGGCATGTAGAATTCCAAATGGAAGAGCTGATTCTATCGATCTGGGGTATTACCCAATATTCCTGACTACTTCTCCGACTACGACTCACACCATAGCTCAAAGAGTGAAGAGCCAAGGGAGCACGGGAAATCTGATTGACTGCTTTCACGGTCCAATCCTGTAAGTATAAGGAGGCTAGGCATGAGTCAAAACGTTATTCACCCTCCCCCCTAATAACATTATTCCGGGATTAGATCTGATATATGCATATGTGATTCATCGGTCTTCATCTCATATGACTGTATTTTGTCATCAATGCTTTTTCCCTAAGGAAGACATGCGTGATCATGAAAAAGTGATGCTCATATGACTGCAAAAAGTCATTCAGCCATTTTCCGAACCGCCACTTTTCCACGATGCATTTTCTATCTCATATAACTGGCAAATGTCATAACAGCCGCTTCGCACCCGCTTAAGGTAAGGTAAGGTAAGGTAGATCCGCAGCTACTCCTCCGATACAGAAATCATTATGCATCATTCGCATACCTGTGGCAGCTTCGAATAGATCATATATCAATTCTCTTTCTCTGAAAATATAGAAAAAAGGAGTCTGCCAATATCCGCCATAAAGGGAACCCCCCAAGCCATAATCAATTAGAAGCTATACGACTCAGTTCCAGCATAATGACTCTGATATAGTTGGCTCTTTGAGGTACCTGAAGATTTCCCAACAGTTCTGGCGCATTTACAGTGATTGCCTCTGTGAACATAGTAGCTAAATAATCCCAACGTGTGACATAGGGGAGATATTGTATAATTGTCCGATTTTCCGCAATTTGTTCCATCCCCCTGTGTAAATAACCTAATATGGGTTCACAGTCAATAACATCTTCACCATCAAGAGTCACAATTAGTCGAAGAACACCATGCATTGATGGGTGTTGAGGACCCATATTGACTATCATGAGATCTTTTCTTGTAGCCGGTACAGTCATATCTTTTTCCTCGATTCATTATTTCATGAATTTCTCAAAACGAGGTTCATGAAAATGCAAAATCTAATAATGAATTCTGACTAATCATTCTGATATCTAGTCATTCGAATACTAATCATATACTAATCCAATCGAATCTTCTAACAAGAAATCAGAAAATCCTAATAATGGAAATGGATTAATAAACGAATTTCTAATATCCATTTATGACCCATTTTCAGTCAAATTCACGAGTTTCTTGCTCCCGAATGAATATCCAGTTGACTGATTCATTTCTTATAACGTACTTCATTTTGCTTTTCCAAATAAGCTAGTAACCGTTGACGTTTTCCCAGAATGATTCGAAGACCTCTCTGAGATGAAAGATCTTTTTTGTGCAATTTCAGGTGGGAAGTCAGTTTATTTATCTTATTAGTGAAGCTGAATACTTTCAATTCGATAGACCCCCTGTTTTCTTTTTTCTCTTGTGGAAGAACATTTTTTTGGAATGAATTTTTCACCATAAAATCAACAGATTCTGATCTCTATTTTTAGATAAGGTTTACCGATCAGGAATAATCAATAGAATCCTAGTGGATTTCATAATATAATCAGACTAGTCGTTTTCATCAGGTACACAGACAAATTGGCTTTTTATCCAAATGAAAAATGGGTTTTGTCTTTCCTCTCTATCTTTTGGTGCCGATTTGTGCCCAAAGCATTCATTCTACCCTTTCACTGGTGCTACCTTTTGAATCAATAGAAATGGGCATAGAGAGCAAGCAAGTCCTAATACTCTATTATCAAAGCGTCGACCGCTCCGTGGGGCTTTCCACAGTTCGCTACCTTTCTTCTTCCTTCTCATGCTCAGCTACTATCCGCTAAGCCTGATGCTCTAACTAGTCTTAGAGCTAGGACTTTCCCTTTCTTCGTTTCGTTGATTTTTCCAGGGTGAATCACCCTTTTTCTCCAATCCCACTCGAGGGTGGAGCCTATTTTGTCTTTCAAAGAAGAAGTCAGGGCAAAGGATAGACTGATAAGGAAAGCCATTTTCCAGCAAGCAAGTAAGCGAGAGCGGGTAGTCTTTGATCACTTCTACTAGGGATATGAAAAGCATTGAGCAGTATAGGACTCGACGATTTGGGGTAATAAGCAGCGCTCTTGGCTGCCATAGATATATATCTCGAGTAATAGGAGGTTGAATCAGAAGATTACATCTACTAGTACCTTCTGCCTGTACTTTTGATTATGCCTTTTTGAAATACCCTTACGGGATTTCCTGCTTGACTGCGTCGACTCTATGCCTTCCCGGCTTGTTGGTACCACCTAATCTTCTATTGATGTGTGCGCAATCTTTTATACTTGAAGGCTGTGGTTTTGGATGCAGGATTGTGCAGGGGTTTTGTCCTACGTAGCGGATTAGAATCGATAGAGGATGAGTAGTGACATGGGTTTTGTGGGCTTTGCAAGACAAATCATCTTAGACCTCTACTTACAACACATCAATTCACAAATCACATCCAACCACTACTTAACCCTCCAATCAAACAATAAGAAAAATGACTCAATATATAATATAAAGCAAGTCAACTACAATCCTCTCTCAACATACTCCCAATACAAATATCACAAAATCACTGACAATATATTCACTCAGCTATCATATTTCACGCACTGGTTATTCCACCATCTTCATTACACTTCCTAAACTTGACCCTGAGCTAAACTCCATTTCACAAACACCCATGCGAATGTGCCTGAAATGTAGTTGTTTGATTCAATTGCTCAAATTCCTTGACCTGGTAATATTGTATTTTGCTATTCTTGATCTGGTTTTTTGGCACATGCTTGACTTCCTTACTGCAAATGTGGTCATCATTGCAGTTTTCTTTTTTGAGACTTTTGTAAGGACCAAGGAGAAAATGTGACTATGAAGTTGAGGTGTGTTGCAGTCCACTTTTTTAGGGGTTAGACTTCATAGGAATCAGTATTCTATGGTATATTGGAGCATAAACCGAGCCATAATGCTTATTTATATGGATTGTCTATATAATCAGCAAAATCTGTGGACTGAAGCAATTATTAGCTATGGCTACTTGTGTTAGTCGAGCCATAGGGTCAATTTATTGCAGAGATGGTGTTATCATTTGATGTGAAGCAGCACTGT
This sequence comes from Thalassia testudinum, assembly GCA_037157565.1. Lineage (NCBI taxonomy): Eukaryota > Viridiplantae > Streptophyta > Magnoliopsida > Alismatales > Hydrocharitaceae > Thalassia > Thalassia testudinum. The sequence continues at coordinate 10,575,485 of JAZHRO010000015.1, forward strand.
TGGAGAAGAAACTGTTGCCATCTTAGCAGTAGTCATTATTGCTGTTGGAGGGAGGGATCCTTTTTCATTTGTTTTGAGTATGTGTGTGTGGGGAGGGGAGTTTGTAGGGGACACTAGGATAGCAGATAAAGCTAGAGGAAGGTATTGATAGTAGAAAGGGAGTTTTTCCATCAGCATCAGGAACTTGGGAAAAGGAATGCAGTAACTTGTAGGTGTTTGGTAGTGTTGAGGGATCGTGGGGATGACGTTGCTGGTTTTAGAAGCAAGTTACCATGTGTACGTGCATGCATCCTTGTGTGTGTTTCATTTTGTCATGGAAAGTGGGGGGTGGGAGACACCTTCATGATCAGCTCTGTTTTTGATGGAGCAGACATCTTTTTGATACCCGCTTACCACTAATGACTTGAATATGGTGCTTATATTTATGCTCTGTTGAATGAATATGAAATAAGGTGTGCTTTTTCTGCTACATGTTCTGTTTCTTTCCCTGTGGTGTCTTGTTGATCTTATGAGTTACGGCGTTTGTAGTCTAGAAAGCAAAGTCAATATGTGTCAGATATTTTGGTGCAATTGCTGAATACAGTTTACCTTTGTGAAAGCCTGATCTGAACTTTATGATAGCTTCTTTTTTGATGATGTCTTATAGAGCACTGACAAAGGAAATATGTGTAACATGTTTGAATGTAATTGCTGAATGATGTTGATTTTTGTGAAAGCCTGATTTGAACTTTACGATAGCTCGTTTTCTTACTTGACGATAGCCTGCTTTTTATGATGTCCTATAGAGCACCGGCAAGATCTCCCAATCAAATCCACATTTGTGTATATATTGATGTATGTATGTATGCCTGATCTTTGCTAATTTTGGTCATGGATTATTCAACCATATTATGAAATGAATTGTTGGTATTAGGAGTGGGTCTTGATTTATGGATACAAGTATCTGTCCAATGATTTTGTACTATTCAATGTCACTGATTTTTGTGCACATCTATAGGTATATTTCTAATTGAAATGCTTGCAAACACCTTTTTGGCTCTGTGGATGGCTTGAAAATGCGCCATCTGATTCCATTCAGTTCCTTGGTTCAAGCTTGTTCAAAATACTTGTTTGAGTTTACCGTTCCAAATTCGTAGTTGCTCTGATGATTATCGTGATTCTTGCATCATTTGGTTCACTCATGAAATGAAGATTTTGTGGCTGTGTATGGTGGATAACCACTGTAATAACTTATGCTGCTTTCGCCGCATTTCATCTTATCTATATCTTTGTCCTCGAGTTGAAATGATGCTTACGTTAAGCTGTGATTCTCCATTTTGGATTGACTTAAGCTTTGTTATGATGGGATCTGCATACTCCTGTCGGGTTGCTTTTGTTATCTGATTGCTGCCTTCCTTTGAATACTTGAGGTTTTCAATTCGTCCTCATGTATCAAAATGACTGACGCTGTTGTTTTTCCCGTTTCAGTGAATCGACCACTTCCAGCACCCTTGTGGCCTAAAGCACTTTGGCAACTTATCATGTTCTACAAATGGATTATTGAGCCTGGAAGCTTGATATTTACGTGATGAATTTGATACAATTTTTCCTTAGTGAAGTGAACACCATTCCCTGTAACAGATCCTTTTGGTTTGTCTAGATGTTCATTCACATTTGTCTTCCCCTTTCATCTTCAAATGAGCTTTTTCGTGTGGTTCGATACCCGTTGCATCTCTGGAACGAGTATCATGTATGTGGTTTTCACCTTTACGTGGCTTCCACGATCTTAGGTTTCTTGTGGCTATTGCTTGAAGCGTGTGACACTTTTGTATGTTGGCTCCAGATGGAGATGACCATAGAACATCTGTAAGTACGTGGTCAAGAAAATGGAAATCAGGAGGCCATATTCTAAATGGGTGCAAAAGCGGCAAGTGTGAATTATTAGATACAAAAATCGTGTCCTTTGGTGCACGAACCACTTTGATGTGTGAGGTTGGTATTTCTAATAGGAAGAACGTTCGCGATCCCATTGTATTT